>VZRH01006785.1:58256-181835 GCA_013397555.1 Urocynchramus pylzowi
ATCGCATCCCGAGGGCCGGCTGGAGGCTCCATCGCGGGCTGGCCGCCGGCCCGGGCACGCAAAGCAGAGCCGAGCCCATCTGAAGCGCATTCGGGCGCTGTTGCTGCAATAGCAGATGCTCCTGCGGGTCGCCGGCCACATCACAGCCCGGCGGAGCGGGAACCGCACGCTCACATGGGAAGGAACAGTTCTTGTCCCAAACGGCTCGAACTCCTAATTAGGGACCAACCGTGACAAATAAACAAGACAATGGGCTGGAGGCGAGACGAACGCAACCTCTGTCGCGGGACCCGGCTCCGAGAGCCGCCCCCGTGCCCAGCAGGGGACCTGGCACAGGCCGGCGACAGCCGGGGGGAGGGCAGGGGCCAGGATCCGGACCCCCCGGCAGAGCCACTCTCTGTGTGACACCGCTGGAGCTCGGGGCTGGCTCGGGAGCAGGATGACACATCCCCAGTGGTCCCCCGAGACCCTCGTCGGTAGCTTTGCTCAGCAAGTGTTTAGTCTCATTTGGAGCGGGGTCAGCTCCAGCCCTGTGGAGCTGCTGGAGAGGCCTCTCCTTGCTGCACCCCAACTTGGGCAGGGTGGGGACGCCCCGCACGGGGCTTAGGGACCCTTTTCCCTCGAGGAGGGGATGATTTGGGCTGCCTTGGAGCGACGGGCGGGGCCAGCCCCGGGGATCTGATAGCGGGGTTATCTCGGCACAGCTATCGCCCTCCAACAGAGACCGGGGCACTTCCGCAGCCCCGGCTGTGCTTGGCACTGATGGAGGAGCCTCGATAAAGTGCTCAGTGCCCTGGCCAGACCATGCAGAGGTCATCAGTGTCCAAAAGGGAGTGAACATCCCAGATCTTCCACCCCTGCTCTGCTCGGGTCTCATGGGATGTGGAATCCGCCTTGAAAACTGAGCCCAAAGGCCAAAATTCAGCAGGACCTGTGAGTTTGAATCTGTTTGAGACATATCTGCTTAACAAGGCATTTCAGATGGCCTGAACCTACATAATTCTCCGCCCTGAGGGGAAAATCAGAGCTCAAGGGAAAGATCTCACCTAAGGAAAGGGAGAGCACTTTGTGGTGAGGCAAAGGGATAGCAAGGGTGAAGAGATGGGAAGAAAAGTGTTTGGAAGCAAATCCCAAGCAGAATCCCAGAAGAGCAGGCAACACTGGGGGAGAGACATGCTAGGACGGCAGGGATGGTGGGGAAGGACCAGCCCTGGGACTAAGCAGGAGCTGTGACAGGTCCCCAGGGTCCTTGGAGCCAGGGCTGCAGAGAGGGCACACACCACTGAAGCCCCCTGCACCCCTCCTGCTGCTCCAGCTGGTGGCCTCCGGCCCTGTAGGGCACACAGGGTTGTGCCACGTTTGGCTGTACATCAGTGCAGCTCTGGGGGAAGATGAGCCCCTGCTGTCCCTTTTCCCACTAGAACTAATTCAGAGAGCCAGCAAAAGGAGTGGAGAGTCCTGGAGAAACAGAGGAAAGGAAAGCAGAGGTTCCTCTTGATATGAAGGGGAGAGGGACAACAGCCCTGGCTGAGACTGATGGGTCTGTCCCTGCTCTTTGCTCTCCCCACACTCTCCAACCCCAGGGCACAGCAGCACTTCCAGCCTAGTGGCACCACAGGGGAAGAGGGGGACACTCCCAGTTAAAACTGGGCATGTCCCACCTTTAATTTCCCTGCTCAGGGCTTCCTCCAACACCAGCAGGACCCCTCTGCTGAGGATCCTCAGCCCAAGCCTGCAGCAAGGCAGGGATTGAGCCCTGATGGGCACCTCGGGTGTCCCACCGAACTGGGCCACACCTCCCTCACCTGGCTGAGCTCACCACGAGGATGCCAAGCTTCCCCCCTGGCCTTCACTGCATCTGGGACAGGTTTTAGGGCCAGAAGAGTTGACATGTTAATTTATTACAGCAGAATGAAGTGCTACCTGGCCCGGGTCACGCTCCCCTCTTGTTTCCTAAGAAAACAAGGCGTGCGTGCAATCCCGCGGGCGAGCGTGTGCGCGCCTGTGGCTGCCAACCAAATTTGACTAAGGGCCCGAGGCTCCAGAGATAGGAAGTTCCTACACGTCTTGTGAAGACAGGAGCGGGAGAGGAGCAAGCTCCAAATGAGGCCCCACGGCAGCAGCATGAACCCAGCCCTTAAAAGCCACCAGAGATTCTCCTCCTCTGCAGCTGGGCACTGTGAGGCACAAACCTGCTCCTAGAAAGATTTCCCCTTGCTTTTTTTCCCAGCCTGGCATTTCCCACATGGGTTTTGCAGTTGGGGCAGGAAGGACAGCGATGGGTGGGTGAAGTCTGTCTCTTCCTGGCAGCCCTGGTGAGATGCCTGCCAGGCTCTGGGATGGGATTTTCCACGCGGAAGCTGTGGTCACCCCACCTCGGTGTTGCCAAATTGTGCTGGCAACACCCCACCTTGGTGCTGCTGTGTGTCAGCCTGCTGTGGGGCAGCACTGGCTCTCTGAGGTGCTCATCACCCTGGGCTCACAGGTCGCCCTGACACCTTTGGTCCCATCACCCCAGCACCATTGGTCACTGTTATCCTGACACCATCACCCTGACACACTGGTTCACATCATCCCAGCAACCACCAGCACCAGTCCCCAC
This sequence comes from Urocynchramus pylzowi, assembly GCA_013397555.1. Lineage (NCBI taxonomy): Eukaryota > Metazoa > Chordata > Aves > Passeriformes > Fringillidae > Urocynchramus > Urocynchramus pylzowi. Next base: position 60,859 of record VZRH01006785.1, read on the forward strand.
CACCCCAGTACCATCAGTTCCCAGCGCCCCAACAGCACCAGTCCCCACCACCCCAGTACCACGGGGCCCCATCACCCTGGCACCACCAGTCTCCAGGGCACCAGGAGCTGCAGCCCCTCAGGATTTACCAGTCCCTAGGGACAAAGTGAAAGGCTCTCTCCTTTCCTAACCCTGCTGTAGTTAATGTCAGAGCTTCCTTTGCCCCCTCCGGCACGCCTGGGCGGAGTGGCCCAGCCCGGCTCCCGGTGCCGGCGGGGAGAGCTCCGCAGTCCCGACCCCGGGAGCATCCACATCCTCGCATGCTCGCCTTGCAGCCAAGCCCTGGAGGAAACAAGCCCCAGCTGTGCCTCTTCACAGCTACTGCGACCGGGCTCTTCCCCCAGAAGGTCTCGGCCGAGCGGCGGGAGGGACCTGCCCCACCGTGCCGCAGCTGGGGCAGGACAAGCCGCACTTCACGGACTGGAGGTGCAGGGTGCACCTGGCTCCTCGCTCCCCGGGACCTGCCACACCGCGGCCTGTGCAAAGCCGGGAGAGGACAGGTCCCATCCCGCCTTCCCGGGGCTGCTTCCGCGCAGGGCTGTGTTTACATGTCCCCGTGCCGGCCCACATCTGTGTTTATGTGTGTGTTTCCGTAGGGGTGCGTGTGGCTCCGTGTGTGTGGCGGGGTTTCTGGGTGTGTACGGGTGTCTCTTCGCGTCGGGCTCTCAGTTAACCTCTTAGAAAATGAAAACAAGCCTGGAAGCCTGGCAGCTGTTCCCGACCCCGCTCCAGCGCCGCTTCCAGACAGACGGTAACCGCAGGTCTGATGACCGAGCACACACACGCTTCCCTTCGGGCCTTCTTAATTGCGCCGTCAGATATTCTGAAACAAAGGAAATTAAAGACTAAACTGATAGCAATAAATATGTCACGGGAGCAACGGGAGGCAGGCAGCTCCCTGGGCGGCTGGGAACTGCCAGCAGGGAGGGAGAGTGGGATCGGGAGCTGCTGGAGCCGTGGGCAGGAGACCAGGCTTGGTCAGGGCCCTGCCGAAAGTTGGGTGGGCATTGGCAGCGCCGCTGACCCCGGGAGAGGCCTGGGAACGCTCCAGCGCAGACGGGCTGGATGGCCACGTTGGATTTCTCATGGAAACTTGCGTAGGTTCTTGCCAGGTCCCAGGATTTTTTTTTTTTCCCTTGTCTTTGCCCAGATTTTCTCTAAGCGGCTCCTCTGATTCCCTCCAGCTGCCTGCACGCGAGCACTGCAGCGAACGCCTGGAGAGAGGTGGGAGGAGGGATGCCACCTCTCCCAGTGGGCACATGGCCGGTGGCACCCGGCCGGAGGGGGCTGCTGGCCACAAATCTGTTTGCCTGCAAAGGTGTCAGCACCAGTTTAGGGCTGAGCTGGATGGGGACCACCAAAATGGTGCTCGAGGAAGGGATAGGAGAGCACTGGGAAGCCGAGCTGGTGCAGGCAGGCTTCAGAGCAGGGATGAGCAGGCTCTGGCAGCAACTTTGGCAGCAGCTGGCAGAGCATGGGAACCACTCTTCCACTGGCTGCCAGCTCATGGGATGAGGTGATGACTTTGAGAAAGCCCTGACCCAGCATGGAAAACAGCCTGGCAGAGGGGCTGGAAAAGCCCAGCGCCTACTGAGCCTGAGAAGGCGGAGTGGAGGTGCAGGGGATGTGGTGCAGCAGGGCAGAGTGGTCCGCCACTGGAGGGTGGGACAAGACACCCCCGGGCTTTGACCACAGCGAGAGACATTCAGGAGATCTCTTCCTGATTTTCCAGGATTGCTGCATGTGGAGGAGCCCCAGGAAGAGACAGGACAGGGACACGACAGGCAGCTCGCTCCCACGCAGGAGCTGCTCACCACAGCATCTCCAAGTTTCACTCCCCAATTCCACAGACTTTCTCCCAACCTCAGCTTCCCAGCTGGGATGTGCAAGCAGCTCGGTTGAGAGAAGATGGAAGCAAGAGTGGCTCGGACACGGCAGGATGAGGGGTTGAATTCAGGCAGCAGAAAGGCTTTGCTGGGCTAAATCCCTTCTGGAGCCAGAAGGTTTTTTGGCATCCTCACGGCGGTGTCCGGCCTATTGTGGGAAAGCACTGAGCGCCGGTCCCAGCGCTGGGGGCAGTGTCACACGGGGAGCGGGGAGCGCTGCGGAACCAAGGCACTTCTGGCTGAAAAAACATCTTTCCATAACCATAGGGGAGGAGAGAGCCAGCTGGGCAGAAAACACAGGCAGGGCAGTTCCCCAGAAATATCCAAACACCTCCAAAAAATAACCTGAGGTAGCAACTGTCCCCAGCCCCGTGGCTGGATTCATCCCGTTTATATCTCCCAAACGCCCTGGCTCTCCCAGCTCTGCTATTCCACTCTTCTGGCGCGATTCCTGCCAAGTTCCTCGGGCGCTGTTCCAAAAGGCAGCTGGGTGTCCCTGCGGCACCCGCAGCCTTTTTGCTGATGGGCACTTTGTGGGGCAGCTTCCCTTCCCGGGAGCCGGAGGGGAAGGAAGCGCGGCCGGCGGGGCTGGCAGTGACCCGTGGCGCTGCCAGCAGTGGCTCGACGTGTGGCTGCCACTTCCGCTGCTCGGGATTGCGAAGCCGCTGCCTCGGGGCGCTGCAGGCAGCTGGCAGGGAGGGACAGGCCAGGGCGCTCCATCCCAGCCTGAAATCCTGGCCGGTGGCCACCTGCCATTCCCGCCGGGATGTGCTGGGTGCCAGAGGCAGGCGCAGCCCCGCGGGGTCAGCCCGCAGCTCCCGATGCCGTGTGCTGGGAGAGGGCCAGACCTGCCCACCGGCTGGTGCTGGCACAGCGAACCTTCAGGTGCTCAGCCTGGTCTGCAGCCCAGGAATTTGGTCCAAGTACGGGGCAGCCCCGAGGAGCAGGGCAGGAGGGAGGCGCTGTGTGGGATCCTGCAGTTCGCTGGAGCTTGAGCATCTCTCAATCCCACTGCAGCTGCTGTAGGGGTCCATTCTGGGACCAGTGGGATTTAGGATCTGCATTGGTTACCTGGAGGAAGGGATGGAGGGCACGCCCAGCAGGTTTGCAGATGACACCGAGCCGAGGGTGCAGTGACACACCCAAAGGACAAGGCCATCCAGAGGGACCTGGGCAAGCTCAAGCACTGGGCTCACGGGAATCTCATGTGGTATAACAGGACCAAGTGCTGCTGCTGCACCTGGGTTGGGGCAAGCCCTGGGATCAATTCAGGCTGGGGATGAAGGGATCAAGAGCATCTCTGAGCAGAAGGACTTTGGGGGGCTGGTGGGTGAGGGCTGGCCATGCCCCAGCCATGTGCACTGGGATCCAGAAACCCCCCCTGCCCTGGGCTGATCCCCCAGAGTGGGCAGTGTTGGGGGGGTGGGGTGGGAATTCTGCCCCTCTGCCCCACTCAGGTGAGACCCCACCGGCAAAGCAGCCCCAGCCCTGGGGCCCAGCACAGGAGGGACCTGGGGCTGCTGGAGCCAGGCCAGACGAGGCCATGGAGATGCTCCAAAGGCTGTGGCCCTTCTGCTGTGAGGAAAGGATGAGAGAACTGGGATTGTTCATCCTGGAAAAGAGCAAGTTCTGGGGTGAACTAATTGTGGCCTTACAGTTCCTAAACAGAACCTACAAGAAAGACTTTTACAAGGATGACAGGACAAGGGGGAATGGCTTCCCACTGCCAGAGGGCAGGGTTAGATGGGATATTGGGGAGAATATCCTCCCCTCCTCCCTGTGAGGGTGGGCAGGCCCTGGCACAGGGTGCCCAGAGAAGCCGTGGCTGTCCCTGGTTCCATGGACGTGTCCAAGGGCAGGTTGGATGGGGCTGGGAGCAGCCTGGGCTAGTGGAAGGTGTCCCTGCCCATGGCAGGGGGTCGAATGGGATGGGCTTTAATATCCCTTTCAACCCAAACTATTCTGTGATTCATGAGAAGAGCAGAGGAGGCTGTTTGATGCTGCCCACCCTTGATGCAGGAGACAGCCGAGTCCCTGGATCCACGGGGATCCTTCCCAGCTGTGCCACGCTGGGAAGAGGAAGGAGAGGGGCAAGGCAGCTTCTCTTTGAGTGTCAGTGGGAAAGCACCAGGAATCAGAGCATCTTGGGCAAGGGGAAACCCAAAGTTCTCCCCCACCTTTGTTCATTCATGTCCATGGGTGAGACATCCTGACACGCCAGGGAAATCGCTGCACTGCTCCCTGTCCCATCACGGAGCAGGCTGCTGTTCCCATATCCCCCTCCTTCTTCCCCAGGTGAGCCTCTGACAAGGAACTTCCACCAAGACCAGACTTGCCTTGCTCCCAGCGAAGCGAATCTGCTCCCTCACTTGGCTTAGGAATTCAGTGTTACTCAGAAGGGATCCAGCTTTCTCCGTAAGCTCCTGCCTGGCGAGGGGCAGCTGCTGAGCCTGGCCTCCTCTTCCTCCCGGCCCACGCAGGTGGGGGAAGTGCCTGGCACAGAGCTCCTGCTTTCCTGAGCAAAGGAATGTTCCTTGGCTGTGGGAGCAGCAGCAGAAGAGCAGGTGGGCTCTCAGGAATGAAGTGTTTTTCCCTTCTGCCTTGGCTTGAGGAGGCCAGCGCTGCCCTCACGTCCTGAAAGCAGAGGCTGGGGCCAGGGGAATTTTATCACCCTCCTTCACCTGGTGTCTTCTTCAGAAAATACCACAGATAAGGCTCAGAAGCCAGTCCCCCAATTCAGCGTGGCTCCTGAGTGTCGTCACAAAAATCCTCCTAAGACAGTTTTTCAGCAGAAAACCAAGTTTAGAGGAACTGGAAATAGACAGCAAAACCACCTGAACATGACCCATAACTCAGCCCCACAATGATTCCCATCTCATTCCATCTTTACTCCACTGTCATACACCAAACCATCTTCTCTCACGTCCACCTTGTGAGCTGTGCTCAGCCAGGGAGTCCCTACACAGCTCCCAGGAATGCTGCACACACCACAGGATTCATGGGGATCAGTGCTAATCTCCAGACTCACTAAGCCCAAAGAAAGTGACTCTTTGTTTCTCAAAAAATCTGCAGAAATACTGAAATCAGCAAAATCCTCATCCTTCCTGCACCAGTAAGCGATGGCTAAACATTATTCTAGATCAAAGGAAGATGGGAATGGCCAGATCAGACCTAAAGCCCATCCAGCCCATCTCTGCCTCCAGCAGTAACTCCCAACAGATGCTCCAGAGGAAGGTGCAAAGCCTCTCGGTGCACAGACACAAAATAACATGCCTGAGCAGGACTCCTGATCATCCCCCACAAGGGCACAGGAGCAAGCCCAGAGGTTTTGCTGGCCAAGACCAATGGGATGCAGGTGGGATCCACAGCAGCTCATTCAGAGACCAGTGTTAGGGGGGAGATGTCCCTCTGCAGATAACGGAGAGAGGGATGAAAGGCTTCCTTCAGTGATTCAAAAGGAGAGTCTGTCTCCACTCTGAATCACCCTGGGAAAGAGCTGATCTCTCTTCATCGACCAAATACGGAGTTAAAGGCCGTTGGCCTTCAGCCAGAGCTCTCAAACACCTCAGATTGGAGTGGGTGCACCAACAGAAAGGGTTTCAGCTTCAGCAACACCCCTCCACATGCACCTCTCTTTGATGCCTCCCTCAAATACCAAATGTCACCACTAAGGTGCAGATCACAGGAGAAGGTGAGATGGCCCCCAGCAGACCGCTGAATTTAGGGAAAATTAATTTCCCAAAGCCCTGCTTCACAAGGCTCTCCAGTAATATTCTGGACTAATAAAGGAAACTCCTCACAGAAATCTACACAACATCAGAAATGGCAGAGAAGCATCTGTTGAGAGCACCTTGAAGAACTGAGATCTGTCACATCACTCCTGGCTGGCAGAGTTGTGACCTCAGGAGAGTCACTTCCACTTTGAATTTCACCTTCTCCTTCTTTATAGTGGGCATAAAGATCATAGAATTGTAGAATAATTTGGGTTGGAAGGGACCTTAAAACTCATCCTGTTTCACCCCCTGCCATGGGCAGGGACACCTTCCACCATCCCAGGCTGCTCCAAATCCCATCCAGCCTGGCCTTGGACACTGCCAGGGATCCAGGGGCAGGCCCAGCTGCTCTGGGTACCCTGTGCCAGGGCCTGCCCACCCTCCCAGGGAACAATTCCTAATTCCCAATCTCCCATCCAGCCCTGCCCTCTGGCAGTGGGAAGCCATTCCCTGTGTCTTGTCCCTCCCTACATGAGATGTTCAGCCTTCTTTACAAAGCACCTTGTGACCTGCGGATGCAAGAGGTGCTGAAGGATTAATGGAATTACTAATGGAAAGCAGAGACAATAGCAGCTGAAAACCCCAAGCCTGCCCACGGGCAGCATTTCCTGCCACAGTGATGCACACGGGGCTGGTGGTGACAGCAGCAGAGCCCCTGTGATGTAACACCTCCGAGGCCCCAGAGCTGCCAGAGCTCCCTTTTCCCAGTTTCTGCGCTCCGTGCCATCCCATCCCGCAGGTCCGCACGGGAGCCACGGCGCACGCGGTCCCTGACGGCGTCCTCAGCCCAGCGGCGAGGCGCTCGTGGAGCGGCTCCAAAGGTGCCCTGACATCAGCAAAGCCACGGCACGGCCCCGGGTCCGGCCAGCCCCGCGCCCAGCTCCTCCTGCAGCGATCCTCAAAGCACTTGAGTCACGGAGCCGCGCTGACCGGCCCTGCCTTTGTCCGGCGTGGAAGGGAGCCCAGGCGCACAGATCTGACTCTCACAGCTCGCTCCCCTTCCCGACACAGCTTCTCACACAGCACGCTCTGTTGCTGGGCTATAGGGAATTTTTGTCCCGGTTTTCTTGACGTGATCCTTTTCAGACAGAAAACCCTGACTCATGAAGCCGTGACGTTGAATGTGCTGCTGTGTAAGGCCTGACACAATGAGACGCTTGGCACCCGCTTGCTCTGAGCCCGGCCAAGGGGAATATATGCATTTTTAAGAACTGAATACCCTGATTTTTTACTTTTAAGGAATAGGGAAGCCTTAGCGATGCTGTAGCAACGAGGGTCACCCAAACACAGTCAATGTCTCCCACTGGAGAGTTAAAAAAGCAAAATGAAAAAATAATGGTTTTCCCTTTTCTTTTGCAATCAGTGGCCAAATATGCTGCTGCTCTTCCGGAATGAGCAGCTGCCAATTCCAGAGGAGAAAATCTCTTGTAGCCAAGTAGCTCAGCTCTTACATTCTCTCCAAGTGCCTGGGAAAAAGGAAAGGCGGCCAGCCAGTCGGCTAAATAATTTTTGGAAATAAGTAGGTAATGGCCCTCCAACACACCACTGCCATGGCAAGCTTACTTGCAGGCTGACGTCTTCTTCTAAAGCAGAAAATTGACACATCCATGTCAAATCCTTAGATCTCCTTTACAGAAGCCCTGTGAGTTGATTGTGGGTCAGATTTCCAAGTCACCAAAAGCTTTAAAGGACACAAAGCTTCCCCAAAATTAACACATGCAGCAAAGTATACTTGGATGAGCCCATCTGGCCTTAGCTAGAATGTACAGAAATACTGGGAGTTGGGCTTTTTTTGGATATTCCTGCTCCAAGGCTTCCAGTTAAACTCTCTGTGCAGCTCTTTGAAAATAGAAAGAACACTGTCAGGCAACTGGCCTGATTCCTTTTTTATTTCAGTGTAATTCCAGTGCTTCAGCAGGGAAAGCAGGTAACAACCATCAGGAATGGGAAATATTTGATTGTACAGGCAAATATCAGCAGTTGCCTGGATGTCCTGCTTGCCAGCATCTCCCAGGTGCTGAAGCATGCACTGATTTGCCATGGAATAACACCAGATTTTCCTCTGGGGAGTTTTTGTGCTGTGCTACAGGCTCTGGCTCCTCTTGAGCTCGGTCAGTGTGGGAGAGCTCAGAGCCCCTGCCAGGGCCTGAAGGGGCTCCAGGAGAGCTGGAAAGGGACTGGGGACAAGGCCTGGAGGGACAGGACACAGGGAATGGCTCCCAGTGCCAGAGGGCAGGGCTGGATGGGATACTGGGAAGGAATTGTTCCCTGGGAGGGTGGGCAGGCCCTGGCACAGGGTGCCCAGAGCAGCTGGGGCTGCCCCTGGATCCCTGGCAGTGCCCAAGGCCAGGCTGGAATAACCTGGGACAGTGGGAGGTGTCCCTGCCCATGGCAGAGGTAGGAGTGATGTGAGCTTTAAGGTCCCTTTCCATGAAAACCATTCCATGATTCTGTGCCTGGAGAGCTGCAGCAGAGAACAGCTGGAGATGTGTGAGCAGAGTTCAGCATGTTTTTGCATGTAGGTTTTTGCATGTAAGAAGAGCTCCTTCACTCTGGAATTATTGGTTATTAATGGAGCTGCATCCTGCAGTGCTGTTTTAGTAACACTGAGAAAGCACTTGGAAATATCCAACAGATCAAACCCCTGTAACAAAGCTCCTGCAAGGGCTCCTGAGATGGTTCCTGCCCCAAAGGCCAGCACTCCCTCTGTGGGGGAAGAGTGGGAGGAGGGAGTCCTTCCCTAAACCACTGAATGCCCCCACACTGCAGGGTCTCCTGCATGCCAGCACTGCTCTTCACCCACAGGCACACGAAGCTTCGTTTTCCTGTCTAGAGTGAACTTTTAAGGAAAAGTATTGAGGGACAAAAAGCAACTGTCCCCCTGATTCTCCTACAAGGCCCTGACCCGTGGCTGCGCCTCGACCACCTGCTCGGGCTGACATTCACGGAGCTGAGGCTGGCAGCAGCTTGGGCACATTCTAGCCAACTCCAAATGCCAGTTTTGTTTTCTGGAGACACCATTTTCCTGTGTTTTACACAGTCTTACCCTCTGTTACTGAAAAAAAGGTCTGTGTGTGATTCAAGGGCAATATACTGCACAAAGGACTTGGTTTCCTGTTATCAAGCCCAGACTTTCATCAGAATAAACAACCCCTCGCTGCACGTCCTGTAGAAAAACACTAGTTGCATGAACAGAATATAGCATGACATGCTTGGAGAAGAAACCAGTACCTTGTATTTGCCTCCCACATCCCCCTTCTCCCCCTGGTGTTTGCCCAAAACCCTCCAGGGCCTGGCTGGGTGCTTTTCTTATAAACAGCCACGAACCTCCCTGAAGGATGTTAAGTCATATGTGGAATGGTTTGGATAAGAATGGTTTGGATGAGAAGGGACCCAAAAGCCCATCTCATCCCATGCCATGGGGACACCTTCCACCATCCCAGGGTGCTCCAAGCCCCATCCAACCCAGCCTTGGACACTTCCAGGGATGTGAGTGTTGAATCCACTGATCACAGCCAGGGTATTTGCATTCCTATTTTTCCAGGGTACAGCCAGCTCCCCAGCCAGGTATTCACACCATCAGCCAATGGATTCTGCATTAGAACAGTGGGTCATTGATGCTCTGGAAATGCCAACAGGCCTGTCTGGCACACGGATAGCCAGGGCGGCGTTTCCTATGGAAAACTGTGAGCCTTTGGAATCTCAGCCTCCGCTTAAAGGAAAGATCTACATGCCAACCAGACTTAAATTAGCCTTGGAAACCGATGCTGGAAAATGTGCCAGCTCAGATGCAAATCCCTCTTACATACCTCGTGATGACAACAAAAGCCTGGTGAAATTTTACTCATCCATTAACAGAAAAGACCTTGCCCGGTGACACACGTGGGTGGGATTCCAGCAGAGTGACATTGCTTTTGGCACGAGGGCCTTGGCCCCCAAGAATGGCAGCCCTGTGGCATGACAAATGCAGGCCACAGCCACATACCTTACCTGCTGACTCAAGGGGAAGAATGCAGAACCTACAAAAATTAAACTTCCAGCCAAAATCCCAAGATGGTAATCTCACAGAACAGCCCCTGGGGTAAAAGATTAATGATTAGAATTACACTCAGGAAAACACTGGCTGATTTCTAAACACCTTCAGAGCAAGTTATAGCCAAGACATTCCACTGGGGTCACTTCCTAAATCCGCTGAAGGGAAAACATGAGCACTCAGCTCACTGGGACAGTGATTTTTGTTTCACCACCATGGATAGAGGCCCCTCCATGCTCAATTAAAATCAATGGCAGAACTCTCCTGTTTTTAGCATGAACTTATCTTCATTTCTCCTCTCTGCCACATCTCCAAAACTGAAACAGCAGCAGCAGTGATGAGATCAGATGACTTCCTAGGTCACACACAGCCGTGGAAATCCCAAAAGAATCCTCTGGTTTCAGGTGAAAACCAAATGTTGATACCTGTCCACCCGCTTCCCGCACAGCCCCAGGGGCTGGGGTTATTTTCGTGCAGAGGACAAGGTATTTAAGGATGTGGTTGAGACCATGCGTTTTCTGTTTGACTTCAGCTTGACTTTCAGTTTGAAACCAACAGACTGCTCTTCTTGTTAAACTCTGTCCCAGAAAGAAGGAAGGATTTCCAGAAGCCCCACTAACCTGGCTGTGGCCCGGCAGGTTGAGGATATCCACACCACAGCGACTGAAGAGCCTGCGGTCGCGATAAACGAGAACAGGTACCCCTTCTTCACTGGTTTTCTGAAAAACCCTGGGGAGCATTTGCTTTCCCCTTACAGAATGTTCCTAATATTCTGTTTTTTTAAAGCAGCTTTTAATCTTAATTGCTGTTGGGATCTTTGGGTGATCAAAGAGAGGATGGCTGTGATTCTTTGTATTACTCACTGCTGCATTAGCACCGGGATCACATATTCATTTATTTTGGTTGAGGAGGTAACAGTCTCCTTTCACTGCACGCACACAATTACTGTAAGCATGCAGGGGACTTGCCAAATGATGCATGAGGGGAGGAGGAGAATCTTTGAAGAAAATTGTTCAAACGTAATTTAGTTCACTAATTGGCAAGGGACCGTTACTAACGAATCGCTTCTGTTTTATGTCAGTAGTGAATCAGGTTGATGATGTGTAACATACATTAAGGCAGTTAATGAGTATTAACTAGAAATGCGACCGAAACACAAGAAAAAGGGTTTTTCACCTTTAACTAGCCAAGCAGAATCACCAAGAAATAAAAGGATATGTGTAAGTGGCTTAGATGATTCCAATCTGCAGTGGAAAGACTTTTCTTAGAATCTGATGGTAACCACAACTTAGTGGGGAAAAAAAAATCAGACGCTTACTGCGGCACTTCATCACCACTTGCTTTACTTCTAACCAAGCCTGAAATGAAAATGACTAAAAGTCATTACCGTAAAATAGCTGATTAGAACCCAATGTGAACTGAGACAGTGAGTCCTGGCCCTGGCTACGAGACCAGGGCATCGTGGGGCCAGCAAAGGCGTGTGCTGACCTGGTGGTGGCTGTGTGTGCACTTTCACTGGGGGACAGGACACTTGGCATCCCCCAGTCTGCACCAGGCAGGCTGATGTGCCCCTAATCCTTGGGAATCACATGGAGAGGAGTGAGATCACCTTGCTGGAGCAGCCATAATCACAGCCATGCTTCACTCTTACCTCTGTGAGTGACCCAACAGCATGACATGGCTTTGGGTGCAGTCAGGGTTGCAGGAATGTGGCCCTCAGAGCCCAGCAGTGCCAGGGCAGAGCTGTGAGGTGACAGCAGGCCCACGTGCAGAACCTGGCTCACTCGTGGATGTGCAGCCCTGAGAGCAAACACTGTAAACACTGTTACAAAACCCAGGCAGAAGGAAAGTTTCTGGCTGGCTCTGGCATGTGAACAAACTGGCTTATTAGGCCACAGGTGCAAAAATGAGAACATGGAGTGAAAGTGAGGATAAAATGAAGAATTCTGGTGCTCTGCAGGTTTTGTGAAATAGGTATCAGGCCATGGAACCTGCCAGACACTGCAGGGGCTCAGGGACTGGCAGGGGTGTGTTTGCTGTGGCCAAGGGGGGACAGCTGCGGGATTGGCCTTAGGATTGCAATCCAACACTCCACTGCCTGGAGAAAGAGGGTGGCAGAACATCTCAGGGGGCTCAGTCTGGGCATTACCTCTGCTCAGTCAGGCAGGTCCAGCCTGGTTTTCAACTCAGGCTTTTCAACTTTCTGGCCAAGCAGAGTCAAAACAGAAGGGAGATGCATCAATCCCATCTCCTGGCAGCTTTAGGCAAGGAAAGATCACTGTTCCAGCAGGAAGGAAGGGCCCTGATGTCTGCAGCCAGTCTTGGACACTGCCACAGCAGATGACAGCTCCAGACTCAGGATCAGATACCTGTCATGTGTTGCTCTCCTCACCTGTATTTGCAGCCACCAGGTACCTTTCTCACAGCAGGTTCTAAACTGGGTGTACTGCAGCACAATTTATATCACACAACTGCTGAGCCCCTCGGCACATGGTGGGGTGCTGATTCAGAAATAAGCTGATAATACAGTCATGACAACACTACTTGCAGAGTCAGAAGAAAAGCCTAAATATCCAGCACCAGCAGAAAATGTGTACAGATTAGTTTATCTCTGCACTCAATATAGATAAGACCCCTTCTTTGAAAAAAAAATCTAAGCTCCAGGAAACAGCAGAAAGGATGAAGTTAAGCACAGTGTGGTGGACCATGAGATATGCTGCCTGCTGGCATTGATACCTCAGAGTTCATCTGGAAATAATGCCTTTAAATCAGGGTGACAGAGTGGCACAGGACAGTCCAGCCCCAGAGGAGGGGACTTAACCAGTGAGGGGCAGGGGTTGTGAGGGAAAGAGGCAGAAAGAAGCACACAGACACCATTCATGTGGAATGATAAATTCTCAGCTTAATAACATCAAACAAGGGCAGCTGGTTGGCAATGCCATGGCAGTTCTGGTGCTTGCTGTCTCTTGGCAATCCAGAGTTTTTGTAAGACAAACAAAAAACCATGCAGAAATACACTGGGATGGGGAAGAGTTAAGCAATTGGTCTGTACCAGTCAGATGACAATGCAAACTCACACCTTCCAGATGTATTGTGTGTCAGAATGAACATAATTTCCTGCTGTTCAGAGGCAGCTTCTCTGGTTCACTGACCTTCCTTTTCTTCTCAGGTCCTATTACCTCTTCCTGGCTGAAGGCAAGGTTCAGGAGGTTTATCTGTAAGAACCATCAGAAACAGGGATCATTCTCACAGGGCACGCTCCTGCAACATGAGTTAAAAAGTACAGTTTCCAAAAGTGTCATGTGTGTGCCTGGATCTTCTTGGCTTTGCTCAGTGTGATCCTGTTCTCCAGAAAAGCAATTAGGCAAGGAATCAAAACTGGAGTACTGGATGGAGCTGGGAATGTAAGAGTTGTGCAAGCAACAGGTTCAGCTTCAGGGACAGGGAATGGGTTTGGTGGCAAAGGGACAGGAGCCATCTCCCCATCACTGACAGAAAATAGCAGCAGCAAGGAGATCCTTCAGGAGTACAATAGCTGATAGGGCATTTGTTTCTCCACCAACCTCAGATGGAATGGAAATCATATGGAAAGGAAGGGGGCACTTAGGTCAAATTTGTCACAGCCTTTCAGGAGAAGACATGCAGTCCCTCTGTTTGTACATCAGGGAATTCAGTGTGAGCTGGTCAATCTCAGGCTTCAAAACTACCTGTGAGTCTGTGAAAAATAACTAAGCCAAGCAAACTTTTTTTTCCAAAAGACTTAACTTCCCTCTAGAAAGACACAAACCTCTCCCAGAAATACTCTGAGCCTGAGAACCAAGAGGTTAAAAACCACGGATAAATATATGTGAGAATATAAGTGAGTCAACGGAACAGACACTTCAGACAGACCACAGGGAGATGGACAGCCAGGACAACAGCTGAAGTGTTGGCTGTGCCAGGGGACAAACTCACTTATCCTCCTTATCATGTCACATATTTGCATTTCTACAATAATAATCTGGAGCTGCTGAGAGCAATGTGTGCTGTCGCCCACCCAGAAGGGACAAAGCACAGTCTGGCAGTGTGGCCTCTCTCACTGGAGCTGAGCTGAGGGGACACAGCACAGAGCTTCTCCTCCAAAACAAAGTTCACTTGGATGACAGCGAGGAGAACAGAGAGGGAAAGGAGTGCTAAGAGAATTCCTGCTCCCAAACAGGAGTACCTCCCTCTAGTGTCACTGCAAGGCACCAGGAACCCCGGAACTGCAGCAGGGGAAGCACAAGGAGTTAATGAAGAGCTGCTCCAGAACACATCCCGGGGATGAGCACAAGGTCTCCAGATTACAAGATGTGGTCATTATAGAATTCCCCGCTCACGTCACCAAGGCTGGCTTTCCATCTGACCTTGGAATGAGGCTTCGGCAATCTCTGCATAGCAATGGGCTTTCTAATGTGTGAAACAGCTCTGATTAGGGATTAACAGCAAAATACTTTGAAACAGCCTCCCTTCGCCTCTCTATCGTGTTTCAATTTGTTTTTCTTCCCTCCTCTTCATTATGAGCCATACAATGTTGCTTAATGCAAAAGCACAATTTCCTTTCCCTAAAACCAGAGAAAACAAGAACGTGCCAAAGTGGGCTGGGCAGGTTCTCCCTCACCCTGCACAGTCAGGCTGACAGAGCTTTCCAAGGCTGCCCAAGGTGTGTTTGCTTGAGGACAGAGCCATGTGTTACAGCTCCTCACCTGATATTCAGCTGCTCCAACTGGCATTTTTGGCAGCTATTTGCTTTCCTCTCCCTAACGTCGTTTTAACCCGTCTGCTTCCTTTTATTTTTGAAGTGAAGGGCCCAGAGGAGGAAACCCTGCATCCAGAACCTCTGCAGTGCTAACACAGCTGCAGGTTTCTACCCTGTCCTGCTGGCCACACAACAAAGCAAGGCACAATTCCCAGTCTCCCAGCCCCATTACCTGGATGAGGCAGCTCTCCTTCTGTTTTAGCCTAAACCAAGCTAGAGCTGGTGCTTTAATTTCCTCTATTGAGGAATGGAGCTTCCACAGCCCAAAAAGCTACTCAGTGAAGGTTTTACCCCTTTGCTATTCCTCCAGAATTTCCTGCATGGATGGGATACTTGTAAGGTGGAGAAACAGCCACGATGGGCAGCTGCTTGCACTCCAGCTCCCCCCAGTTCTCTGCCCTTTACCACAGGCAGCACGAGCACCTCGCAGGAACCTGAGCTGAGGAGTGAAAACATCCAAGGAAGCCATGGAGGGCTCTAGAGAAGCACTATTCACCCATGCAATGAATCAGATGTCAACAGGGAGAGGTATTTCACCGCAGCCAACGTGTCCTGGCCTGTCCCTGCCCAAGCTCACGTAGGAGCTCAGAGACAGGAACAGACCCCAAGTCCAGCTTCACCTCCCATCCTTAACCAAACACTCCAGCTTCTTCCCCAGAAAAGCTGCTCTAAAGGGGATTAAGTCAGATCCAACATGTGCTTATTTGACTTGAAGCAGAAAGTAAACCTCTTCAACGGTGTGGTGAGAAGCAGGAAATCCCTCCCATTGATTAAACATACAATCAAAATCTCCAGAAGTTAATTAATTCAGTTTTTTCCCATGTACTGGGATGCTTCACTTGAATAACTGATGTCAGAACTCGGGCTGTGAGAATGTTGCATTTCCTCATACACAACCTCAGCCCCACAGATGAGCCAGGTGCTGTAAAAGCAGGTAGGACAAGGTGCAGCCCCTTGCACCCTCACCCTAAAAAGGCACCATGCTGACAGGTGGGACAAGCCCAGAGCAAGCAGCAAAGGCAGCAGCAGCTCCATGACCTCCTGACTCTGAGTCCAAGGCAGAGTTCAGGGTCTGGGTCGTGTCATGAACACACAGTGAGTTTGAATCTCCTGTTTTACTACGTGTAAAAAAGCAATATTTTGCCGCAGGAGTTTTCCTGTAGAACTGCAGCTAACTTGTGAATCATACAAGTGTTACTAATTTCTGGCATAAAACTCACAGGACAGCTGCGAGTTGTCTGGAGAAGATATCAGGCTAAAAATAGATTAGACTTAGATTAAAGCCTTCCCAAGGCAGACTGGTGAACGAAACAGAGTGAGCAGACCACAGCCACACTGCTATTCTTAGATAGACACAATCAAGACCCAGTTTTGTGCTCTGAAATTTGCAATCCCCAGTGTCCCCAAATATTCTGGCCAAAAATTCCCAGCATAAATTGAAGAAAATTTACAGCTCTCCTGACATGTGTTTTGCTTCCCAAGGCATCCTATGCAGAACAGCTAAAATTGCACAAGAGCATTCGGCTGTGTCCCTCTTTGTCCCTGGCCTGCCCCATGCTGGGGTTTGGCACTTGGCAAATTTTATGTCCTCAGAAGAGTTCCCTTTGTCCAGGACACGGAGGGTTTTGTTTGGTACCTTGTAACTATCCCCACAAATTCACAAGCACATGAATGTCAAAAGAAGTGCAGTTCCATCGAGCAAGCTGGAAGAATAAGGGCTGAGATACAAGACTGAGCTGCTGAAACAAGGCAGAGTGACCCTCAGGTGTCAGGACAGCACAGTTTGTGTGGAGGACTCTCACCATCAGGGATGTTAATCAGAGTGACCTGAGGCATCCTGTGATTTCAGCTGCAGCTACCACTGACTCAACAGCACAGCAAACTCTTGTCACTTCCAAAAATCAACCTGGTGACTCCTCAGATTGGTCCCCTGAGAGCTGATTCCTGCCTGCTCACTGACAGCTGGCTGCTCTGTGCTCTGAAGCACAGCAAAATCCCAGGGTCACAGGACACATCATGGTGTCAGTGGAAGGATGAGAGGAGATGGACATCAACTGAAACCTCAGAATCACAGATTCCCAGAATGGTTTGTGTTGGAAGGGATCTTAAAGCTCACCTCATTCCACAACCCTGACATGAGCAGGGACACTTTCCACTAGCCCAGGTTGCTCCATGCCCCATCTAACCTGGCCTTGAGCACTTCCAGGGAAATACAAGAAATTCCATTTAAACATAAGTACAAACTTTTTATTTTTTTACTGTGAGGGCAACCAAGTAGTGGTGAAAGTCAGCCAGGGAGGTTGTGGAGCCTCCTTCCTTGCAGATATTCACCACCTGAGAGGACAAGGTCCTGTGGAACGGTCTCCCTTTCCCTGTGCTCTGAGCAGGTTGGTTGGCCCTGCTGATCCCCAGCTGGCCCTGCTGACCCTGGTGGCTGTGCAGGGGTGGCTCCATGGTTAAACCCCAGCACTGTGCTCCCATCAGTTTCCAGTGCCATGGTCACACTGACATCAGTGGAATCCATCCTGATTTCCATCTGTGCAGGAGGATCACGCTGGTTGGTGTGAAAGCCAACTTATGCAGGTGGAACAATGAAAGACCCTCAGTGTGGTGATGCTGTGGAAAGCTGCCACGTTATTGGGCCCAGGAAACCACACCAACACATCACTGACTATCACCAGTCCTCTTCCTTTTCCTCAGCTCTTGATAAAACCTTTGTCATTCAGTGCCACTCTTTTGTCTCACACCCCATTCTGCACCTCGTGTGTCTTGTAGCTTTTAAAGGATTAATGAACAGATCTTTCCAGAGTATAAAACCAAATGCTTCCAAAATTTCTGTTAGAAGACAAAATTACCAATACCTCTCCTGCTAATCTCCTCCAGGGCCCTCAATCACACTGTTCACTTCTGTGATGGACATTCTCATTGCTGGATCACAATCCCTTCCCAGAATCCTGATTCCAGCCCCGTAACTGAGGGGAAGAAGACAATGGACACTCTTTCTGCCTACCAGGCTGCTACTAGCAGCCCCCCATGTGATATTAGATGTGTCCAGCCTTAATGTATGTGGATTTCTCCAGAGGGTCTGGCTGCTAGAATGCACGGCATGAACACATGGAATGGCAGCCAGAACGGAAGCGCCACATCTTCCCACAGATGTCCCTGGGGGAGCTGCCAGGGAATCTGAGGGTGCAAGGGTTAAATCTCCCTGGATCTGTGGGGTGATAGGCCTCTGCATGCAGAGATCACTAGGAAACTGTTTCCTGCACACTAGACAGGGATAACTCATGGAAGGGATGAATGGCCCCAAGGTACAGCTAAGGATCTGACGTGAACTGAGAGAAGCCAGGAATTTCCTGACCTCCCTGTCTCACTCCTCCCAGCATGGCCTGAGCTCACAGGAAGGAGAGGCAAGCTCATCTCTGAATCTTTCTCTCTTCATTGCTTGGGTCTGTGTAGCTTCAGCTGGTTTGGAGGAGAAAATGTTCTGGGAACTTCTCATCAGATACACTCTCTTGATAGACAGACAGAGATAAACCTTGCTGCTTTTTTCTCTTCTGTAAAAGTTCAAGATAATGACATTGCCACAGAAAAATGCTTTCCTATTGCTCTGCACATGGCAGGTTTCATCCTTCAACTGCCTTCTGTCATGGCACTTCTGAACGTGGTTTGCCTGGGAAAAATCAGACAACAAAGGTCTTGATCTCCAAGCTGTTGTTCTGCAGTTGAACACACTTGTGCTGACCTTCACTGCCAGAAAGAAGCTGTGTACAACACTGCAGCTCAGCAGGGCACGGGAGCTGTGGAATGGTTTGGGCTGGAAAGCACATCTCACTCCACCCCCTGCCATGGCCAGGGACACTTCCACTGTCCCAGGCTGCTCCAAGCCCTGCCCAGCCTGGCCTTGGGCACTGCCAGGGATCATGGGGCAGCCCCAGCTGCTCTGGGCACCCTGTGCCAGGGCCTGCCCAGCCTCCCAGGGAGAAATTTCTCCCCAATATCCCATCTAACCCTCTGGCAGTGGGGAGGCATTGCCCCTTGTCCTGTCCCTCCAGGCCCTTATTCCAAGTGCCTCTCCAGCTCTCTTGGAGTCCCCTTGGGCACTGGAAGGGGCTCTGAGGTCTCTATCAGGGTAACTGACACTGATCCCTGGCACACTAGACAGGTATTACTGCATCATCCATGAAAGTCTGTGTCCACACAGTCCCTTGGAAAAAGAGCACATGACCAGGTAGCCAAGTCTTCTGCACAAGGAGCAGCAGCTGGAGGCCAGACAGACTGTCCTCTGAGGCCCAAAGCAGCCCTGATCCACAACACTTAGGTATGAACCTCTCCCCAGACATCTCACTTGCAGACAGCTCCCACCAGGAGAGCTGATCCACATGGCAGGAGCCTGCCTACAGCAGCCAGTGAATCCCAGAGCAGAAGCCCTGAGCCATCACTGATCCCACTGGGATGCCCCCACAATGCCAAGTGTCAACACGCTCCCTCGTGTCCCACAGCAGCCTACAAGCACGGCCAGCCCAGCAGCAGGAGCAGTGTCTGGCAGCAGCTGATGAAGCCAGAAGCTTGGGAGGCAGAGCTGCCTGGTGCTGTGCTGATCCAGCCACACCATTCCCAGCTCAGGGCGAGCCAGGGCTCCCTGCACGGCTGCCTCACTGTGCACTGAGCCTGTGCTCCAAGGACCACCCCAGAACTTCAGCCCACAGCTTCCTGATGGGAGATAAATGCCTGCAGAGGCGTTCACATGGTCAGATTTTACTCATCTTCTAGTTCTGTTTCATTCCAAACTCATTCCACTGCAACATGTTTGCTTACACGAAGACAAAGCTGACCAAAATCAATTTTCAGGACAAGGACATTCAAGGATGTTCTTTACAAGAGGATAGAAGAGTTTGCTGAAGAACTCAGAAGTTATCCTAAGTTCAGTGCAGGACCTCATTCTCATCAGCAGATTTCTAGAAGTTAAACTAATGGGCAGCAATTCTCTATTTCCCCCAACTACTCACAGCTCCTAAAATGCCAGTGGAAAGAAGGAAGATGCACAAAGATAGCACAGGAGGACAAACCCTTGGCTGATGCAATCAGAAGGCTCCTGAAGCCAGGAGAGGTGAGCTAATTTACATGCTGGTGCCTAACTCTGGATGATTAAGTGCAGAGATGCTCTGCTGGGAAAGGGCAATCTCTCATTTGATCCCAAGGATCATCAATCATGAGATGGCAGATAAGAAGCCAGTGGAGTACATGAAAAATTTCCCCCAACCTGCAAAGCCCTCTGTCAGAGACTCTCTGTGACCACTCCTGAAGGCCAGTTCCAGTTCTCACTGGGCAGGAAGAGCTGCTTTTCTTTTGGCAGATCCACATCCTTTTGCCTCTCCCATGTCAATTAGACAAAAATAAGCTTTTAATACTTTCATTCCTGGTTTTCCTGAAGAGCTCTAGGTCAGCAAGATAATGACCAATAAACTCAATTGCAGTTTTTATTTTTGGTAACCAAGCAATCAGAAGGATCCACTCCAGCTGAAGAGCAGAAAATGTGCTCACCCACATTTCCAAAAGCAACTTGTGACTGTGGGTAACTGTTTCGAACTCAGAACTTCTTGAATATCAAATCCCTGTGCAGACAGAAATTTTCTGTGACTCTCCAAATTCTTCCGGTTAGCTCGGAAGATTTTGGCATTCCCACCCCAACCAAGAGCTGGAAAACTCTATTAATAGTGTCTGGATGGCAACAAGGTGTTCACATTCACACCCCACCAGGTCTGCTCCTCCCCATCTCACCTACACCTGACCCTGTCAGCCAACACCTAACTCAGACTTCCCATCCACCCCAGCTTCTCCTCAATTTTTAGGACAAACTTCACCCACCAGCTTGGCTTCCTGATTCACATGGAATACACAATGGTCATTTGTTTAACCACTTCCTTCAGAAAAGAAGGGAAAGTCCCTCTCATATGGAAAAAAGTGTCAAATTTTTATTAGTGCAGGCTTTACAGTGATGATTCTAACTACTGGATTGACTTTGTTTTTCCCTAAACGGGGTGAAATATTAGCCAGTTTCTAAGCTATGAGGTTTTAAAAATAGCATCAAAGAATACATTAAGAAAAGAATCTCCCAGGGCTTGGGATTTTTTTTAAATCTTTGGAAGCACATGATGGATAAAGTGATTCTTCCATTTTTCAGCCACTAATGCTGTTTCCACCACCTTCAGACACTCTCACTCCTGCTACCGAATTCTAATGAAATGCACATGCTGAGAGAGGTGTCTGGTGCTGTGCTGGCCATCGTGACAGCCCCAAAAGAAGGTCAGAGCATGAATCAGTGGGGCAACCATGAGTCGCAAACAAAAAAGGCTCCTGTTTTCACAGACAAGAGAATAAACAATGATCAGAAGGAAAGCGGAGGATGTGACACGAAAAAAAATGTGGTTAAAGTTTGAAAAATACCAGCCTAGGCACACAAGTTCACTTCTAAGATCCAGAGTCAAGGCAAATACCTCACAGATGCCTTTAGAATGACAGGGTGAGTTGCAGTCTGCAGTTGCTGTCTGGGTTAGACACCCCGGGATTCTTTTCAACAGAGGCGGGGAAAATTTTAGTAGCAATTTCCTACTCTCGTTAACTTATCCTGTAAAGATGCAGTTTCTGACCATTCAAGCTCACATGATTCTCAGCTAATTTGAATGGGAGGAGGATCAAGTGGCAAGTCTGGTGGTATTCAGAGATTTGCCATGTCACTGAACAAACCTCTGCACGTGCCCGTGAGTTTGGGTGACTCAGGGTTTGCCTGGGCAGCCTTCAGGGTGGGATTAATTTTTTACTTATCTAAAACAACCTACCTGGTCTATTCTAATTCTTTTGGTAGCCCCAACAACCATCAAAAAAGAGCTCAGTACCTCCAGGTGATAATTCTTCCTACCCCAGAGGGGTAACCAAAAAGGGATAGGATTCATTAGGTACCTGTGACTCACGTGTAAAGAAAGTCTGGAAGCAAGAGGGGAGAGGTGAAGACCATATTAGGCAAAAAAGTACACTCTTCAAACCTAAAATAGGGTAGTGATTTCAGACCCTTAATCCAAAACCACCCACAGGTAAACAAGCCTGGCTGGGACAGAGATAGGCTCTGTGTGTGTTACTCAGAGGTACCAACTCCAGAGAACACAATCAAATTCTGGTACTGGGCAGAGGAAATAAACTGATCACGGAAAGCTTCTTCCTAAATGCTTCCAGTTTATGTTTACATCCCTCTGCTACTCTGTAGCCTCTATGTATTGTGATCCTGCACAGTAAATCCACTAATGTTAGTGAATTTTGTGTCATCTTTGATGATGCAATGATCCATGGCAGTGAATTCCCCCGTGCCTGGAGTATCTCAGAACCACTAAAGCTTCCTCACCTCCTGACACGCCCTTGCACGAGGCATCCTCTCTGTCTCCTTGATTCCTCTCTTCTTCTTGCTACCTGCAACCCAAACAGCAAAGCAAAATTAGCTGCAAACTGCTTAATTAAAAGAAAAATAATCTGGAAGCCTGACTAAACCACTGAGGCAAAAATCCCATGAAATTGTGTAAGCTTTGCTCTCATTCACTGCCAGCAGTGGCAGTTTATTCCTAGAAAGAGGGATTTCAGTGTGAAGTGTCATCTGAACATCAGCTTGCAGCAGCTCTATCAATTTTAATCTCCCTTTTAACCTGGATCTAAGGAAACAAAGCTTATGTCTAGACATGCCATAAGTGTGAGGGGTGGGGGAAAGGAGGAGAGATTTCCCTTGGTTAATATTTATTAACCTTTCAGACAGTTTCAATAAAATTTGAGGGGGTGTCCAAAGTGCCTCAGTGTCATGAGATGAGGCAACTGTTTAGAGAAGGAGGATCCTGTAAAAATCCCCAGAGCAACAAAAATGGCAGGATGAGTTAATTCCTTATTAGTCATCGGGGAATCTGCAGGAGAAAGACCTGCAAAGGTGATTTCACAGGCAGGGAAGCTGCTTTATCCTACTGCCTTGCAATCCCAGGAATGCTATTTACCATTTTGTCACTAGATGGTATTGTTCCACAGGCTATATCCCAGAGCCTCGAAGGTCAAACAGCATGGTATAGCAGAGCCTGGGTTGATTAAAGGCACAGAAAAGGCTTTTTTTCTCATGTATTTTAATGTGTGTTTTCCCACATGGAAGTTATTAGCAAAGTCAAACTGTAACAGCTAAAGGAAAAGAGCTTTGTTGAACATGGAGATAAGGTAACTCAATTTTGATGATCTGGGCATTTCCTCCATATCTCAAAAAACCTGCTGAGATAAAGATGTGCAAAGATACTGATACAAAATCAAATGTTTCTGTTAACAAACCAAGCATAATCAACCAGCCCTTTGTTACCGTTCAGTCTGACCTGACACAAAATTCAAACAGCCCGACAAATTCTGCTCATCCAAAACCTAAATATTACAGAATCACAGAATCATGGAATGACATTAAAACCAATCCAGTTCCCACCCCTGCCACGGGCAGGGACAGCTTCCACTGTCCCAGGCTGCTCCAAGCCCTGGCCAGCCTGACCTTGGACACTTCCAGGGATCCAGAGGCAGCCACAGCTTCTCTGGGCACCCTGTGCCAGGGCCTGCCCACCCTCAGAGGGCACAATTTTTTTCTCTAGTATCTCAAATAACCTACTGTTATTAACAGCACTGAAAGACCTTACCCAGGACATTGTGAGGAATACATTATGCTGGGATACAATCAGGAGCAGAAGCTCCTTCAGTTTTGAAACTGGGCATTTACCTTTATCTTCAAGGCAAAAAGAAGATGCTTCTGTTTTCCTGCCTGGATGGGTGTCACTTTTGTCCCCTTCATGCTCATTTGAATCTTCTCTGACAGGGCAAGGGTGATTCTGTAAAGCAAATGATGTTTTGTCTTAATAATATAACCTAAAAAATACACCCAGGTGGTAAATCCATAAGGAAAATCTTTCTTTTAAGGAGGTTTTTGCTAGATAAATTCTATTCTTCTGGTTAGAATCAAATAGAGCTATTTCTATACCTTTGTGCACTCCTCCTCCTCCTCATCTTCCTCGCAGTCCAGCCCTTGGTGGGAGATCTCAGTAGGGCCATTTTTCTGGATCAGGTTGCTGTCAGCCTTCTTCACCCTCTTCTTCTCGGTTGTCACTCTGACTTTCATGAGGTGGAAGTCAGTGGAGACTGAGCCCACTTTCAGGTTGATGGGGTCCCCAGCAAAAAAGAGGTCACCAGGGCTGCCATCTTCCTTGAAGCCAGGGGGCTGGTAATCCTTGGGAGTGACTGCAAGGGAGAGGGAGCCCCATGAGGTCAGGGAAACCGAGTTCCATCTCTCCTTAGTCTGATTTAGAAAGAGCAGTTATGAACCACCTTCGAGTAACATCGACTACTAAAAATATTCCAGTTTCTTTTTTTTTTTTTTCCCCTTAGGAGGAAGAGACAGAATGCAAAGGGAAAAATGAGCTGAGCAAATGTTATCACGGAGCTCAAGGAAAAAAATTACTTTAGGATGCTGAAATACCATTAAAGTGCTGGAACAAAACCTGACATTGCTTGTTCCTTAAGGAAACAAACTCAAAATAAACCCAGGGAAGAAGGAGTTTTCCCTTTCACACCACATAGCTGTACTTTTTATAAGGATTTCAAACCTTTCCTAAAAACATCTGCCATCCCTGTGCATCAGAAAGATTTGCTGTGTTACACCATTTCCCAGTGCTATCAGCCAACAGCTTCTCCCATGTCACCTTTTCTATGCTTTATTTTATCCACAGGGCTTACACTTAATACAGACTGATGGAACTCTTCCCCGAGGCACACGCTGCTCTCCACCTACCCTGGTTGTAGTAGAGGAGTTTCATGCTCAGGGTGATGTCATTGGGCAGTGGCCCCAGGTCCTGCATGAGCAGGTACAGGGTCCTGAGCAGGAGCCTGCTGGCCTGTTTGACATCCTTGCTGCACAGCCCAGCCACAAACTCCCTGTGGTTGCTACAATCGGAAGAAGAATAATGGATTTGTTATCCTCAGTCATGAATATTCACGATCCAATTACACACACAGAGCACCCACTGACTTGTCTGAAACCACCAGTGACAAAGCTACAATGTCTTTATGTAATGTCCAGATGAACAGGGAAGTGAAACAGGCTCCAGGGATGGGGTGGCACCCGCAGAACACCCGCTCCAAACTCAGAGGCCTGGCATTTACATTTGAACAGACTTGGGAGCTGGGGCAACCATTATACAAATGTCATGACTCACTTGTTTGAACATGATTAAATTGGATCAAAGGACCATAAAACAAGTGCTTTTCACCTAAGCAATTTCAGGAATGAGAGGAATGAGTTGAGGATCCCATCTGCAGCCGATTCATCACAGGGGCTATTTTCAAGTCCATTCTGCAGTTTTTGAAGAGAAGTGAATTGCATGTTCTCACTCAATTCCATGTAAGAAAAAGCAGCTCAGAGGCACATTTTTCAGCAGTGACAAAGGGGCATTCCTCTCACCTCCTTCACCCATCCAAATGTCAGCTGGCTGCTCCAAGCCAGCAGTCCAGACAGAGACCCATGGGTGACATGAGTGGGATGAATGGCACTCCAGAGGAGTTTGTTTCTCTTTGATTAAAACTGAGGTAGATGAGATGAGCGACTCAGAGCAGCCAGCCAACTTCAGACAGAGCAGATGAATCACTGTGTGACTAAGGGACCTGAACTTCCCTAACTTTCAATGAGATGGGGTCACAAAGATGTGTAGCTCCTTCATTACGTCTTTGGAAGACCCCTGACACTACACGTAGGCTGGAGGGTGCCCAACACAATCACCCCAAATTGCATCAAAAGCAGGAAACAAGTAACCCAAGAATATCCCAGAGTGAACCCGACTGACTGACCCTCAGAAAGGAACAAATTAAGACTGATTCCCCCTTCCAGCTGAACATCTTTGGGTCATGAAAACGGGGTGGCTGTGGAACAGCTTGACTTCCCAAGGTATGG
Source organism: Urocynchramus pylzowi (assembly GCA_013397555.1). Lineage (NCBI taxonomy): Eukaryota > Metazoa > Chordata > Aves > Passeriformes > Fringillidae > Urocynchramus > Urocynchramus pylzowi. Next base: position 86,363 of record VZRH01006785.1, read on the forward strand.
AATCACAGCATAATTTAGGTTGGAAAAGACCTCTAAGATCATGAAGTCCAAGCTCTGTGGCATTAGATGTGCACTGTGGTCCTTGGTTAAATCCTGCATGCTCAGAAACATACAGTGAGAGGAAAATGCTGGCAGTGCCTAAGGTGGAATATCCATCACCATTACAAACTGTGGGATTAGCAGATCAGAAATGGCAAAAGGGAAGTTCATAAGAAAAAAAGAAATGAGATGTCCATAGGAATTAACAGGTCAAGCACTGCTTCAATATGTGAATAACACTGAGAATTTTATGCAGGAGGGAGTCAAAAAGCAGAAGATAAGGAACAGAACCTTGGAAGGTGTGGGATTCGTGGCAAGGAATTCCCCCCAAATCCATCTAAAATAAGGCAAGGACGATTTAGGAGAAAATTTCCCCTTACCCCTTGGATGTGATGCTGCAGCCCCACAAAAGCTCTCTCCCAGAGTGATTAACTCCGAGTTTGCACAGGACAGCTGCTGCAGGTGTAAAAGGCAGCGTTATCAGTTGAAGGAGCTGACAGCAAAGATGACACAATTCCCTGATCTGGGCCAGAACTCTGGATTATTAAAGACTGCAGGGACACGCATGAGCCTGCCACAGCACTGCCAATCCCCAAGGGAACAGGGCCCAGGAATCCAGTGCCACAGGCTCTGGAGCCTCAGAGCACATTCAAGCATGACAGGAAGATGGCTTGGCCTCTCCCTGGATGACACAAAAGACACCAAGCTCCATGTGGGGACTGTTCTTATTTCTAGGAATTAATGAGTATGGCTGATTAAAACCCCAAAGAACTCAAGGACTATCTATTATCCTTCAAATCCCAGATCTCCTCTTCCCCTCAGTGTGAGGACAATGGACAGCAGCTTCGAAGCAGAAATGGAGGGCACAGCCAAAAGGTCATTCCAGAGATAATTCAGATTTGCTCAAAAGAAAATAATTTTGCCTTATGGTTAAAAATTACTTGGATGTGTTTAGAGAAAGAGCAGCTAAGGGCACACTCCAGGAGTGCTGGGGAGGAGCTTCCTGAGGAGCACACAAGACAGCAGAGCTCTCTTGTTGTCCAGGCAGGTTCCAAGATCCATCTTTTACCAATGCCAACTGCAGAACAAAGTAAAAACAGGTTAATTATTTTTCTTTGCTTTGGTTATAGCAAATGGCCTTTGACAGTATTTATTTGAAGCTCCACAGGATTATGGCCTACTAAACACAGCTTTAAATATCTGACAGAGAGTGCCAAAAAGTGGCAAAAAGCTGCTACTTCCTGCCACATGTTTTGCACCATCAGCTCAGGCACCCTAAGTGAAAGTTCTCTCAGGTCACCCACGCAGGGCTGCTCAAGCAGAACACATGTATGCAAATGCTCAAGGGAAAAAAATCCTGGGCACAGGATCATGGTGAAAGGGCTCAAACCTGAGCAAGCTTCATCTGAAAGCACGAGGCTGCCTGGTGAAAGTGCAAGAACACTTCTTGTTAGCTGCGACAGCAGCAGGCTCAACAACTGGACTGGTTTTTGCATGGCCTCCTTGAAGAGGCACCATTTCTGTCAACTGTCCTTGGCTCAGGTGTACTTTGAGGGCCTTGTGGTGCTATGTCAGAGCATTTCAGCTGATCCTCCCAGCAGGTCATACCCTGTAAAGTGAATATCCTCAACTCTGATGGTATTTACAGCTGCTTAATGACTTGGACCTGCTCAAACCACAGAATCACAGTATGGTTTGGGCTGGACTAACTTAAAGCTCATGTTGCTTCCCACCCTGCCATCTGCACAGACACCTTCCACTAAACCAGGTTCCTCCATCCAACCTTGCTTTGGACACTTTCAGGGATGGGGAGTGCACAACCTCTCTGGGCAATCATAAAGTGCAGCTTCTTAATGCTTCAAGAACACAGTTTTTAGTGTAACCCTGAGAAATCAACCCAAATCCTTACCTGCTGATGTCCATCTGGGGCACCTTGTTTTTGTACTTGAATTTGAATTGATACATTTCAGTGACTGTCTAGAGATGTAACAAGAGAGAGAAGCAGAAATGGATCACTTTGAGAAACAAGATGTGTCCTGAGCTTGGAGTGTCCTTTCACACTCTCTGCCAGAGCACAGAATTAATCTAGTGACATGCTGAAAATTTTAACTCTATTATTGCTTGCACAGGCTTTGGCAAATTCTCTCAGCAGCTACATCTTACCTAGCACTGAAAGAATCACAAGAAAATTACAAACTTCCTGCCTCCTCCTTCTATTTCCTCTGTGGGCCTGGCTCTCCAACTCCAGTTTCTAGCAAGGCTCCAGGGCTGGCCAATCCTCCCAGTGTCCCTTGCTGAAGGAAAACTGGGAAGCTGCACAGGTGACCCACAATCCTTCCTTGTGACTGCACCACTGGCACAGGTTGCCCACAGCTGTGCTCTGTAAGGGGGCTAGGGCCTGGAGGACTCTTCCCACAGGAAATCCAAACAATATTGCATGGGAAAAAGTTGCTGAACTCCATTGGTCTCGGGCTCTTTTTGAGGTAGACAAAAATAGTGGATGATTTTCCATTTAAAAGAATTAGAGAATAAAACAATTAGGAAGAACAGACAGCTTCCCCCCAAGAGAAAGGGTCTATTGTACACCAATTCCATGCCTATAATTCACTTTTTCCGGAGACAATGAGGTCGATTAGTAGGAGCTCAGCTGAGCTCTTAACTCTGAGCTTTCCTTGCAAATCCCAGCCTTGGCATGGCTCAGCTCCTGCTCTGTCCCCAGACTCTGAGGTGCCACGCAGCAGAACTGGAACCAGGTTCAGATGCAAAGGGTCTGAAGCTGTTCTCTGACCCCCAGCGTGGACACCCCCAGGTGAAACCAAACAGAAACACAACAGGGAACACCGAGAGGCCAAGGACAGGCACTACCCAACACACCCATCCAGGTCTGAAGGGATTCCTGACTTCTGTCCTACACCTCTCTGCATGACAAACCTGCAGGTGGTTTGCAAACGAGTACTGTTGAATTTCCCATTTTTTCTCTTTGGAAAAAAAGAAAACAAAACTGTGAACAAGCCCATTAGTTGTCTGCTAACATCCCTGCCTGAGGCCCTGGTGGGCCCTCAGCCTGGTGTTTGATCACAGTGCAGCTCACTGAGCTGGCACTCTGGAGTGGAGGCACAGGAACAGAAATGGGGTCACCAAGGAGCTATGTCAGGGTAGGACTTAAGCCTCCACTCCACTCTGAATACAAATGTACTCACCCATGCCTTCAGCTGCCTCAAAGATTAATTAAGACTCTTTCTTACCTCGGGATTGGTGTAAATCTGTTACAAGAAAGCACAGTGAGGACATTCTCCCTGGGACAACTTGAACCAGTGACTAACAAGGATACTTTCAGTTTACAGAAGAGACTGTGCTACCTTTAGTGTGGGATCAGAGAAAGGAATGGCTGGGAAAGAGCCTTCCTCTATCTGCAGTCAATACTTGCCACTTCAAAGACAGGTAGAAGGCACTCATGTGTGCAATATTGGAGGAATGAGGTTAATTCCCATTCCAGCCCTCACAGGCAGCTATTGATGCCTGGGATTTAACTGCTCAGATGATGCACAGAGGAGATGGTGAGCAAAGCAACTGGTGCTTTGCAGGGGGCTGGGGCCAACAGGTGCCCATGGAACCACCAGTGTGTGGTTTCTCCAGGATCAGATTAATAAGGAGGACCCTTCTGCAGGGGGAAAGGAGAGGACACAGTAGCTTCCATGATAGGAATCACATGCAAGTGCCTCCCAGAGCTTAAGGACACAAATAAGGCCTCAGTCAGAAATCTGACATGCTGAGAAAAACATTCCCATGCAGCCTTGAACTCTACATTTATTGTATCTAAGAAAGGTCACAGCTCTATTAAAAATTACACACATTTGGCTTCTCCTTAAAAAAGGCACAAATGGGTTGCCACAACCTTGACTCTGTATCTCTTTCAAGCAGGGGAGGGGAGAGAAAACCACTTTGTATTCATTTACTTACTGCAAGGACAGCCACGTGTAGCTAAAGAGGAAAAATCAAAACAAAACACAAAATCAACATCTAACCTTAGTGGGCAAGGAAAAGCAAGTCCTATCAAACTCCGACTGCCTACACAGGGAGAAGGAATAGATACACTAACCAAAGCAGGAGTTAAAACCCTTTCTGCAGATTCTTCCCAGCACAGCATCAGCAACACCTAGTGGCCAGTTTGCCTGGCTTGACACAGTCTCCCAAAAAACAACTCCATGCTCAGTAATCCCCCTTGGGACTTCTTTCAAACAAATCCCCAAATACTGGTTTAAAACTCTTCACAAGAGCACCCATCCCTAATGAAGGTTAATATTTGCTTTCTGCTAGGAAATTCCCTAAAGGTATTTAATTTATGCTCTATCAAGGAATTGCACATGGGACTGCCCTTAAAAACAATCTTATAACATGCATTAAATCCCTCAGTTTTTCCTTAATCCTTGTCAAACAATTAATTTAAGTCTCTCATAAATAACAAAGGGCTGAATACCCCCTAGAGCTGTCAGCAAGCACTAAACTGTGTTCACAACACTGTCAGTTGTGCACACTGACAGTTGTACTGATGTCTGAGGAACACTCAGATCATCGGTGCTCCACCTGGTCTGGAGGAGCTGGGCTGGTGAACAGTGCTGACACAGAGCACAGCAACTGGTGCTTTTTCCTGTGCAGGGCAGTTTTTATGTGAGAATCAGCAAGGAATATCAGCACTTGCTAGCTGGTTTTGTCCTGGAAGCAACTACATACCTTACCCAGTGAATTAAGGGGAAAAAGAAGGGATGAATTCTGAGCCTGAGAGAAAAGCCAGGAGGGTTAGAGAACATGAGATGAAGGGGAAAGATTATGGAAAAGGAGATGAAGGACAGCAAAAGCACAGAACCTCTCTCAAGAAAACAAAAACAGGCAGGAGATCCAGATCTCAGCTCTGCCTGGCAGGATCTCTATCAGATGTAAGAGAACACAAATGTAGAGCATGGAATTAAGGCAAATCCATTGCAGGCTGCAAATTGGTTCCCACACCATGGACAGGAGAGCCCAGAGAAAGTGGACAGGATTTGAGCTCAAGGCATAAAATCCCAAATCTCATATTCAGGCAGGGTCTTTCCCCTGTCCCACAGCTGTAAAGGTTGTTGTGTGCATCAAAGATCACAACAGAAATACAGCAGGAATGGAATGATAGTTTTGTCCTTACTTTATGAAGAAATAGGACACTCTAATAAAAAGTGAAAAAACCACTTACATACTGCTTCTCCAAAGCATCAAAACAACCTTGAATCCTGCCAGGGAAAAAAAGCCATGTTAATACTAACCAGCAATATTTATCTCCTGATCTGTAAACATACTCATTAGATGTGGGTTAAAGGGCATTTTTTCTGGAATTAGGTCAACACAACCAACAACATTTGGGACTTGTGAAGTCCTTTCCAGGTCAGTCCCGAAGGCAGCATTCTCCTTTCTGCATCTGTGCACTGTTTATACTTCTGGGGCATTATCCTGTCAATCCAGAGCCTGCTTGAATCCTGACAAAGACAAGGATTGGAAGCCAAAGGCTGGCTCTGAGTGTGTCCCTGCTCAGTGCTCTGTTCCAGCTCCCCAGCCAGAGCTTTGATGGCTCTTTTCCCATCAGCCTTGTACAGAGCTTGGCTCAATCTGAACATGTCTGGTCTTGTAAATCTTTGTTATCTGATGCAGAGTTTACAGCAATGGATTTTCTCAAAGTAGTAAATATTATTTGAAGCATCAATGGCCAGATATTTACTCTTGGAGTCAAAGGATGTGCAGCAAGGTATCTCCCTAGCACATCAGGGACAGTTTTTCTGCTTGTTGGGAAAACATGCCAACTGTGAAATACATCCTGAAGAAAATGGTGGGGTTCTTAGGGAGATAAAATATTGTACATACTGAAAAACAAGTGCAAGAATCCCTATCAAAGGGAAACTAGAAAAAACTAAACACAACAGAAAGGATCTCATGACAAGTCTTTACTCTCTGCACCTCTGCTGCCACATGTGCTCTGGGGCCTGACCATGACCTCACTGAAGCCAACACTTCCACAGACCTTGAACTCACATGATCTCAGTCACTAATTCTGTCCTGCTTACCCAGGGGCCTCGCACCCCCAGCTGCAGTGGGAGCTCCCCTGGCACCAGGGCATGATGTTTTCCAGTTCAGGAAGAAGAAGAATGCAGGGGCAGATGTCTCCTACTCAGCACAATCTTGTCTTGGTTTCGCTGTTACTCACTTACCACTTGACTATCTGCAATGATCCCAGACAGCTTTTATCTTCTCGGAGAATTTTTAGACAGAGGTCTGCAAAACCAGATTTAGCACATAGTTACAATCCTTATCACAGCTCTTGGGCAAACACTGAAACTAAGCCAGTCCATCCTCCCTTTTTTGGATAAAAGCTTTATCTGAAGGTCCTTCCTGAGCGGAAATGCTGGGTTTCCACCAAGTCCCAGGTGGGCTGACACAAGCTTATTGCTGGGTTTGCAAATGTCAGAGCTTTCCTCAGAAGCCTTGGGCTCTCCCAGAGGAAGGGATGGAGTTACAGCTTTATTACAAAACACCAGCAGCTTCATTTTCTTCTCCCTCCTCTTCTCCACTCCATCCTCAACCATTCCCTAACACCTTCCCTTCTGCAATCAGACTTCACCAACATCCATGTGAAGTGACTGTGCTCACAATAAACTTTCTGTGAAGCTTTTCCACAAAGCTCTTTCTACTTGTGCTGCCAGGCATTCAGCATGGCAAAAGGCACACCTGTCCTACAGGTGAAAAGGGGCATTAATAACACCTTAGGATTCAACCAAGGGGGCCTTGAAGATGTGAGCAGGCCAGATATTAACACCTCTCATCAAAGAGGCACTAGACAGACCTGACATTTGACCAGTGGCTTTTCAGGGTTAGGGGATCAAGAGCCAATTTGGGATTTCTGTGCCCTCAACCAAATCTACAAAGTACATGTGAACATGTTTCATGGCAACTAATGCCATAAGGGACAACACAGAAATGGAGTGGAATGCATGGAGACATTTCACATTTTGAATGATCATAAAGATGCTCATGAATCAAAGCATCACTAATTCTTGGGATCATGTGACAAGAATTTGGTTCTGAAAGTTCTTTTTTTTCCTTAAAAAGTTCTGATTCCCAAAGCACATATGAGATAGTTTTCATGGAAATAAACCCCAAATCCCAACAATGAAATGGTTTTACACTGGAGGAGGGATGATTTAGATTAGATGTAAGTAAGGTTTTTATAATGAGGGTGGTAAAACACTGGCACAGGTTGCCCACAGAGAAGGTGGATGCTCCATTCCTGGAAATATTCAAGGCCAGCTTGGATGGGGCTTGGAGCAACTTGATCTACTGGAAGGAGTCCCTGCCCATGGCAGAGGGTTGGACTTGATGGTCTTTATAAGGTCCCATCCTCTGCCCAAATCATTCTACAAGTCTATGAAAACCAATAAATCTAATTTCAGCCTCCCAATGAAAACTAAAAATGTGAACCTCGTTGGGTTCAAAGATCCAAAAGAAAAGAAAACATTCCAATAAGAGTAAATTTTAAAAACCTTCTGTGTTTTAAGTCACTCTCCTGGCTCTGAGACCTGATTCACGGGGCTGGCAATGCCAAGGAATGACTCTAAACCAAGAGGAACACCAACAGAGAAGCCAGAAGCTCAAGGCTGCTTTCCGTGCTCTCTATCAGAAGTTCTGTCTGCACCCAGACTTGAGAAGATTTGAGAATTTGTAACCAACCCCCACCCAAAGTGAAGTCACACACATGTGCAGCCAGAAGATAACACATAAGGCAGAATACAGGTAAAAGGCAGATGACAGGTAAAAGGCAGATTATAGGTAAAAGGCAGATGACAGGTAAAAGGCAGTGGGTAGAAAGAAGCCCTCAGCACAAACTGCAGGTGTTACCATCCAGATAGCGAGTGCCATAGGAGCTCTCTGGGAACAGCCCCCTCATGTAGGTTATGCAGGACACAGAGATGGCCAGGAGCCTTTTCACCAGCACCAGGGACTGCTGCTCTGTGGTGATGCTCTCAGGGAACAGCACTACCTCCTGGAAAAGCATGGCAAGGCCAGAAATAGCACCTCCTTAAGTGTAACACAGATTATATTTAGAAACAAGTCTCAGCAGGTGGGAAGAGGGTAACTCAGAAATGCAAAATGATTTTAAGGTTTCTCTGGTGTTTAAGCTAGGCAAGGAAGACTCGTGTGTGAGGTGGGTGGATTGAATGATTTAAGGGCAGAGATCAATAGATCTGACATCATTACTCAGATGCAGAGTGCACTGGTTGGATGTGCCCTCCCGTTTATCACATTCCCACCCCCTCCACTGCACCAATGCTGGCACTTAACAGACAGCCACCCCTCAAAAAAGGTGTGCAGTTTTAATTGTGGAGTCACACAGGGCTGGTGTGGCAGCCACTGCTGTACCAAAGGCTGCTGTTTTGAGCTCTGACAGCAGCCTGAGTTGCCAACAGGGTGATTTTAACTCCAAGCTGTAAAACAGCACCTGGAGCTACAGTAAACACACACTGTGTGATGCCAACAGGAACAATGCAGTGGACACTGCACTAAATTTAGTTCTTCTGTTACTTTATTGCTGTTCTCCCTGCTAATAAAGCTCTGTGCACACCTAATGAGCCTACATTTACTGAGTCAAATCATGTCAGAGCCCCACACTGCCTCTCACTGAATTGGAATTAATCCAACTAAGAACAGTGCAGACAACAGAAAGGTTTCCCCCCCTGCAGGCACAGGCGTGCCAGGTCCCAAACCAAGAGCTAAGATTGTCTGCACCACCATATTTCAATTTTTTACCTTAGTGGGCTTTTTCTTTTGCTTGAGTAGCTGCTGAGCAGCCATCCTGTGTTTCAAAGACCTGCCTTCCACTTGTAATTAAACCCTGAAAAATAAAGAAGGCATGAGACACATAGAAAGCACAGTTACTGCTATTTCTCATCTATATTAAAGTAAGAATGAAATTCCTCAGAGTTTGAAAGCTAATTGCTAGGAAGGACAGGTAAAGCAAAGCAAACCAAGGGTACTCCACGGCACTGAGCCTGCAGAGCATGAAAACTCCTGCTCACTGGTAAAAAATCAATAGTATTTGAAATTCAGGGCCACAACTGCACCTGGTGTCAGTCGGTGCCACTTCAGAATGCATTTCTCATATTCCAAACCACAAATGTTAATTCCTACAACCATTAGAAAGTATGAAGGGGGAATGTGAAAGAACTGGAGATCTGCCAACAGCAGTTAATATCTTAGCAAGGGTAAGCAGGAACTGCGCTAACATCGGTCTTGGCCAGAATAAGGGAATGATTCTTCTGGGACACCTTGAAAGGTTAAAAAAAAAAAAAAAAAAGAGCCCCAATTGTTTCAGTTAGACAGGCCTGGATTGAAGAGGAAAATACTCATTTTACCAGAATGGAGAGCTGGTTGATACAGGCAATAACACTGGATATTCCATGTTTCTCACTTGAGTGAGGTGCTTGATTTAGCACCATCTGACAATCCTGATTAAAAACTTCCATTAGCTGGAATTAACAAGGCCTGCGTTAACTGGTTTGAAAAATGACTTGCTGGGACACCTCCACATCTCACTGTAAATGGGGGACGTTAATGAAAGGAAACACCACGAAAGGGTCCCAGAGGGACGCTGCCAGGTCCACAGCCACTCGACTTCCCCAGTAACAATTAAAGTAATAGCACAAACATGGCAGGGTGATTTAACTCCTAACCTAATGCAGCCTTTTATTAACTCAGCTGATCAAACCTTGTTCTGCATTTGCACCTTTTGTGCTTTTTTTTTTTTTCTTGTGGAAGCCTCCAGTTTCCATTTGTTGGCAGTCATTAAGATATGTTGATCGGAACACGGTGACAGCTTTTATGCTAAATTTAGCGCTTCATTTAGTAATGAGGACAGATTACAGCTATAAAAGTATATTTAAACAAATACACACCTGTGAAATTTTTAACGTGTTAAATATTTTAGCAAAGTAGCTTTTTTTTTTTTTACCCAGGCACTGTGAGCAGGACTGGAATGCAATCAAAGCAGACAAAGGTGTTGTAATTACAACGTGGGGTTATTAACTAAATAAAGCTAATTCAAGTGAGGCAAAGATGTAAGAAAACATGTTTTATAAACCATACCACATTTATATTGATTTACTGAGGAGGAAACATCACCCAGACCAAGCTGACCCACTACAGCCCAGCTGTTCAGGTACAAGGTACAAGACTTTGGCATCAATGTCTCACCAGGGCTAGGAGGACAGAAGTTGTCCTGGAAATCCAACACTCCCCCACTCTGCAGCCACCTTATCACCGAATATCAGTAAATTAGTATTGAAAGGGAAAAGCCAAATCGCATCCTCAGGAACCCACTGCTCACCGACACCCTCAGCCCTGCACCCCTCACTCTGCCCCTTGTGTCTGATGTTGGAAAGGTGAGGCACCACAGCCCTTAAAAAACCAGCCATGGCTCCGAAGATGGGTTTTACTCATTTTTTGGGGAGATTCCAGGGGGTTTTTATGAGCGGAAGCCCAGACCCGGCCGGGGTGCACACGGGCCCGGGTCCTGCCCCTCACACAGCAGCACCGTGAGGAACCCCTGAGACCCGAGGGGGCGGCGGGGCTGAGGCGCGGGAGCCGCGAGGCGCTGAGGGACCCCTGAGGGACCCCTGAGGGACCCCTGAGGCGCGGGAAAAGCCCCAGAGGCAGAGGGGGGCTCCGGCGGGGAGCGGGAGCGGCTCCCTGAGGTACTTGGGGTCCCCTGAGGCGCCTGGGGACCCCTGAGGTGCTTGGAGCTCCCCTGAGGCGCCGGGAAGCGCTGTGAGGCACGGGCGGACCTCCAGAGGCACTGAGGGGTCCCTCAGGAGCTCCGGACCCTCTGAGGCGCCCAAGGGCCTCGTAAGGCGCTCTCTGAGGAGCCCCTGAAGGACAGTGGAGGACCCTCCTGGGGCACAGGAGACCCCAGGNGCTTGTCCCCTCTCCCTGTTCGCGTGGCTGTCCGTGCCCTTGCTCTGCTCCTGTATCTGCCCCTGTCTCCGTCCCTGTCCCTGCCCGTGTCTCTGTCCTTGCTTCTGTATCTGTTCCTGTCCCTATCCCTGCTGCCCTGNCCCCAGGGTGCTGAGGGCTCCCTCAGTCCGGCAGGGCGGTTCTCCTACCTGTACCGCCCACCCCGGCTCCGCGGGTTCTTTTAGCCACGGTGCCGCCGGACCCCCGGGTGTGGGCGGTGCGGCGGGCGGGACGAGGCGGGGGCGNTTGTCCCCTCTCCCTGTTCGCGTGGCTGTCCGTGCCCTTGCTCTGCTCCTGTATCTGCCCCTGTCTCCGTCCCTGTCCCTGCCCGTGTCTCTGTCCTTGCTTCTGTATCTGTTCCTGTCCCTATCCCTGCTGCCCTGTCCCAGGAATTCGAGCAGGACGAGGTCCTGCAAAAGCACGGCCATGGCAGGGGCAGTAGTGTGGTATCCTACCTGTTTAAAATCACTTTATAGTAAAATAGTGGATTTATTAACAGCATATAACGCCAAAGGAGGTGCAGTTTTAAGTTACTCAAATCCATATTCTTAGAATACTCTGGTACTTTTCTATGGAAAGGGAGACTTGGTACCATCCCAACTCAAAGGCACCAGGGACTTCACAAGGAGCAGAGTATTTTGGAGCCGGTGTCATAATCTAGGCAAAGAGGATGGGTTCTCTATTTCACTAGTATCTTATTTACAGAATAATCTGCCTAAACTAATTCTTCCCATCTCCAGGCAATTTGTTATCCTTCAGATAAGGAAATATGTATTTTCCTTTTCATCTCTACTCCAAGCAATTCGGGGGATACTCATGAGAGCACGCCCCTCCCTTCCCAGTTCCCCCAGCTCTGGAAATGCCAGTCTGTCCAGTTGTGATGGTTTGCCCAGCTGATAGGACAACAAACACACTTGTGTTTTTCCAGACCGTTTTCTGATCTCTTTCCAAAGACCTTTTCCCTAGTTCAGTTAACAACAGCTGCTGGAAAACTCCTCCCTGAGGGAGGAGAGAAGACCTCATTGATTTTACAAGAATAATTTCACAACACACAAACAAACCAGGACTGGTGCTGCTGTTGGGCGAGGAAGGGCGTCTGCAAGTGAGAGCTGTAGGTGTGACCCCCAGGGGTGTGCTGGATCATGTTTGCCTGTCGTTTGCCCTGGTGGAGATCCAGTGTCACCTGCAAGTCGTGGCAATCAGGTCACTTTCTGCCTTGGGACAGGTGCCAAATGCTGAGTATTAAAGGAATCAACACGACTGTGGGGCAGGAGCAACAGGCCGGCATGAAGGAAAAACAAGTGTTAGAAGATTTGGAAATGCACCTTGCAAGGAGAGACACGGAGGCCCTCTTCCAAGAGCAGCCTGAGACTGGGAACCAGTACTTGGAAGACACTTTGCTTCGGAGTTACCTGAAAACACACCTTCCTCCCAAGGTCAGTTTGTGTTTCTGTGTGTACCCACCACGACACAGCCGAGTTGCTGCTTCTGAACTCTGAACTGAGCATTTGTCTGAGCCTTTTTGTGCCTTTGAATGTTTAACTGGAGAGAATTTATCAGCATTCCTTAAAACCTGTTGTGTTTGAGGGCAGGGGTGACAAGCACTGCCAGGACACACACAGCAAGTGGCTCAGTGGGCTCCTGGGACTGGGCAGGGTGTTACAGTGCTCTTTTGGGATTGTCAGTGTGGGCACTTGTCGTCTGGTCATGTAGGGAAAGGAATTTCTGAGAGAGGAATCAGACTAAGATGCTTGCAAACTCTTGCTTTGTTCTTTCCTGGGGAAAGAGGGGTTTTAAGGAAAATTCCTAAGGACTGGGGCTGTTCTCAGCTGAGTACTCAAGAGGGTGGAAAGGCCACATGGGGCTTGCTTGCCCCCAGTACAGGTTGGTGGCATTTAGTTTCTTCAGCCAGGAAAGGCTCTGTATGGATTTCAGGGGTGCAGATGGGGGTTGAGGCCCCAAGCTCTGTATGCCTGTGCTGTGAGCTCCAGTCCTACAGGAGCCCTGGGAGGAGGTGGCTCACCTCTCTGGCTGGCCTCTGCCATCACCCCAAGGGCCACAAGTGCTTCCCACTTTTCAGTGAACAGCTTTCATGGAGCAGAGTGTGACCTCTCCCCATGATTTATTCCAGCAGAAGCAATGCCATGACTTCTACAGCCACCAGATGATCAGAGGGGATTGCTTTCAGTGAGGCTCCCACTTCCCCTGCTTGCTCTCCAGGTCTGTGAGGCCTTGCAGACACAGTGTGGGAAGAGTGTGGTGGCAGTGCTGGGAGCTTGTCACAGCCACCCCAAAAGAGAGGAATGAGGCCTCCCTGAGCACCACCGTGGCCTTCTTGGCAGAAGAGAAGACAGGAAAGGAGGATGCCTTTGGGTAACCATGAAGGTCCTGCTCCTAAGCTGCACCTTCAGAAGAAGCAGGATTCAGGTCTCCCAGAGAGTAAAAGGATCAGTACAACAAGGCTGCTTCCACTCCTTCCCCAAACTGAGAAGAGCGGCTCCAAAATCTCCCAGAGACCCGGGAGCAGCATCTTCCTTTCATTTCTGCACTCAGTCCCGGTGGGGCAGTGTTGCCTCACTGCTGGAAAGGAGAGCCCGGGCTGCTGCCTGCAGCACTGAGAGCCTGCTCTCCATGGGAACACCTTCCTCTCCAGGACAGCGGCCACCCCTGAAGCTTTGGGTGTCCCACCGAAGCTGGAGGATAAACAAGCCCAGCAGAAACGAGGACACATGAATCCTTCAGGAAGGATCCTTCAGGAAGGATCCACGGGTGCAGGGTGGGAATTTGAATCTAGACATGTTGTGTGCCAGGCTGAAGCTGAAAAGGCTGCTCCATCCCTCCTTTTCTAATCTGACAGGCAGGTAGCTGCTGAGCCCAGTGGAAGTTCTCCTGTACAGATGAAGGCATTCCGTTTTTGGCAGCCCTTCCCCTGGCATTCTTCTCCAGCAGTAAATCACGGAGCAGCTGAGGGACCCTGGGGACCGTCTCGTCCAACCCCCCTGCTCGTGTGCATCTGTGTCATTCTCAGCCTCGACACTAAAGTGCTTCTGTCTTTTGTGAAATCCAGACACGCTGCCAAAAGTAACTTGAAAAAATAATTTTGAAGGAAAAAAGAGACAAAGTGACAGCGGAGCACAGCTGTGCCAGCAGAGGCTGAGGGAGCTGTCGTGTTGTGTTATGGAATGCATGGAAGGGCCAAGTGGCAAGAGACCACTGGCACTGCAGGACAACATGGTCAGTCCTCTGCCCTGCCAGCTGGGACTGAGGCTGGGATGTGCTGAAGGGCTCTCCTTGTTGCTCCACAGGTCCTGGAGGAGGTGCATCAGGACCTGGAGAGGTTTGGAAACCGCCTGCTGACCAAGATCCAACCTCTGAGCAGGGAATGTGAGCTGAACCCCCCCGTGTTCCGGCAGTACGATGCCTGGGGGCGGCGCGTGGATCACATCCACACCTGCTCGGCGTGGAGGAGAATGAAGGAAATTTCAGCGGAAGAAGGGCTGATTGCTGAGGCCTATGAGAGAAGATACTCCAACTGGAGGTAACTGGGGCAAATTGGGAATGACTCAGTGCCTTCCTGATTATTCCTAGCAAGGTTTATCCAGCGTTTTGCAGGACTGAGCTGGTTGTGTAACTGGTAGCAGATGCTGCACGGACACCAGCACACCTCCCACTGTCCCCAGCAGCTCTGTCTGTCCACTGCAATGTTCCACCTCACCAATGATAAGCCATAACTAATGGCCCACACTTGATCATAATATTCTTTGATGTCACCTTCCTGATTGTGGGGCCTGGCAATTCTTTGCACCACTCCAGCCTTGTGTGTGTTAGTTGTAATGCAGCTAAAGATGTGGGATTTCACTTGCAGGTGTTCTGTATTCCAAACCATGGAGACAGACCCACATTTCTTATTGTTAAAAACTGCACAAGCTGGCCTGGTGCTGGTTGTCCCACTGGGACTGAGAAACTCTGCTGCTTCTCTTCCCTCTTCCTGGCTGGAACAATTTTTGCCCTCTCAGAAATGAGTGGTCTGATCCTCACCCATTCTGACTGCAATTTTTCCTCTCTTCCCAGTCGAGATATTTTATCCTCGTGCTGTTGCACTGCTGTGTAACCCATCTGTTTTCCCTCTGTCTCTCCCTCTCCCAGCCGCCTGTACCAGGCTGTCAAACTGTACTTGTTCTCAAGCTCCTCTGGAGGTTTCAACTGTCCACTGGCCATGACTGATGGGGCAGCCAAAGTCATTGAGGTATGAGCTTGGCTGGTCCCTGAGGGGACCTGAGCCCACGTCCTGGCACAGCAGGTTAGAGGCAGGAGCACCAGCCAAGGATGGAGGAGCACGGATCCATCTGGTTCTGGGCACAGCCCTTCCTTGCTCTGTGACTCAGCTCTGTCTCCTACTGCCTTTCTCCATGAGTTACAAAGTCTTTGTGCCCACGCCAGCTTTTATATTCACTGACAGCACTGTGTTCAATAAGGCCTTTGCTGCCATGGCTCCTGTGGCCCTGCAGGTAGCTGGAAAGGTGTCCCAAGTGGAAGTGTCCAAGGCCAGGTTGGACAGGGCTTGGAGCAACCTAGGATAGTAGATAGGATAGTCTCTCCCCATGGCAGGGGGTGGGACTGGATGAGCTTTAAGACTCCTTGCAACCAAAACTATTCTTTATTTCTATGATCCTATGAATATATTTTTACTACAAGACAATTTGTTTTCCCATATTTGTGTGGAGGGGCAGTTAGATATAATAGGCCAGATCCATACCTGATGTAAATTTACCAAACCACCAAGACTTTACCAATTGAAATGTTTGGCTCTGCATCTTAGTGACCCCCTTTGCATTGCCTCAGTGGCTATGTAGGATTCAGAGGAAAATATCCCTTAGGTAGCCAACCCTGGGCATTTTAATTCACCAAAACTTAAAGCAGGTAAATGCAGTTCCCTCTTCCCTGCAGCTCTCTGGGTGCTGGTGACATCCAGTGAACATGAATCTGGCACATGGGCTGTTTGAGACCTCTCTCTGCAGAAATCCAAGGGGATAGGGATGCTCAGCACTCCGTGTTGTACACAAGTCTGCACCTTCTGTCTGCACAGTGCTGCAGCAGCTGGTGGGAGCTGGACTGGCTCACAGGCTCTCAGCAGCACCTGCAGATCCTCTGCAGTGCAGGACACCCACCTGGCTTCCAGACTGGCCTGTCTGAGCCCTGAACATCCCAGTTAAAGCACTGTATAATGTCAGCTATTGTGTTCTGATCATCTCAGTTTATTATCTCTTCCCTCAAACAGTCACTGGGTATTCCTGGATCTCTGAAGAACGCTTTTGGCCGTCTGACATCCCGTGACCCTGAGAAGTTCTGGACCTCTGGCCAGTGGATGACCGAGAGAAGGGGTGGCTCAGATGTTGGTACGTGCTGTGGGGTGGGAACAGATGTGGCAGTGAGAACTGAACATGAAGGATGTGGGCAACCTAAAAAAGCCAGGGACCTGGTTTAGGACTTCAGCAGAAATCATCCAAATCCTCTGCACAGCTCTGCTTTTTAACCAACAAAAGACCCAATCTCTGTCCTCTTCTGCGCACAGAGCCCTTTGTGTTCTTGGCTGAGGTAACTCCTAAAGGACTGGATTATACACACTGCTTTTCTTATCAAGGGTCAATGAAAGAGATTAACAGCTAACCCATGCTCCATCTTTATAGCAAGAAGTGCCTTAAAGGAGCTGCTGCTTAATGCTGTAAAATCAGCATTGATTGACACAGAAGTTCCCATAAGAGCAGGAAATTTTCTCCTCTGTTTCAGCAAACGGCACCGAGACCGTGGCCAGGAAGCAGCCGGACGGCACCTATCGCCTGTATGGATTTAAGTGGTTCACATCAGCAGCTGATTCTGATGTGGCATTAACCCTGGCCAGGATAGCAGATGCTGAAGGACAGGTAAACCAGTTCTGTTGGATGGGGAACCGGGGGAAGGAGCGGGGACATTCCTTTTCTTCCTTGTTGCATTGTAATAAAATCCTTTCTGTGCCTTGCAGTGTACCCAGGGCTCCAGAGGCCTGTCCCTGTTCTTCCTGAGGGTTCGGGATGAGGAGGGGAAGCTGAACAGCATCCAGGTGCAAAGGCTGAAGGACAAGCTGGGCACGAGGCAGATGGCAACAGCAGAGCTGTGGCTGCAAGGAGCCAGAGCAGAGCTGGTGTGTAAGAGTTCCCCTGCCCCGGGGGCTGGGCTGCCCTGGCATGGCACTCACTCCTGGGGCTTTCAGCAGAGATCCCAGCTGGAAAACTTCCTCGCTTTCACCTGTGTGGCTTGGCTGTCCACATCACAGAACTATTCACTGGTGGGGCTCTGTGTGGGGCAGAGCTGAGAAGAGTTCAGGAAAAGATGCGAGAGAAGACAATAACAACAAAAAAAGTTGCTTTAGGCTGGTCATTTCTCTAATCCTGGTGCCTGAGCCAGCAGAGGGACAGTTTGTGTAGTGTGCAGGTAGGAGCAAGCAGCAGGGACCAGAACTGATCATGCTGACACGGTCCCCAAAAGCTGCTTCTCTGGTCACAGGAACAGAATCCCAGGGTAGGATGGGTTGGAAGGGACCCAAAAGCTCATCTCATTCCACCCCTTGCCATGGGCAGGGACACCTTCCAGGTTGCTCCAAGTCCCATCCAGCCTGGCCTGGGACACTTCCAGGGATGAGGCAGCCACAACTCACAGACTTGGCTAAAATGAGAAAAACGTATTTTAAAGCAAGCAGGTCTCTGAGTGCCTGAGGGCAGACAGGGACAGGGTGGACAGCCCGTGTCTGTTGACACCATTTTCATTCCCATGTCCATCCCTATCCAAGGCATGTGAAAGGCTCATGGCAGCCCTTGCTCCTTGCAGATCTCTGCAGAGGGCCGTGGAGTGGCCGCCATCTCCAGCATGCTGAACATCACTCGGATCCACAACGTCATCGGTGCAGTGGCTTCCATGAGAAGGTGAAGGCAGCACAGATCCCCCCAGAGCTGAAGGAGCAGGTGGTCAGGACAAGGGGACTTTGCAGTGCTCGGCATTGAGCCGAGTGTCCCCTCTGTGGGACAGGCCTGGAGCCAGCAGTGCTGGAGGAGGGTGACCTGTGGGTGGGTGACCTGTACAGGACCTGTACAGCTGAGCAGGGTTCTTGTGGAGGGGACTGGAAGGGAATGCTCAGAAGTGGAAAGCTGCTGGTGTAACTGTTTCCTGTGTGTGTTCCCGTCCTCCAGGATGATCAGTCTGAGCAGGGACTACGCCTGCAAGCGTGTGGCCTTCGGGAAGCTCCTCAAGGACCATCCCCTGCACATGCAGACGATAGCCCGGATGGAGGTGAGGCTTTTGGGAGCCAAGCTGGACCTGTTGGGAAGGAAAGAGGACAGAGATCCTGTGCTGTTACTGAGCACAGCCAGCCTGCCTGCACTCAGATTTAGGAGGCCATCCCTGCTACAGCAAAGTGGATGCAGCAAGGCAATTGTTGTACTCTAGTGGGATTTGATCTGATAACAGACCTAACTCCTCTGCTGGACTTCAGGTTATCCTAAAAAATTACCTGGGAGCTTCCCTGAGAGAAAGGAGTGTCCTCACTATGATAAGCCATGACCTCTGAAGTTGGGTGTTTGCCTCAGAATCCAGGCCTGACACCACAGTCACCTGACTCTTGTCCAAGACAAGTATGGACTCATCCAACTTCCCTGGGAGCTCCTGCACCAGGAGATGGGCTGTGAACAGTATTTAAAAATTCTCTTGCAAGGTGGGGGACGGTGGTCAACATCTGTCAAGCATGACTTCAGGCTCCAGCATCTCATTGCCTGTGGCCAGAACTCCCCCTCTGAAAGGAAGGGCAGATCCTGCATTGTCCCACGACACACAGCTCTGTATCCTGATGCTTCCCAAATCAAAACTTGCCAGGGGAGTAAGCTGCTCAGGAAGAAATCTGCCACAGACTTTGCAGCTCCAGGTGCTCAGAGGTTGACCATCATCTCACATCCGTTACCTTTTGAAAATATGTGGATTTGGGGCCTGGGTGCCTTTAAGGAGCTTTGTTAAGGCTCAAGTAGGCCTGATGAAATGCACTGCCCCTTTACTGCATCATAGTGTCCAAGAGTGGCAAAGAACCTTTAATATTCCAAACTTTATGCCTTGGCTGCTCAGAGATTCTGAAGCTGTGGGTCTGAGCAGGCAGGGGTGACATTTTACCCTGGAGGCAATCTCATGCATGGAATCCTGGAGTCAGCAGAGTCCAAGACTGCCAGTGATGCCTGTCCTCTGCTCACAGGTGCAGGTGAGAGGGGCGTTTCTGCTGCTTATGGAGATCCTTCGCCTGCTGGGCCTGGCTGAAACCAACCTGGCGAGTGAGCAGGAGCAGCTGCTGCTGAGGCTGCTTGTCCCAGTGGCCAAACTGTACACAGGGAAGCAGGTATGGAACAGATTGATTAGCCCAGAGTGTGGAATGTTGGCAGCCACAGAGCTGGGAAGAGGAATGAGCAACACAGCAGTGAGAGCAGGGGATACCTGCAGGACCAGCAGCAGTTCCTGCTCTGGAGGTTGCTGCTCCTGCACGTCCTCTCTCAGTGTCACTCAGGCTTCACTCCCATCTGCTCCTCCTGCAGGTCCTGCCTCAGGAGATGAGCAGGACCCAGTCAGCCCATCCCTGCAGGAGCTGCTGTGTGGTGTGGGAGGTTGGATTTTCCCCTCAGGCACTGTGGATCGTGCCAGCTCTCTGCATTTTGCAGGCTTCTGCCGTGGCTGTGGAGGCGATGGAGAGTTTTGGGGGCCAAGGTTACATGGAGGACACAGGCTTGCCAGTCATGCTCCGGGATACTCTGGTAAGAGGGTGGCAGGAGAAGGTCCTGTGTGTCACCAAGTCCCCTGCACAGCACTCTGGTTCCCTGCTAAAGACACACTCAAGGGAGAGCACAGCCCTCCCATGCTCACTCCAGGTGAGGCACCTCTTCCCTCAATGCCTTCCTGAGTCACCCCCAGGGGAGGACAGGATGTGTTCCTGGTGCTGAGGCTGTTCCCTACCACAGCTCCACTGCTCCCTTCCACTTGTTGTGAAACAAGACATCCCTGGAGATACCTGTGGTATCCTCACTTCTGCCCTGTGTCTCTGTTCCCTCACACTCCCCTTCTTTGCTGCAGTCACTGCAAAGGCTCCCTGATGCTCTTCCACACAGGTGCTGTCCATATGGGAGGGAACAACAAATATCCTGTCCCTGGATGTGCTGCGTTCCCTCGCCAAGAGCCAAGGGCAGGTGATGGCTGTGTTCCTCTCCACAGTGCAGGTGAGCCCACAGCTGCAGCCCTGCTCAGCCTGGTTCACCCACCTTGGCAGAGCCCTCTCAGCCTCTCCTGGCTGAGACTGGCAGGGAATAGGCCCAAACTGAAAGCTTTAGACAAGTATTCCAACAATTGGAATTGTGTCTTGCAATTCTGCTCCTTAAATAGCTCTTCCAAAAGCAGGATGCAGGCAGTGCTAATCCTGGGATCCTTGTGTGCTTTCAGCTCAGCAGTGGGGAGCTTGGCACTGTCAGAGTTCCTCAAGACAGGTACCAAAATAAGTGTATTTTTAATGTGACTCACCTTCCTGAATCCAAAATAATTTTGTGGTTTTGTTTCTTAACTGGAAAATCACCACAGGACTGCTGAATATTGAACCTCACTAGGGCTATCTACTGCATTATGACTTTCTATTTTTATTCCCTAAAAAGATGGAAAGAGCCAAAGGAATTCCATTTCTGCCTCTTTGGATTTGCTGTTCTCTGGCTCTACTTTTAAAGCTGCTCAGGTGACAGGAGTTCAAAGCAGCTCAGAGTTTCATGAAGGTGAAAGAGCATCTCCTGGCTTGGTGCATCCCAAAAAGGGAAACAGGAGGCAGGATCAGAGGGTGTTGTCTCAGAGGTGACATTATTAATCCAGACAGCAATCCAGATCTCATTAGCCCAGGCACAGCAAGGGAATCCTGGGCATCTGGAGTGCTGGATTTGGTGGTGTGCAGCATTCACCTTCCCACCTAGACCCCGTGAGAAGGGAAGAGTCTGGGACAATGCTCTCCTCCAGCACTGGGGACTGGACAGAGCTTTCCAGAGCCTGAGTAGTTCTCACAGTGGCTGCAGTTGGCAACTTGTGTCCCATCCACCCCCCCAGTTCAGCTGTGCTCTGCACACAGCACCTCTCTGACCTCCAGGGGTGAGGGTCCCCTTGCCATTTTCTCAGACAACTTTTGAGAAGGGAGAAATACCTCAAATGATTTGGCCACCAAACAAGAAGCCAGATCTGCTCAGGAGCAGGACTGAGCACATCTGTGGGGGACAAATCCAGCTGTTGGCAAACAACTGCTTAGGCTGACACTGCAGGTGATGGATGGGGAGTAAAGGAGCTGTGGGCAGGCTCTAAAATAATTTGGAAAGAAGCAGCCTCCACCGTCTTACACTGAATACTAAGTTAAACAAACGCCCCACAAAGGTGCTGTGCTGCACCCTGGAGCAGCTCATTGGTGCAGCTGGGAGGGCCCCTCCAGCTGCTCAACAACTGGATAATCAGGGAAGCATTAGGGAGCACAGTGATGCAGAGCAGGGACCTGCAGAGCAGTGAGATTCATTAATTAACGAGCTCCTCAGTGCTCCCATCAATCACGCTGTGGGTGAGGCTGGAGGGGGGTGAGTGCTGGCTTCAAGGTCTCCAAATTCCAGCAATGCCACTGCCTTTACTGGCCATGTCACACTGAGGTTGCTGCCTGTCCAGGGAGAGGGGCTGGGTCAGGCTCAGCTCAGTTCTGGATGGAATCAGACCTGGCCAGTTTAAGCTTTTCCTTCATGCCTCGGGCAGCCAGGTGCTGGAAAGGCAGCCTGGGAGGAATTTCTGTCTGCAGAGTTCTGCAGGAACGTGCTTGAGTTTCTATACCAGAATCAGGTTTTCACTCACAGGTGATAAACAACATCTTTCTGAGCTCCAGGTGTCCAAATTCTTTCAGTCTGTGAGTCTGGTTCATTTTGAAACATCCCTCCCAATCCTGTCTACTGAGGAAATAATTTAACCCATCGTAAAGGGGTTTTTACTGCTCCAATCCATTTCCTTTTTATTGATGCACACAAACCGAGTACAATTTATTTTATGTTTGTCCATCAAGGTTCTCAGTGTGCAGGACTTGTGCCCATTGTCAGAGGCTTTGCAGAAAGCAGCATTAGTACCTGTACAGCTCTTGGCTCTCTGAAGGTCATTTCAAGGGTAACTCCAGGTTTTGCTTCTATCTTCTATCAGTTGTCTCTACTGATGGTGAGATGCCCAGTGCTGCTGGGGCTGTGATCAGGAGCAAGAACCAAGGGTTGTAATTATCCTTAGGAAAAGGGAAATACAGAGAGCTTCCCCATCCCTTCACAATGTGGGGATTAATTTTTAGGGTTTTTAATACACAGGTGAGTTTGTGACAAACCACCTTGTCTAGAGGTTATGAGTCTGGAAATCCTGGGGAGAAGAGTGAGTGTGAGAGACAGGGATGGACTCATGGAATGGTTTGGATTGGAAGGGACATAAAAACACCTCTCATCCAATCCCTGCCACCTTCCACTATCCCAGGCTGCTCCAAGCCCTGGCTAGCCTGGCCTTGGGCACTGCCAGGGATCCAGGGGCAGCCCCAGCTGCTCTGGGCACCCTGTGCCAGGGCCTGCCCACCCTGCCAGGGAACAATTCCTAATTCCCAATATCCCATCCATTCCTGCCCTCTGGCAGTGGGAGCCATTCCCTGTGTCCTGTCCCTCCAGGCCTTGTCCCCAGTCCCTCTCCAGCTCTCCTGGAGCCCCTTTAGGCCCTGGCAGGGGCTCTGAGCTCTCCCTGGAGCCTTCTCCTCTCCAGGTGAGCACCCCCAGCTCTCCCAGCCTGGCTCAGAGCAGAGGGGCTCCAGCCCCTGGAGCAGCTCTGGTGCCTCCTCTGGCCTGGCTCCAGCAGCCCCAGGTCCCTCCTGTTCTGGGCCCCAGGGCTGGGGCAGCTCTGCAGGTGGGGTCTCACCTGAGTGGGGCAGAGGGACAGAATCCCCCCTCTCCTGCTGCCCATGGTTTGGGATCAGTCCAGGACACATCCTGACTTCCAGCTCTGCTGTGGTGAGAATTTCAGGTGCATACTGCACAGGGCCAGTCACTTCGTGTTGTACTAAAATTTTATTAGCTGGAATTTTGAGCCAGAGCCCTGAGTGTACTTTCAAATTCAATTACAATCTGAAAATTGTCTCTAAAATAGCTCAGGGCAGTTTGTTGATTGTTGCATTTGAGTCACTTCAGGTGAAATTTGGGCACGTCCCAGGACAGGGTCTCAGCACCAGCCCCGCACCCCGTGTCGTGCAAGGCTTAGAAACAACTCTTGCCTCAAGAATATCTGTGTAGGGCTGTAATTTAGGCTGAAACTCAGGTTGTAAATCAGCCCTGCAATCTCAGACATATGACAGTGTTTTCAGGTCCTTTTCAGACCACAACCCCAATTTTCAGGCAGCAGGAAACAAATCGAGGTTATTGATGTGGAGCCGTGTGTTCGCTCCAAGCATTGACACAGAATTGTGCTTTTAGCCCTGTTTGGGATGGTCCTCCTGTCACCGTAATTTTAGATACTCATGATTAATCTTGTAAGTAAAAACCACTCTGACCATATTGCTTGGGAGCCAGGGAGAGCAAACAAACAGCAGCATCTTAAAATTCCTCCATGAAAACAGAGGGAATCAGAATTATTGGAGCTCTGAAGCTCCTTTGCTGATCCTTTCCGGTGGTAAGGGGTGGTGGGGCAGTGATGCTGTGTGTGCCTCCTCCCAGAGCTGGAGCAGAGCAACCAGGAGAGAACAGGAGCTGCTCCTGCCTTGAGCATTGCCCTGAAGCAGCTCCCAGCCTCTCCATCCCAAGTGCAGAGAGAGCGTGGAAAAACCTTCCAGGAGATCCAGGGCTTTTGGTTAGGAAAGGAATAAGTGCAATTGCAACAACAACAACAACAAAAAGTAAATTATTGGCAAGCAAAGAAAATACAAGGTCTTTTTTATCCCTTAAGGATAAATGATGCTTTTACCTTCCTGATCCATATTTCCAGGTGTTCAAATCCTCCAGCTGTGACAGTATGTCTGTGTCCCAGCCACAAGCAGCACGTGTTGTCCCCGTGCTCGGCCGGTGCCGTGCTGGCTCCCACCCAAACTGTGGGAATTGATGCCTCTGAGATCTGTGATCCTCATTAGCAACAGCCTCCAAGCTACTTCAGAACACCTCGTTAGTATTCCATGAGCTTGGAGGTTTATGGGCTTTATGTTGGCACTGGAGTTGTTCTTGTATTTGACTCGCACATGCTGGGGGTGTTTCTGCCCCTGGAGCCCAGAACAGCAGCACTGGCAAGTGTGGAAGTGAGCAAGTTTGGGGTCTGAGCAGTCAGAGAACACAGAGCAAAGCTGGGCTCAGCCCAGCCCAGATGGATTTCCTGGTCCAGTAAGAGGAGCTGCGGCACTGAAAGCCTGAGAAACATAAAAAATTCCTTCTGTGTAGCTGCTGCTCACAGGCTTCAGTCTCGTCTGCAGGTTATGGATGGAGCTAATTAATGAACAGCACCTCCCACCACGCTGTGCTGCTCACATCCAGCCTTTGGGGATGCTCTCCAAGCTGATCCCCCAGTCCTGCTGCAGAGACAGGGGACTGAGAGAGGAAAGATGGGACCCCAGCCCATGAGGCAGGGCCAGCCCCCAACACAGGCAGTGTCCCACCCCTCCTAACAGGGGACAACACAGGAGACACAGATGGACGGTGTGGGAATGCCCTGCCCAAAGAACAATTCCAGACTCTCTCGGCAGAGTATCCCTGGTGCTCTCACGAGGGATTTGGGATGTGGCAGAACAGAAGCTCAGCTCAACCAGGGGTGATTTCAGGCAGTGCTGCTGGCACAGTTAAATGCCCAGTCTTCATCAGAATCACAGAATCCTTTAGGTTGGAAAAGCCCTCTGGGATCGAGTCCAGCCATTCCCCAGAGCTGCCAAGGCCACCACTTACCCATGTCCCCAAGTGCCACATCCACATGGCCTTTACATCCCTCCAGGGATGGGGACTCCAGCACTGCCCTGGGCAGCTGTGCCAGTGCCTGACCACCCTTTCAGTGAAGAAATTTTCTCTAATATCCAACTTGAACCTCTCCCAGTGGAGTTTGAATTCATTTCCTCTTGTCCTGGGACCTTTCCCACTGACACAATTTGCAGAGGAAAACTCCTTTAAATGTGAATTTTCCTGCCTGGACACAGCTTGAGCATATTTGTGCAAGTAATAATATAACCCTGGGAGAATTAGCCCTGATACAGGAATAGAGTTAGAGAGAACTGGGGATGAGAGCTGGTCCCCACGTGCAGCTGGGAAGCCAGAATGGAAACAGCAACATGCTGGCTCTGGTCACAGGGAATTCTCCATCCCCAAGGCAAGGCTGGGAGCTTCCTTGTGGGCACATCCCCTTCCCTGGCTGCTCCACCTGTGCCAGTGGCAGTCACCTGGATCTGAGTTTGTTGTCAGCAGCTGGGTGTGCCCAGGGTCCCAGCAGCCCCTTCCCTGGCACAAGGCAAATACACTGGCATTTTTCCTGTGGTTGTTGTCTCTGCAGAAAAAGCTGGAGCTGGCATCAGGCACTGAGGAGCTGTCCCCGGCCGTGCAGCGGGCACGGGAAGCCATCGGGAGCCTGCGCCAGTTCATGGCAGCCACGGGCTCAGAGCAGGCACTGACCATGGAGCTGGCAGCCAGGGACTTCTCCTACAGCCTGGCACGGATCTACACAGGCAGGGCAACCACAGGAACCCACAACCATGGAATGGGCTGGGTGGGAAGCGACCTCAAAGCTCATGACCTCCTCAGCAGCTGCTCTGGGCACCCTGTGCCAGGGCCTGCCCACCCTGCCAGGGAACAATTCCTCATTCCCAATATCCCATCCATCCCTGCCCCTGGCACTGGGAGCCATTCCCTGTGTCCTGTCCCTCCAGGCCTTGTCCCCAGTCCCTCTCCAGCTCTCCTGGAGCCCCTTCAGGCCCTGGCAGGGGCTCTGAGCTCTGCCTGGAGCCTTCTCCTCTCCAGGTGAGCACCCCCAGCTCTCCCAGCCTGGCTCAGAGCAGAGGGGCTCCAGCCCCTGGAGCAGCTCCGTGGCCTCCTCTGGACTGGCTCCAGCAGCTCCAGGTCCCTCCTGTGCTGATGGATTTCAGACCAGGAAAGGGCTGGGGATCAGCCATAGACACCTGATTCACACCTGGGTCAAGGGTGGAGCTCTGAAGCTCAGTCCCCACCTTTCATGCTGAAGCAGCTCAGCCTTCCAGCACTGCTGAGTAACCTCCATCCTTCTTTGCTGAGCCCTGGGCTGCTCTGGCGGGAGCCTGGGAGTGCTGACACCTCCTACTCCCCCGCAGGAGCTCTCTTACTGGAACACGCGGCTCGGCCTGACGCTTCCTCCACAGACGTCTGCGCTGCCCTGAGGTAGGCACAGCCCTGTCCACCCTGAGTGGTCTGGATGATTCCATGGGCAGTGTCAGAGATTTGCTCTGCCTCCGGAGCGATCCGAGCCTTGGCCATGGCCAGACCACGAGCACAGCTGGGAAGAAGCAGCGGCTGCTCTCAGCCCCGGGGCTTTTCCCTGCTCGGGCCATCTCCATTCCCGCACTGACGGGCGGGATCCCAGCTGGGCACGGCTCGGGCTGGCACCAGCCCCGTGCGTGTGGCAGGACTGGCACAGCCCAGCCCTCTCTCCATCCAGGTGGTGCAACCAGGAGCTGTGTCCGGTGGCCGTGGAGTCAGGGAGGGGCAGCTACGGGGGTGGGGCAGCGCTCCAGGACAGCGCCCTGGTGCTCGGGAACAGCCGGCTCTGAGCGCCCGCAGCCCCGGCACGGACACCAGGTGGGTTGCAATCCAAAAAGTCCCCCAAATCCTCAGGTACCTGCAAATTCCAGGTGCGGTGGAATGTCCCGTTCCACAAGGGGCCAGACCAAATCCTTTAAGAGTGACCCCCACCCGCCCCGGGCTGAAATCCACGGCTTTGAGGTTTCCTAATGCAGACACAGCCCTGAGAGTCGCTCCGAGGTGCAGGAATGTTCTCACAGTGCTTTAAGCAAAGCCCCAGTGATAAAATCCAGACAAGAGCTGGAAGCAGCAGCTCTTCAAGTGCCAAAACTTCTTTTTTAAGAAAACCAACCAAAATCAAACTGAAAGTTCTCTGAAGCTGATTAAATACAGAAACCCACCATTTTCCCCTGTTCACCTTCCTGCTTTCCAGTGCTGACCACGGACTTCCACCCCTGGGTGGGGTTTGCTCCAGGGGCAGCCCTTTCCACCCACGGTGGCCGTGGACATTGACCTGCTGCTTTCTGAAGAAAAAAGGGATTTTTATTCTCTCTGGCCTCCAGAAAGTTGATTAATTCCCTATGCACGTGTCCTAATGATGCTGCAATCCATCCTGACATGAATTCTACATATGTTTTGGACTGAAATCCAGTAATTCTCCACCTAAGCACTGGCTGTGGGCTTCTCCTTTCCCTCAGCCCATCAGTCGACCTGCTTGGTATTGCCCTGCTGGCTGCAAGTTTTTAATTAAGAAGTTGCTAATAGAAGAAGAAAGGCACTAATAGACTGAAGACAGCTGGAATTTATAGCTGGGAAATGCTGCAGCAGCCAGACACTGAGTGGGAAGAGGGGGAAGGAGCTGTGTGCTGAGATTGGAGTTGTCAGTTTCAAAGATGGCAGAGCCAGGAGGACACAAAGGGTGGCTCTGGGGAGGAGCAGAGGGGAGCAATCCCAACGGGCCACAGCAAGGGAGGCCCCATGGGCTCCCTGTGTCCTGGCACAGGGATCACAGGCTGAGCCAAGCAGAGCTTCCCTGGAATCACCCAAATGCCACGAACCAGCAGCAAAGGGCTTCTGTTTTCTGTGCATTGCTGGGAATAAACATTTGGGTTTGGAAAAACTCCTACATCATAGAATCATGGAATCCTACATTTGGGAAGCATCACCAGACTGAAATACCATGGTTGGTCAAGGGGAAAAAGAAAAACACAGTATGGAGGGAGCTGAGACTCTGGTACCTTCCTCCATCCTGGGAAAACCGTGCTGATTGTGCCAACACAACCTGACAGGGTGTGTGCTTCCCCCTTCCTGGGACTCCTGCACCAGGAAAACCAAGCCTAAGATCTAATTTTTTGTCTTAAGTTTAGGAGTGACAGTCTGTTGTTCCTTGGAAAGACACAGCATAGAACAGAAAGCCAAGGGCAGCAGCTGCAGCCTCCTTTTCCAAGGCCTTGGTGTTCCTGCTGAGCCTTCAATGCGTCCCTCCAAGGGACAGGGAAGAAAAACAAAAAATTAGAAAGTGTGTTAGCAAATGCTCCCATGCAAAAGTCTAAACTTTATTCACTTTTATTTATATATTTAACAATTCTAAAGTATTTACTTCTCGCTTTTGACAAAAATGAAAAATATAGGAGCACTTTACTCTCTTGAGGAGAGAAGGGTTATTTCTGTACACAGCTACGGAGAGACGGCTTCCTCCTTTACATACAAAGAAAAAATAATATTAATAAAAAAAGTGCTTCATCGATCCAAAAAAGCCTAAAGAGCTGCAAGCTTTTATTCACACTGTACACCCCAGCCCCGGCCCGGAGCGGACCCTCTTGGCACGTGCGGAGGCTCCGGCTCATTCTGCACCCCAAAGCCACACAAGGTTGGGGTGTCCCCCCCGGCCCTGCCACCTGCCCCTCGCCACCCCAGGCTCTGCACGAACAGCGATGCCTGTGCCTCTCTTCCAGCCCCCACTGCTGGGTTAGGAACAGATCCTACACATGCCTTGGCTGGAAACTCCATCCTTCACTTCACTTTCAGTGTCTCTTTCTCTAGCCCTGTGCCAGGGAGATCCCAAGATGCTCCGTCCGTTCCCAGCCCCCTTTCAAGGACGCAGCCTCCTCCTTCCTGGACATTCACGCCAGCGCACGGATCCTGGCAGGGTGGGAAGGGCACAGTCCAACCACCTCAGCGTCTCCCCTGAGACCCACTGAGCTCTGCCAGATGGTTTCTCCACGTGACCCTCCCTTTGGATGATGTGATTGTGACATTCCAGGGAAGGGAAATGCTCCTTTCCCAAGGTTTCTTGGATTTCGAGCTGTTGTATTTAGAACTCTCAAATACTCCAGCAAGATTCTTGGGAATACCATAGAGAGTTTGGGATTTTGCCTAGGGAAAGCACTGTGAGCAGGATCTACTCTTCCTCCTTGCTGGATTGCACTAAGCAGGATCTATGGGAAGGGAAAGGGATGAGCACCTACCAGTTGGTTACAAACGGATATTTGGGAGTTTCACCCTTCAATGAGGTGAGTCTGATTGGGACAGAAGGAGGAAGGGGAATCCATAATGTATTTTGGATTGTTTTAAGC
The DNA here is from genome assembly GCA_013397555.1 of Urocynchramus pylzowi. Lineage (NCBI taxonomy): Eukaryota > Metazoa > Chordata > Aves > Passeriformes > Fringillidae > Urocynchramus > Urocynchramus pylzowi. The sequence continues at coordinate 115,809 of VZRH01006785.1, forward strand.
TCCTCAGGCAGCTTTTTCCTATCTGGAGTACACTGAACACAGCCTGGGAAAGGAGGAGCATCCCAGGAGGGTGCCCAGCACCAGCGCAATCCACACAGGCCGAGCCCCGGCGGGTCCCGGCCGCCCTCCGTCAGTTTGGATCGTCCAGTAAAGTGCGAGTGACCAGCCAGGACCTGACCACGGCAATGCTCTGCTCCAGAGGGACTCTCACAGATGGAGCAAGGACAAGGCAGAGGTCTGCTCCTGTCCTAGTTGGATTGAAGCAGGAATTGCGTGGTCAGACGCCTGGCAAGGCCCGGTGTGATGCCTGGCTCGGCTCTCACCAACAGCACGTGCATTCCTGAGCCAGCATTCCAGGTGTTCCCGCTGCGAGGGCTCAGACCTCACGGATTGTGCGTGCAGGTACAGAGCCGCCAGTGCAGGAACCTGACTGAGACCCCCTCGGGCAGCCACTGTGAGAACAGAGAGGGAAAAGGTCTCTGGGGAAGGAGATTCCCACCTCTTCTAGCAGCAACAGGTTCCCAAACAGCAGTTTTGGGTTTGGAATAACAGGAGTGATTGAAAGCACTGGAGGCTGCAGCTATTCAGGCTCTGCACTCCGGCCGGCCCGGCTCCCTCTGCTCCCTGCTCCCCAAAATCCTCGGTCTGCAGCAGTTCTGCAGTGGGACAGATAAATACCCACAGGGATCCTGGCTCTCACCAGCTCCCTCCCCACCTCCAGGACCCTCCCGCAAACAAACAGATATATTATTATATATACACACACGCACGCGCGGGGACACGGACACACAGACAGGACAGGCAGGGAAGGGGGGAGAGCTGGACAAGGAGAACCCCCCAGTCCAGCGGCACATCCTCGAGGTCTGTCCCGCCGAGCGGCGCCCACGGCCCGAGCTCCACGCGCAGCCTCCCAGCCTCGGCCCCGGGACCCGCGTGCCCGTGGGGAAGGGTCGGCTCGGCCGCTCCCCCGCCGCTCCCAGGCCAGGAATTCAGTTGGACGTGGCAGTGATGGGCTTGTCCAGTTCGAGGTCCAGGCTGGAGCTGCCGGGGTGGAGGCTGCTGTAGCAGGATTTGCAGACTCTGCTGGGCTCGAAGAGCTGCTGGCTGGGAACGGGCACCTTCTGGTTACAGCAACTGGAGCAGAACACGTTGCCACAATTCCTTGCATCAGGAACAGAGGAGAAATGGAAAAGAAAAGATCAGAAGGAGTTGGACAAAGTTACCTGAGCTGTAAAATGAGATATTCCCAGTGCTGGGATGGAGGAGATACCTCCCTACAGGCCAGGGTACAGGGACAGCTCCAACGTCTGTGCTCCTCCCTCCTATGGATGGAGTAGAGATCCAGGGAATAGGCACAGGAAGGAGCATGGAGCCAGGGCCAGCATGGAATTGCAGGTCATGAAACACCTCTGTTCAGCACTGCCCTGAGCCAGGCTGGACAGGCTGTGCCCTCTTGTCACAGCTCTCTGCCATTCACCCTGGAATGGTTTAGGTGAGAAGGGACCTTAAAGCTCATCCAGTGCCACCCCTGCCATGGGCAGGGACACCTTCCACTGTCACAGGCTGCTCAAGCCCTGTCCAGCCTGGCCTTGGACACTTCCAGGCTGGATGTGCTGCAAAGGAGCTCCAGCACAATGCCAATGCCACGCTGGGGCACAGGGCTGAGGGGCTGAAGCAGAGCCACCACGGGCCCTTCTGAGCCAGGCTGTGGGGAACATGGGGAACACTGGGAATGGGGGCTCTGGCCCTGCTCACACAGCTGATCCAGCCCTGGCTCACAGGAGGGATGTTGCAGTGCTGGCAGCAGGCTGGACTCTGCTCAGAGCTGGAAAGGTTTAAACATGGAAAAGTCAAAGCCCTCGGTCGCTGCCATCCTCCCACTGCCCCCACAGCCACTCCAGAAGTCCCACACTCCTGCATCCAGGAAACTGAGCCAAGGAGGAACATGCAAAGCCCGGGGCGGGCAGGCAGGTGTTCCATGCACAGACGGGCACGCGCAGCATTCCCGGCACCGGCGGAGCCGCACCGGCACATGCACCTCGTTACTGCTCCGAGTCATTCAGTACCTTCTGCAGCCCCTCAAAACATGGGAGCCCTCTGTGCCCTATCCTCCTCAATTCCTACAAGGAGCTGGGAGCAGCACTCCAGGGACCTGGGTTTTGCCCTCTCCATTAACTCTTTGGCATCAGGATTTGGTGCTTGCTCTGCACTGGAGATTTGCTGCTGCCAAGAGACTGCCAGGGAATTCTGCTGACACCCAGCAGCTTTGATTAATCCTTCCTTGCCAAGAAAGGAGATTTCCAGCTGCTGGTCACTGATGGGGAGAGAAACAGCAGAGAAATCCCATTTCCCACTTCAGTGGGCTCATTTCCTCAGTTCCACACAGCAGCTCTGGCCTCGGAGCCGGAACCCCTGCACGGGAAGGCTGACAGGGACCAGCCTCTCTGCAGAGGTTCTGGAGACTGGAGGGCCCTGCTGGAAATCCCTGTCAGAAGCACCTGCAGAGTGGGAACAGCCCTAGGAGGTGCCACACAGCTCCCACAGCCCCTTCTCGCTGCTCAAGGAGTGATCATCCCAGAGTAGCTCGCTGATGGATGAGGGGGAAACCAACCAGAGGGATTAAAACAAGGATCTCTTTGTTGGAGCTCACCATTCCTAACATATGCTGGGGTTTTTGTTGTTTTATCCTAGACAATGGTGCTCTGACACTGCTTTGGAAAGCTCTGGACAGCTCATCCTTCTATCCTGGTGGTCCCTGCTTTGCTTCAGAGATTAAAAAGAGACATTAAAAAACAGGCTGGAAAAGGGATGTTGCTCGTTTGAGGAAGGGGGGCTGACAGTCACATTCCCCACTCCTCCTCATCCCAGGTCTCAGACATTCCTCCCATTTTGGTTATCCTGACCCTCCACCAGCTCTGTGGCACCTGTTCCAGCCATGGGATTTTCAGTCCTCCTAAAACAAGTGTCAGGTTTTTGCCAACACCCTGTACAGCAATACTGGAATTGTTTGGTAACACGTGGCCCTCTCCCAAAAATATGGGGAAAAAAGGGAAATGATAAAAAATAAATGCATAAAACTTGCAGGACAGTCTCCTGTCAGTGAGCAGTACACACATGGACTGACAGTGAGTGTTAGTCTGAGCCACATCCCAGTTAAGCTCCCAAAAGCCAAGTCCTAAAAGCCTTTCTGTGAGGATAGAGAGCTGTTGACATGGATCCAACCCCCAGCAGCTCGTGCTGGCCACCCCCAGCTTAGTTCTGGTGATTTCCAGGCAAGTGAGAAACAAAGAGGGAGAAGAGCTGAGTTAGTTGGGAGAAGTCACCCAGGAAAGGCTGACAGACAACGGACAGAGGCTGCTGGAAATGCTCACCAGAGCTGATCAACTCGGTCAGTGTCCCTGCAGGGAGGAGAGAGAGCTCAGGGCTACAGGCAGAGGGGGCAAACATTGGCAACCAAGGAAGCTGGAAGGATTTACTCTGCTCGAGGCCTTACACTGTGGGGTTCAACTCATTTCCACTCCCAGAGAGGGGTGTTTACTACAGAGATACTCATGGTGTTGGTCTCACCCACAGCTGGGTCACTGCACATGTGGAAGCCAAAGGAGCAAAGACCCTACAGGGAGATTTGAGCCAGACCTGAAACCCTGAGTCCATTTTAACTCCTCGTGGGGCTGTGGGTGACTTGTGTGTATCCAGGCTCTGGGAGCTGTCCCAAGTTTAGCTTTAGGGAACTGAGCCCTGAGGATACAAATCTGCACAAACACAGTGGGCATGGTTGAAAAAAATAAATTCAGATTCTTCTCCTTCCCTGGGTTTGGTTAACTTTACAAGACTAAATGGAGCAAAATATAAACCAGACACAAAACTATGTTCATAACTCTTTGCATCTTCAAAAAGCAGGAGAGCTTCAAAATGTGGTAACTGAGATTTATTTAAATGACGGTTCCTGTAATAGTTTTTGCATGTTCAGAAAGCAGGATTAGGAATTTATTTGAAACAGAACTGGAAACTAGAGATTCTCTGGCTTTAGCTTCAGCATATTGAGCCATGTGGTCTCTGCCTCCTGCTCTTCATCAAGCCCCTGCTGCTGCCTGAGCTGCTGCAGCCTCTGTGGCAACAGGTCTAGCAAAGAATAATCCAGAAAACCTTGACCTCACACACGTGTTCCGTTCAGAGTCTGCAGGAGCAAGTTAACGAAAAGGGGAGAAAAGTTAGAGAAGGAAAGGAGCAGGTTTCCAACCAGCAATGGGAAGAAGGTGCTATTCCTGTATTTCATGTAAATCATATATTGAATTTCTGAATGCTAAGAGGACAAAGCTCTATTTTGCATAAATCTAAACTGCCTCCAAATCCAGTTTGAGGAAAGAAAGGTGGGATCTGTTTTGGCTGGAGTGGAGCAGGCACCAAATGTGGCTTTTAAACATCTGCCTGCACGGACTGAACTGACAGCAGGAGCTGCTCTGTTCCCTGGGCAGCCATCCCTGCCCAAGAGGCAGCCCTGGGCAGGGGCTGTGTCCTGGTGGTGCCGGGGAGCAGAGCAGTGCCCAGCCCCTGTCCCAGTTACCTGCAGTGGTGTTTCCGACTGGCGAGCCAGAAGGCGCTGTCGCAGCCGTAGCAGTGCGCGGCCAGGTGGTCCGGGAGCCACCGCGTCACCTGTGGGGACGGCCACCGGCGTCAGGGACAGGGCACTGGCAACACTCCTGAGCTGAGCCCCCTCCCCAGCTCCCAGAGGTTGTGCAGCAGAGGGCTCATAGGCACAGGTACTGGTATGTCAGGTGTGAGACCAGCGGAACGCAAGGAAGAGCTCTCAAGAAGTGGCACACGACCAAAGGCTGGAGGATAATTTGAATTAGGATTATCCCAGAGTGAGCAATTTACAGGGATTTAGTCTGTACCTCTGTATCCTGTTTATCCACCTGCTCCCAGCTGGCTTCAGAGAAAATCTCTGTGCTGCAGCGAGACAAGCAGTTCTGATCCAGATTGCTTTCCGAGTCGGGAATAGACGTCTGTTGGCAAACAAACACAGCTGAACGGAACCCCCCAGATCCCTGTTCCACACAAATAAAACCCAGAAACCCCAACAGGGCAGGTCTGGACCCTCTAGGGATGGGATGATGTGAGGCAGAGTGGATTTAGAATCCAGTTTCTGCTGCAGAGTTCTGGGAAGGCTCTGGGTGATTAACCAAAACCTTCTCCCTGTGGCTCCAATTCCAGGGTCCTGATTCCTTTCCAAGGGTGTTTCACTTTCAAAACTATAATTAGTAATACAGATATCCTTTTGTTGGCAAGGATTCTGGAAAAGACAAGCCAAATTGCATATGGGAAACTCAGAATTTGAGCCATGTATATTCTATGTATAGGTTTTGGAATAATGCTTCCTTAATATAGTCTATCCAGGTAGAGGTGGATTTTAACTCACTTAAAACTCAGCCAGCCTTTAAAATATAACAAAATAGCAAGAAATCTTGAGTTAATATATTTTTATGCCTGAGGAATGGGCAATCCTGGAGTTCCAGAGGAAAACCTGCAACTCCCAAGCTGAGGCACAAACAGAAGGTAGAGATCAGGTCCTTAAAAATGGGGAATTTTCTGGAGGCACTGCCAGCCCTACACTGCAGCTTCTGAAGGCCCTTAAAAAATGGGAGCAGAGTCCATTTAGCCAAAGCACCCAATTTCTCCAAGGAACTCAAGCTTTTAGCAGTGACACTGAGCCCAATGAGCACCTTGTGCTGCATCTCCAATGGGAAGAGCCAAGAAGGCTCCAAGGATTTTCCATAATAAACGTACCTGGGACTATCCAGCACCTCTGCCACTTCTAAACAGTGAATTCAACAAACAGAACCTGGGAACCTCTTACAAATATTTTTTTTCAATTCTGCAGGCATATAAACCATGTAGGAAAAGGAAATTTCTGACGGGTGTTGCAACAGCCTCAGGAATCACAGGCAAATGCTCAAACCCACGGGAAAGCACAATTCTCTAAAAAAGTCTTTACTTTTACAATTTTAAACACTTCCAAATAAAAGCACTAATGGTTCAAAAGCTCCCTTAAAATTCTTAATTTGTTGAGAGAAAAACCCTTGTTGAAATACAGCTGCCATAAAAGCTCAGGTAATTTATTCCAGTTAATTTAGAATTCTAGAAATTTATTCCAGTCATTGAGGCTGGAGCACCAGAAAGGGATGGTGTGACCCTGATGGGTTGGAGCTCACAGAGCTTGCCAGTGCAGCTGGGACCTGCAGGGAACCAAGGGATCATCCTATGCTGCTGTGCCAAAAATGGCACAGGAAAATATCTTTGTCCCACGTGAAGACAGCAGTAAGCCAGGGGCTTGGTTGGTTTTGTTGAGGTTTGGTAAACCAAGGGTTTAGTTGGCTTTATTGAGGTTTGGTAAACCAACGGTTTGGTTGGCTTTACCCAGGCCAGGGAAGGTGTTTAGGTATGGCCAGGGGTGTGTGAGCTGCTGTGCAACACCCATCTCGAAATAAACCTTTCTGCTCAGTCTGAAGTTCGGTGACAGTACCAGTCACCAGCATCTGCTGCTACCAGGTACTCGGGCAGTGTCTGCCCTCTTCAGGATGACTGGAGAGGTCGGGAAGAGCCCAAAAGTCAGGCCCTGAGCCGCGAGCCAGGAGCTGAGGGCTCGCTGAGCTCTGCGCTCGGCCCAGTGATGCTGACTCACCACTTCGTCGCCGTAGTCGCCGTTGAGCCGCAGGGAGCTGTTGAGGAGCTGGCTCTCCAGGCGGCTCTTCAGCTCCTGCACCTGCTTCTTGAGGGTCTCCACCTCCTGCTGATGGCCCGTCTCAATCTGGCGCAGGCGCTGCTGGATGACATCGCTGTAGACGGGCATCCCGTCATCGTCCAGGTGGCTGCGGGCCGGCTGGTCCGGGCTGCTGGCCGGCTGCTTCCCGAGCTGGCTGAACATCCATTTCTGGTGCAAGTTCCTCAGGTGGAGCTGAGCAGAGCTGCAGCTGGCCGTGGACACCTGCCGGCTCAGCGAGGCCTTGATCCGCCCGTCCTCGCCGTTGACGCAGTGTCCGTTGGTGGCGGGGAACTTCGGGGCCGTGAATCCCGCGGGTTTCTCCACCAGTTTGTTCTCCAGCTCCAGCTCCCCGTTATACACCAGCTCATCTTTGCGGTCTGCTAGAGGCAAGGCACAAGGGGAAGGCATCGGGAGGTGTGCGGTGCTGCTACCAGAAGTCCTATGCACTCTTGATCCCAGTTTTTGGAGCTCTATCATGCACTCCCCCTCCGGCCTGTTCTCCAGAGTTCGGGACAGCTCGTCAGCGCTGTTGTCGAAGGGGTGAGGTCTGTGGCACGGAGCCCTGGGCGTGAGCTCGGGCTTTGCTTCGGTCTCTGTTAAGGTTTCCGTGGAGCTTTCGATGTTGGACGTCCTTTCCTCCAGCAGGGCTGTCAGAGGGAAGGCAAGGCTGGCCTGGGCCGTGCCGTACAGGCTCTCGGCTTCTCCTTCACCTTTCCCAAGACCTTCCTCCTCCGTGTTGTTTGGAGCATCTCTGTTTCCAGAGCCCTCGGAAGGAACAGCCTGCAGTCCTCTCCCCTGAGGCGCCTTCTGGAGAGCGCTGCTGGGGTCGCCGTGCTCGTCCTGCTGTCCTTTGAGCTCCGCAGCACCATGTGAGGCTGGGTGTGGGTTGGCTGTGGGATTGTTCGTTACGGTACCTGTATCTGCCTCGGCCTTTTCCCCACACAGATTGTCAGCTCTCTTCTCCTTATCCAGGCCAACCTCATCCCCTTTCCCTGCTGCCTCCAGGCCACCCCTCACGTGCTCCTCCAGCCCAACATCATCTTTAGTGGCCTCCTGCAGAATGTTCTCCATTTGTCCCTCTGCCACCCCGGCTGCCACAGAGAGCTCTGCCCCCATGGGGGCCCTGCCCTGCCTGCCCAGCCCGTCCCCCTCGAAGGGGTCGTCCCCAGGGGGGCCCAGGCTGCTGAGCTCCAGGGAGCGGCGGTGCTCCTGCCACTTCTCGTTGAGGCTGGGGTCGCTGCTCCGGCGGTTGGTTGTAGGCACGCTGCTGTCACAGGCTGTCGTCAGATTGTCGAAGGATCTTGTCTTTGGTAGCCTGCAAAGGGACAAACAATCCCACTCCCAAATCAGAGGATGTTTTTGTAACACTGAGCTACTGTGGTTCAAAACCAGCCCCCCAGTTAGGACAGTAACAATCTGCCAGCTAACGGAGGCGTGGGAAGAATTATCCAGGAGCACATTCCAATCATCTGTAGTGCAGAGCTGCTTCAGTACTTCATTTGCCATGAGGAAAATATGTTAAACCAGACTTCAAACATTCCCAGATTAATCCCTTTACCAGCAAGCCCCAATGTTTACAGCCTGGTCACACCTCCTAATTAACATGTGCTCAGAGTCACTGTACAACAAGCAAAGAAATGGTTATGAACATTGAAAAAGAACTCAAATTCAAGATAACCAATGAAAGCTTATATCCCATGAGGACAAAAGGAATTCTCTGTGGCTATGTGACACCCAGAGTTTAACTCTATTTGCCCAGCTTCTCTCTGCCACGCTGTCAACCCTGAAATGGGACAGCTTCCAAACCCACCCCATGGACAGGCTGTGCTTGGGCAGCTCAGTCCCACAGTTTCACCAATACACCCGGGAGAAATCCTGCCCTCCCACCCGAACATTCTCCTTTCATATCCCCAATATTCTCTGTTGATCTTACTTTACAGGATGGGATTTCTGGGCTCTAGGCTCACCTGCCCAGAGGCTGCTCTTCGGGGCTAGAGCCTGGCACGGGGTACGGGGCACAGGTGTCGTCGGCGGGCGTGGAGGGGGAGGAGCAGGGCAGGTAAACAGCGCTCCAGAGCATCAAGTTCCGCACGTGGCACACGGGATACAGCACCTGGTGGGGGCACACGGGAAGGGTCAGCTGCTGCCCCCAGCAGGAGAAGTTCAGCTCTCAGGGGGGCAGTTCACTGGGCAGCTCTCAGCTGGGACATGTCCGGCCCACTCCAAGGGCTGGTGACAGCTTTTTGTCAGCCACACTTGGGGCAAGAATGACCTTCTCAGTCAGAGGCAGAAAAATGCCAGCCCTCAGCTCCTCCTGAATGAACTCCTGCACTGAGCTCTCTGTGAAGCTACACCTTCACAACTCATGGAATTCAGAGGCTCGCTATGAGTGCTGAGGTTCCCTTGTGTGTTGTGTTGCACCATGCCAGAGGGAGCTGAACTCATTCCATGGAGCCCAATCCACCACAGCCCAGCCTGGCTCCAGAGGAGGCACTCATGGGTACATACTCAGTACAGGCAGAAGTTCTTTGAAGAGGCAGCTTGCTCTCAAAAGGGATTCCTTGATTGTGCAATATGCTTTCTACTTCACTTTAAAAACACCTGGGCTCACTTTAGCAATTCCACTCTTTTCCATGCAACTTTCCCATGGAAAAGCAGGCAATGGCAGAGGAACAGCTGGCTCCACCAGACAGGCACTGCCCAGGCTCCCCAGGGAATGGGCACAGCCCCAAGGCCACCAGAGCTCCAGGAGCATTTGGACAACGCTCTCAGGGACAGGGTGGGATTTTGGGATGCCCTGTGCAGGGCTAGGGGTTGGATTGGATGATCCTGGTGGGTCCCTTCCTAAATGAGGATATTCTGTGATTCTCTGAACACTGCTTCCCTGGCACTGAGCAGGGGAGGGGCTGTGGGGTGGCTGCTGTTCTTAAACATCTCTGGCTCTATAAGAGATGCAGTTGCACCACAGGCACCTTTTAAAGCCTGAAGCAAAACCACAAGAAAATTAACCCAAAACAGGAAATTACCCGAACTCCCACGTGCTGAAGGAGTGTCCTTGTGAGTATTTCCTGAGAACAGGGGCCAAGTGGGATAGAGCACAGAAGGGCAGCCCAAGGACAGACCTGTCCACACAGTCACTTTGAGAGCCCTCTCTATGCTCCTCCTGGCATTTTGATGGAAATCTAGAGGCATCCATAGCTTTAAGATCCCCCCAGGCTGTGTCTGCTCTGCCTCCTGAACTCTCCCCCAGGAGTGTCAGGTGGGAAAGCTCCAAGGGCTCATTGCAGTGACAGCCCAGAGCCAGGGCACACTCAGCTCAGGGGAGTAGAAAATTCATCTTTTTACAACCACTGTGGGCATAAACCTCCTTGCTGCTTAGTCAGGGTTTAGTTTTGCTCTAAGAAACAACTGAAAGCCACATCCGTCATACACAAACCCACTGCACAGTCCTTACAGTTCAGTTTATGACATCTGATACTTCAAGAAATAAAAAGTGTTTAAATATTTATGCAAGTCCTTGCAGTCCTAACCATGATGTCATTTGGTGTTTGCTCTCTTGCCCATGCACTGCAGCCCTGAACCCCTCACGTGACCTTGTACCAAACACACAACTGAGCCTCTTCCCAGAACCTTCAGTGAGCTCCTACACAGAAGAGCCAAACTGAAAACCTGAAGGTATCAAGAGAAACAAAGATACACTAAATAATCTGAGCCCCTTTTTCTGTTCAAATGTAAAATGAATTTAGACACAGTGTCTAGGTTTGCAGGCAATTTTGTGTCACTCCTCTGACACAGCCCAGTTCTCCAGAGAGGTCTATTTATCAAACACTGAAATGTTTTCCGTTACAAACAATAAAATATTTAGTCACAGAAAGCACCTTTCCAGCACAGAGAAATTTCTGAGGTGGTGTTTGACATTCCCCAAATACCAGCAAAATTAACCCAAGACTTCAAACATCAGCCTGAGCTGGGTGTTCCAAGGTGAATGTCAGGGAAAGCTGAGCTGGCCTGGAATCACCTCTCTGTCCGTGGTGACAGCTCAGAGAACCACACAAGGGTTTGGGCTGGAAGGGACCTCAAAGCTCACGCTGTGCCACCCCTGCCATGGGCAGGGACACCTTCCACTATCCTGGGTTGCTCCCAGCCCCACCCAACCTGGCCTTGGACACCTCCAGGGATGGGGCAGCCACCACCTCAGCTGTGGTGGAACCCCAGGTCACCGGCTCCCACCGCTGGGCTGCTTCTCAGGGGACCCCCCTTTGCAGGACACTGTTTGGGGCAGCCCCCCAGGGCTCTCTCTCTCCCACAGGAGGGGGCTGGGGTACATACAGATTCCGACTGGGAGGAGTAGAGCAGGTTTTTGAAGGCTTTGTTTGCTGCCCGCAGCAAAGACCAGACGGAGCAGGTCCGTTCCTGAGTGTGTTTCTCTCCTCTCTCCTTCGCATTGTTGCACAGGAATGTTCCAAAGAGGCAGGAGTAGGTGTGCTGCACCAACTTCACCTGCACAGAGCCACACACACACAGTGTCAGCTGGCACAAGGGGCTGGCTTCAGCTCCCTTCCCTTCCCAGAGCAAACCCCGTCCCAGGGCCCCCACAATGTCCCAGGGCATTTCTCACATGCTTCCCTACAAACCAATCGCAAAGGAATGCAACAGTTATGATTTTAAAATCATAACTGATCAAATTCAGGAAAAGACAGGACAATGAAAGACAAAATATTTGTTCCTAATCAAGTCATGTTGATACAAACTTATTGCCCTGCAGGCCAGGCAAAGCAGAATCACGATTCCTCTGCTACAAAACAGTCATGCAGCACAGAAATGCTGATCATTAATCACTCCATCCTGGGCCCAGCCTAACAAATGCCAGCTTAACTTCAGGCATATCAATGACTTCCTTGGGATTATTCAGATGTTTAAATGAAGACAAGTGGTTCAATACTGTAATAAATGAGGGGTTCACTCTACAAAGGCCAGCACACCTTGGGTATGTTCTCTCCCAGCCCAGGGAGATTAGCAGTGTGCTGTGAAGCCAGTTACTACCCGTTGTATCTCATTTCACAACTGAGCCACTCGGGGACTGTACATGGGCTCAGTTACATGGTTGAGCTGGCAAGTGGTAATTCCAGTCAGCCACAATCACAGGAATGTGCCTTAAATCTCTTAGTGGATCAGACACTTCATAAAAACTTCTACTCTTCAGACTACTGGTCCTGCAGTCCATGACTGCCACTTCCCCAGAGATCTGAGAACTGACTTGGACCATCTTGGGTGAATTCCTAATAGGAATGCTGTCTGCTTCCAAAGAAGATAAGCACTGCTCCTATGTCCTACACATTTTTAGTGAAGAAACCGAAAAAAAAAGGAATGGAGCAGGTTGTTTTTAGAGGAGGAGTATTCAATTCAAAACAAGATCCAAGCAGGGGGGAGTTTGCATCAGCAGTAAGAAGGTTTTTTTTTCAGGCTGTGTGGATGTTTTATGCCTCTTAGGTGAGACTATTCAATTAATATAATTTATTTCTTTAAAGTCTAAAAGAAGTCCTTGAGGATCCTGCTTTTAAAACAGACCCTGTGGGTTACACAAGTGCTTTTGTCCTTTTGTCTCCTGTATCTGGGCAGCTTTTCTGTTCCCTTTATCAGGTGAGAGCATATATATTCATATATATATGTGTATATATAAAATAATGGAATGGTTTGGGTGGGAAGGGACCTTACAGCCCACCCTTTCTCCCCCCTGCCATGGGCAGGGTCACCTTCTACCATCCCAGGTTGTTCCAACCCCTGTCCAAGCTGGCCTTGGACACAGAACAATGGGAACATTGCCCCCAGGCTCTCCAGCAGTGTTTAGCAGCAGTGTGCTACCCCAGCAGCCTCCCAACTCACAAGGAATGCTTCGTTAAACTCGAAGGAGCAGGGGAACTGCCTCTGGAGCTGATGGACACAGTCCAGCCACTGCAGGAACACCGGGCAGCGCTCGTTGAGGTCGTCCGAATTCTCCCCGTGGCCACAGCGATCTGCAAACTTGTGACCAAAATCCAGCCACTCAGTCTCCACTAGCACCTGGAAACCCTGCAGGGAGGAGAGGAGAGATGAAGAATTCCTATTTTTCTTTGGTTCAGTTTTCTGAGATGGTCTGAGACTTGTGGGAATTGCTGTGTCCTCTCTCCTATTTCCCCTCAGCACTGGGCTCATTACTTCTCTTCACTGCTTTCCCTAATGCCTCTGTGCTCTGAAATGGAATTAGGACAGATAAGGATTCCCAAACCACATGAAAGGGAAAGGGAATAAGGCAGGTGAAGTCCTCAGTGGCTGGCAGGCTCATCCTGATAGGAGCCCTATCTCATCCAGGCAATGAAAAGTAGGAACTTCATGTTGCCAAAGCTTCTTGATCATAGTATCCAGTATTTGGACAAGTTATATAAAAACTTTTCTTGAAAATGATGGTCAGATCCACTTGTCAGGAAAGAAAACCATCCATCCACAACAGGACATCCAAGCTCAGGGAGAGCAGGTGCTTGTCTGTGCGTACAGCAGTCATAAGGTTGATTAAAGGTTCACTTGAGTGATTTTTCATGGAAAGGGCACAGAACATTCCCAAACAGTGCCTGGGTGAGCAGCTGAATGTCACACCTTGTCTCACAGGACCTGAAATCCATCACAGGGCGGGAAGATTTTGGTTCTTAGTGGAAAGAAAAATTGTAGAGAATGTTTATTGAGTCAAAGGCTGTGATTAGAGCCAAAATAATGGCTGGCAGCCGAAAAGCTTTAAATCTGACAGCGCTGAAAACTCATTTTTCTCAATGTTTCTGATCCTGGTACAGACAGCTACAGTTTATGGTTTGCTCTGGGTGACAGGGAAGGCCCAGACCGTGCACAGCACAACTCTGCTCCCCAAGCAGGAAGGACAGCACCCTTTGGAGGACCAGGAGCAGATCCTGTGCCCAGGCTAGAGCAGCACATTTTGCCTGATGGATGCCATCCATGTGGAAAAGGATCCAGGAAGCTTTCACACTTCCATCCAAAAGGCAGTTCCAGCTCCTGGTCCTAGTGCGTGTGAGGCTTTAAGCAGCAGCTCACAGCAGTGTTCAGACACAGAGCTCTGTTCTGGACAACAAAGGCATCTTGCCCGTGGGCTGGCAGATGGAAGCCAGCAAGCACACATCCCACAGTGCTGAAGAGTGATGGAACAGGGGAAAATCAGGAGAAATAGAACTGACAGAGGGCAATGAAAATGTAAAACTGGAAAACCATGCAGCTGGGAAATGCAGCAAAGAGGAAGGCTCTCTATCAGTGCCTGGCTGAGAACCTGCAGAGGTGCAGCAGAAGCTGCAATTGCAGCACTTTGTACTCCATATGCCCAAACTAAATATGGGGAAGCACAGACCATGACCCTGCAGTTACAAGAGAGGGAATGTGAACTACTCCTGAGTAACACAGGCACCCACACCTGGGAGTAACTGCAGACTACAGGTGACAAACTACTGCCAGCTTCGGTGCCTTTGCCAGGGGAGAAACCCGAAATAATTCACAAACAGACTCCCCCCAGAGACCCCAAGGACTCAGCTGCTTTACCCACCTCCGTGGTCCTGTAGTAGGGGTCCAGCAGGAGCTTGGCCAGGGCCACGATCTGGGGCGTGCGGTCCCAGCCGTCGGAGCAGTGAACCAGCACGGGCCGCTGGTCCCGGTCCACGGCGTGCACCACGAGCAGCGCGGACTTCAGGAGCACTGACAGGTGCTGCAGCCACTTGGTGCTCTCCAGAGCTGACAGCCAACTAGAGGGAAACCAGGCAAGACAGTTTTTGCTCTTTTAAAATGCTTTCAGGTTTGGATGTCTGAGTTTATCACGGCAAAGCTCCCGTTTTAATAAGCTGTGAGTGTCACTCTAACATTTTTCACTTGTGTCTTGTTAACACTTTCCCAGAGATGGAAGCAGCAAAGCCACCCAAGGAACTGCCAGAATCTGGGATGAGCTGAAGGTTTGGATCTACTTTGAAACCATGGAAGGCTTTAGCAGCAAATTCCAAACAGGGGAGTGAGAGGGGAAAACAAGACTGGGGTAACTACAGTGAGGACCCAAGCTCAGAAGCTCCCAAAGTGAGGGTCCATTAGAGGGCAGTTACCCCACAGCACTGGAAGGTTATGAAATATTCTCCTAAAATGACATTACAAATGAGTGAAGTACATGGAACACCACCACAATTTTCCAAATGTGATCCAACAGTGAGGATTAAAGAGCTAGGATTAGCAGATCAGCCTAAGTGTGAGTGCTCAGAAGCCCACCAGAAGAAACAACATTCTGGTATCAATATTTAAGGTTACAACTCTAATTTCAGAACTAATTTGCTATGTTCACTTCAATCAGAATAAACCAGTGACTTCCATGAAAATGGAAAAACTTAGCTTAGCACTATTACCAAGGGAAAATCCAGTGAATTTCAATTTAAAAATCATCAGCAGAAGAATGTGGCTGCAGAAACATGGAACCAAGGGCCCAAAGCCCCAAACTTCCACTTACTTTCCTGGATCTGGCATTTGTGTGCAGAGCAGACGCAGCGACTGGAAGCTCTTGCGGATGGAATGGATGTTTGCCATCCCCATGAACACCACTTCACAGTTGGGGTAATATTCTGCAGGGAAAGGGCAAGACAGAGGGAAGAAAGTAACAACTACCTTTCTAAAAGAAGATTTTTTTCATAAAAACAAACTCCTGTTGCTGTGGACGGGTGAAATAATCTGTTGACAAAGATTCTGTAAGTCCTTGGAGCTCGCTGGGTATTCCAGACATGACAGCCCAGCAAAACAGGAAGCATGCAGCAAAGTCCTGCTGTATTTATTTCAAATGTTTCACTTCAGATTACAAAAAGCAGAGTGCAAAACTCTGGGAATTCCTGTGCTCCAGGTTCCAGAATGTTTGTAAAAAGACTGAGAAACATCAAAAGATGTGAAACATAAATAATATTTAATTGGTAATTTATGGATTTAAGTTAGACAGATTTCAGATTCCTTTTCCTAAGCACTCAAAAAGGCTGAAAGGTTACTTCATCCACTGCTTTCTTCTGAGGGGAACTGTATGAGGAAGCACCACACATGTGAGAAATACTAGGAGCTCAGGAAAACAAGGTACATGGAATTACTTTGGATGTGCTCAAGCAACCCTGGAGGCCTGGACAGACAGGGCCAGAGCTCAGGGGGAACCTAAAGAGAGCCAGAGAATACCAGGTCAGTGGTGTTCCCAAGATTTACTCCTCCCTCTGCTGTGATGCTTCAATCCACACAAGAATGATCACCCAGTAACTAAAATGACCATTTCTACAGGAGAAAAACAATCAGGATTCAGAATCTGGGATACTGAGTGCCTGCACAAGAAAATTCAGGAGTCTGTGATGTTTTGTATCATTTGATTTCCCAACTCTTTATCAGCCCAACAAATGCTGGGCCAAACACAATGAGGGACTGCAACTCCAGGAGCAGCCTCAGTATCAGACAACTTCAGAGTTTTTTTGTATTTTTACTGAATTATATCTAAAATAAAGTACAGCACAGATGAGCTATTTTTATACAGAGAGTGAAGCAGTCCTGGCAATACCTGCAGAAAATTTAACAGCAAAAAGCAAAACAGGTTTTATTGAAGGTGACGAGCTGTTTGAAAACCTTCTCCACAGAATTAAAAAAACCAATATACAGGAAGAAAATCAACCTTTCTGTATACTCTGCTTTTCTGTTTTGAAATTTTACTCTCTGATGAAGACTTATTTAGTGGCTTTGAGGTGTTAAATGGAAACCTATCTTTTTTTCTAACTGGTGGCTACAAATCAAAATGCAGCTATTGCAGCAGAGACCAAAATAAAAATAAATGGTCAAAAGAGCTTTCGTTATCTTATCTCCAGTTTTTCTGTCTGGGATTTTTTTCCAGCCTCTCCACCCATGGAATTTTAACGGGCTGCATTAATAGCCAACAGTGACCATAAATAATATCTTGTTTATAAAACCACCAATTCACAAGTGCCAAAGAACACAGTGTGGTGTTGCAACTGTATTACACATGCAAGGTGAAGCAGGATTGCAGTTGCTATGATACAAATACTGAAAAATGCTTCAGTTTTAGGGACATTGCCGAGAAGTTGTATTTTGCACAACCATTCTAGAATATTCTTCTCCTCTGCAGCCAGTGGATTTTACAAGTTCAGGGGTTTTAGACATGAGCACACTGGACACCTTTGTCTCTCTCTAGTTTATACACCTGACTCAGCAAGGGAAAGCTCTTCAGCAGATTCCACAGGGTTCAGCATTCACTGAGCACTGCTGCCAGCTGGGTTAATGGCCTGAGAACAGACTAATTAACAGCTCAGCCTGCCCTCTGAAGGGCTGGGTGGGGGCTGCCACGATCCAGGACGTTCAGACAGATGAGCAGACAGTGCTGAAGGGTGTCAGGGTAATCACACTGGAGCAAATCCCTTTGACTGACTGCCTGGAAAGCTGAGGAGGAATGCTGCTCACCTGGGCACTCACAGCCACCCCCCTTGGCTCTGTTGGCCACGGCTGCTGCGTAAGATCGCGCGTCCAGGATCAAAAGCTTCTGAGGCTGGATTGCCAAACTCTCTGCTCCTGAGGCATTGGAGATGGAGGAGTCTGGGGAGGAAATGGGTGAGGAGCTCAGAGGATCCTTCTGACATTGGTTACAGCACGACTCCCTCAGTCCCCCAATGCACACGCACTGGAGAATGGGGACTAAACACAACAGATTCCCTCTGTTACAGCACCAGAGATTAAACTTTTGTATAAAGCTCTGCCCTCGACAGAAAAGCAAAGGTGACAGCCTTACCAAATTCCACATCAGAGAGGTCCCCTCCGTTGGACAAATCCCTGGAACAATTCCCATTCATTAACTTGTTACTGTTGGACCTGGAGTCTGAGGCACAGGCTTTGGCTACGGACTGGACCAGGTGCTCATCGTCGGCGTTCCTCCAGCCCCACCAGCTCACCTCGGGCTGGCCGCAGCGGGAGATCACTGCCCCGTTGCTCTGGTGCCTGAAACAGGGAATACACACTCAACAGTCAGGATGAAGACCACAGAGGGCACAAAAAATTCAGCCAAGTGCTCCAGTAGCTTCATTCCCACCAGGGACCATCATTCAGCAGTTATCCCCAAGCTGGGATTCAGCTTCCCTACAGGATGATGGCTGCGACCACAGTCACTGACAGGTGAAAGTCAAAGCAAGGTCAGGAAGAGAAAACAAAGCATCTTCTTGCTCAATATTTTGGCCTGTTGGCCAGTGAAAGCTGGGGAGTGTTTTGGAACAGCAGGTGAGGCATGAGAGAGGGATTCAACATGAATGGGGATAACTGAGCACACCCTAACCTGGACATGGCTCTTGTCACCTGGGAGGTGACATTCAAGAAAATTTTTTTATTTCACACGTCTGAAGAGTTAGTAGTTAATTCCTTAAATCTGACCTGGCTTCTTGTACTATGCAAGAAGAACAGATCTGGAATAATTAAAACTCACTGAACCATTGCAAACATGCTCTGAAAAAGATATGAAGACTCTCCCCTATAATCTATTATAAAAAGAGCACTGAAATGTATTATCACAGTAATTCCACTCACAGCCTCTGTGCTGGCACATCCCCCTGCTGCCACCAGCTCTGTGACTCGCCAGTCACTGAAGTGTTTGCAGCTGGCAGGAACAAACTTCTCCCTGACCTTGCCCAGCAGCACCCTGAATTCAGGGAGCTCAGCCCTGAGGACAGGAGGCCCAGCTGTGGGTGCAGAGAGCTGTGGCTGGAGTGGCCAGAGCAGCACACACAACTTCTGGGGCACCTCAAAACGTTCAATCCCTGCCTCATGTCCCAGCTGAAGTATCTCAGCACTCATCCACATGGCTCTTCTCTGTTTAAGTCAAAGGATCATAGAACAGTTTGGGTTGTGAAGAGTCCTAATGCTCATCCAGTGCCACCCTCTGCTATGGCAGGGACACCTTCCACTGTCCCAGGCTGCTCCAAGCCCTGTCCAGCCTGGCCTTGGACACCTCCAGGGATCCAGGAGCAGCCCCAGCTGCTCTGAGCACCCTGTGCCAGAGGCCCCCCAGAATCCTGGATTTCCAAAACGTGCACCTGCCAATTACAATTCCTGTATGTTATGATGCAAGAAAAGATTTTAGAGCCTTCCTGCAAACAAACTGCCCACCTCAGCTTCAGGGCAACCAGGAGCTGTTCACCTCCCTTTGACCAGGGAACCCAGAGTGCTGAGGGTCAGCTTAACCTTTAAGCAAACCTTAACAGCCCTGAACAGGAAGCCAGCCCACCCAAAGCAATCAGTGTTGACTTTTTGGCTCTGAGCACTCAGATGGATGTTTCTGGAGGTGTGACAGGCTGGTTTGTGCTGTGCTGTCAGAGCTGTCACCCCCGGGTGCTGCGCGGCACCTCCTCCGCAGCGTCCCCGCGGGCACCGCGTGGGCGCCGCCGCCTCCCGCTCCTCATCCAACAGCAACACAGGGACAGGCTCCGTGGAGCAGAGCCTCCAAGTGATCAAACAGGCTGGGATATGGGTTTGAAGTACTTTTCATAGCTCTTTTATAATTGTTTCATATAAAATCCCTTCAGTGAGAGGAAGCACTGACACGCTGCGTTAAGCGAGGCAAAGGGAAAGCGATGCGAAGCCACAGCTCTTACACCAGGTGCCAGCCGACTGCAGGCACAGGGAAATGGATTTCTGCTGGAATTAATGGCCTTCCACAAACAGCTCTCCCCGTAGCAAATTAGTTCAGGAAAAAATACGTGCCAATCACTGAAAGGCCACCTAGTTCCCCGCTACGCTTGCACAAATAAAAGAAAATAAAACATCATTATATGTGTAAGAAATCTATTTTGAACAGAGCAGCTCATTTATTTTTCCATATGTTCTCCCAGATTTCATTACTACCTGCTGCAGAATAATTTTCATAGGTTCATAAAGAGTTATATTTTCATCTCCAGGTCCTTGCCTCGCATTATACAAATAATGAAGAATCATTAGGCCAGGAGATGAGCTTGCTGGTGGCTGTGCAGCCCCACCAGTGCCCTGCACAAATCTGTCATGTTCAGAGGTACCAGAAATCAGCACACAATTCTAGTTAGGGGCATGCTGGAGAGCTGAGGAATTCCACTCATTCCAGCTGGACTGGCCACAGGGATAAAGAACAGCCAGCGTGATGCTGAGATCCCCAGGGATGGAGCTGGGATAAGAGGGCAACACTCAGAGCTCAGGAACAAAACAAAACCATTCAAAAAACTTAAAGCAAAGCATCCATGGAAAACTCCCTAGAGACAAAAAACCTGCAGCCCCCTGCAGAAACCAAGAGTAAATCAGCATTAGGCAACTCTAAAGCCCTTTACAAGCTGTTGTACAGCTGCAGGACACACGTACACCTCTGCACAGGCTTCATCCTCCCCATGTTCAAACCACGTTGGAGTATAACAATAAATCCCCCAAGTCCTTGTAACCACAGAGCAGTGAGGAGCAAGGAAGGGTGAACTGCTCCCTGTGCTGCATTTCTGAACCATCCTGCTCCCTGTGCTGCATTTCTGAACCATCAGCACCATAATGGAAATCCCTCTGTTGCAGTTCAGGGATGTAACTCAGGGCAGGAACAGAATTCCCGTGTGCCACAGGGTCCCTGGGCCTGTGCCAGGGCTCACCCTCAGCAGTGCAAGGCTAAAGGACACTTCCACACAAAGAACCTTCAGGAAGGCTCTCTTGATGCTGTTTCTACAAGGTAGGAGGAAGCCCTTGCTTATGTCTTCCCAAAAAAATCCTAAGAGCTTTCTCCTAACATTGATTTTCTGAGGCCAGATTTATCTACCTAAATTATTGTTCCCAGAGAGGTTGAGGTTGGGGCTGCCCCTGGATCCCTGGAAGTGTCCAAGGCCAGGCTGGATGGGGCTTGGAGCAGCCTGGGACAGTGGAAGGTGTCCTGGCCCATGGCAGAGGGTGGAATCAGATGAGCTTTAAATTCCCTTCCAACCCAATCTGTGTTTCTGTGACTCTATGAAATATGTGAATAAGCTTAAAAAATTGGAAAGAGAAAGAAAAACTGCAGGGTTTGGTGTGAGATTTCTTTAGAAATCTGATCATAGAATGGAAGCAATGCTCCTGACAGTCCAATCCCCACGGAGCATTCCTGGAGCTTGTCTCCACATCAGCCTGCTGGGCTTTTCAGCCTTCCCTGCTTCACACGGACAGTGAATTTCCTGTTGCCAGTGTCTGTATCTGCTCTCTGTCCCAGTGAGCTGTATCTGAGACAAGTGATAGGACTTATTTAAAAAAAATCCAGATTATTTCTTTTTCCCATGAAATAAAGCAAAAAGAAGTTTAGTAATATGATCAATACTGAAACTAAAATTGTTAAGTCCTAAAATAATTTCAGTGGATAAAAAATATTGAGTAAGCTTTTCCCCCTTACTTAATCCATCAAAGTAAGAAAATAAAGCAGGTTTTATGTGTGTGTGTGTATATATATATATATGTAAATAAAATTATATATGGAATTCCAATCATAGGATCATGGAATGATTTGGGTGGGAAAGGACCTTAAAACTCATCCTGTTCCACCCCCTGCCATGGGCAGGGACACCTTCCCCTAGACCAGGATGCTCCAAGCCCAGTCAAACCTAGAAATCCTCCTCCCCTCACTGCTGTGAGCTCTATTAGTGCCCAGAGTGATGAACTGGATGTCTTGAAAAATCTATTACTAAATGTCAAGATAAGGA
This sequence comes from Urocynchramus pylzowi, assembly GCA_013397555.1. Lineage (NCBI taxonomy): Eukaryota > Metazoa > Chordata > Aves > Passeriformes > Fringillidae > Urocynchramus > Urocynchramus pylzowi. The sequence goes on from VZRH01006785.1 coordinate 137,319, forward strand.
AAAAAAAGAAATCAAAAAAGTGAAACACTTTTCTCTCACTGATTTGAAGCTCAGCAATGAATCCCCATGTGTGGTTTACTCCCCAGAGCCTCAGCAGAACTGATGAAAATTGAACAATTTCAGTCTCTGTGGTCATTTGACTTTTCAATTGCTCTTCTATAAATCCCTGGAATGCAAGGTGTTCCCAGGAATGAGAACAAAGTGCTTTCCTTCTGTGCAGTGATGACAGCAGGGGAAATGCTGCCCTGGAAGTGTGTTTGCAGGTGAGGTGTCCCCTAATTATGTGACAACTGCAGAAAAGGCCCAAAAGCTAAACCCAAACCCACACATAAATCATATTATTCTCCTTTATACACATATATATCCTATATACACACACATTTAGCACTGTAATAATAAAATACCCAGGTTTTTAAAAGTCAGGATATGCTGGAAAGCATTTTCCCCTTCCCAGAGCTGAGCAGAGGAGGGAAAAACCCTCCTTCACCTTTCCAAAAGAGACCACACTAAACCCCTTTGTTGTTTGGGAAGAAAAGGAGGAAAGACAGGAGGATTTAAAGGTAATGGTTTGCTGCCATGAGCCAATTTGTTCTGCCTTCACTGAACAAGAACCCTTAAGCTCAGTAAATAGAGTTTTGTGGCCTACAGCTCCCCTGCCCTTGGCTCCTCCGACGCAAGCTCCAAGGACCTGCCAGCTTTCCTGCTCCCCATGCTCACCAGGAAAGGGTGCCCAGGCTTAGGGAATATCAGTATTCATTATCTTTTTAATCCCTTTGTCATCTGATGCTTTAAAGAGATTTTAAAGATTTATGGAAGGATAACCACCCCAGGGAAGGGGCCATGGTATTAAGTGGACAGGTCTATAGGACCATGGAATGGTTTGGGTGGGAACAGACTTTAAAGCTCATTCTACTCTATCCCCTGCCATGGGTAGGGACACCCTTCACTAGATGAGGCTGCCCCAAGCCCTGTCCAACCTGACCTTGGACAAGTCCAGGGATAGGGCAGCCACCAAATATCCACAAAATTCAAAATATTTGAAAAAACAGACTCTGAAATGTATTTCTTACTAAAGAAGCTGCCAAAACCCAGTCTCTCAGACAAGCAGTTTTATTATGAAGAATTGCTGGACTCAGTCTAAGGAAGGGTCTGTGTAATTAAAACTATCTAAAATATGGAGATAGAGCTAAACTGTACATTAATTTTTAATCTGAGTTTTAGATCTCCTTCAAGTAATTTTGGTATTTGTCCTTGTTTATACTGCAGTCTGAGAATCAGCCAGATGAGTCAGGGAAAAGCCAAAGGAGTACCCAGCCAGGGAGGCCATTTATCAGTTCTCCTCTGATGTCTTCATCTTCCATTTTTTCATTTTCATATTAAGAAAAGTTAAAAATCAATCTTAACTGGGGTGACTGCCCCAGGAATGATTTGCAGGAGATGCAAATGCTGAGTGCTCCTCCAGCATGTGCTTGGAATTCTAAACACAAGCCATTATTCCCACTCGGAGCGCACGTGGAGAGTCTGCCTTACCCAGAGCAGCCTGAGCAGCTCTCCCAACCCCCAGTCATGACTTACTCCAGCTTCTCCTTGCCAGGACTGCCCATTTCCAGCCTGGGGAAGCTGCTGCAGCTGCTCCTCACCTGTACACCACGGCAGGGATGCGCTTCCAGGAGCGGAAGCTGGCCACGCTCTCCAGCTCCTTGTCGGTGATCCAGGCGGGAACGATGATCTCCTGGGGGTAACTGCCACACAGCCTGGGGGAAGGGACCAAAGTCAGGGCTATGGAGCAGCTCCAGACTCCCCAGAGTGCACAAGGCAGCACTGGAGGAACCTGACAGCCCTGCTGTTAATTCCTGCTTCCCTGGATGTTAATAAACTCCCTTTCTCCAGCATTAAATATGGAAGGATGGCTTTTTCTCCTTCCCTCGACTTGCAGAGGCCAAAGCAGAGATTCCTCCTGCAGGGACACCAACCCCCAGCTGGGAGTCATTATCCTGCACAGGCAGAGCCCTCCAACTGCTCCATCACAACGTGTTCCAGCTGGGTTTGCTCTGAGCTGGAGCAGGGGTCAGCCAGAACACCCTGTCCCCCCAGCTGGGGATCACAGAGCACCCTCCTCTGCTCTGGAGCCTGAAGAGGGCTTTTGTCTGCACTCTGAGTACCTCAGAAAGTGTTTTCTCTTACTTATTCATCGACAAATTTAACTCTTCCAAACCTGTTTGTGGTTTTTTTTTTTGTAAATACATGTCTTTGTAGTAAGTTAGAGAATAAGAAACAATAAAAAATGTCTTAAAAAGTTCAAACTCCACTCTTTGTTTACTTAAGATCTCCCTTAGAATGCTTAATCTCTAATAAGCCACATCAAAACCTGGTATTTCCAAGCCTAAAAAACGGTAGCAGCTAATAAAACATTAAATAATTTAAAGCACATTTTTTCTATAAACCAACAACAACAACAACAAAATCATAATTCTGACTGTCCCTTCTTGGGAACTGCAGAAGTTGAAAAGAGTTTCAGTAACTGAGTGTTTTGAGATGCAGTTTGGCTGTGGAGGAGCAGCCCCAGCACTCACTTGTACTTCTCATTGATGTTGGAAATCCTCCAGGCATTGTTCATATCAAACCCCATCCGCTCCACTTCGTTCTTAAACCTGGAGGTTACATGTTCTCCTGGGGACCAAGAGCACAGGGGGAGATGAATGGGAGATAAGGAATTAGGATTCCTACTTTGCAGAACAGAGAAAAGCAGCACATCCCTCAGCCCAAACCCACCAGCTGCACTGCACAGCCTCATTCTGACATTTGCACTGACATCTCTCCCTGGCCAGCTCCCCAGAAATGCCAGAGTCCAACATGGAGTTTTACCCTGAAATTACCAACTTCTAAAAATTCATATTAAAAAACAACGCTGCAGACCAGAACCAAGGACATCAGCAAAGGAACTGAGATCCATCAGCAATCCAAGTGGGATGGTTGGAAGCTCAGAACAATTTTCTGCCAGTGAGAAGAATGTGAAGCTCTGGTGAAAAAGGGTAAGACCTGGAATGTGCCCTGGAACGTGGGCAATCTGTTGAATATGCATTTCCAGCCCCAGGTTTCCTGTATGGCTGGAGGCAAGGGCTGTCATTTATCCTGCATCTCAGTTTTCCATCATAAATTGGACATTATTCTTCTGTGAGTCATGTGGAGATAGAGAGGTAAAATGCATAAATGATTGTTTGACACAAATATCAGTCACAAGAGCCTCACAAACTCCTGGATTAATACATTAAAGGAAGTGGAATGAACCCCATTTATTTCCTAGACACTTTTGTTCTAAAGTCTCAAAATACAATTGAAAAATATACAATGGCAATAAAGAATAAGAAGACAGAAAGTCTGGAAAATGAGACAAAATTTCCAGGTTTCCAGGGCTAAGAAAAGTGCTAAATTTAATGAGCATGTGAGCAGCACTAGATAAGTGATTCTGAAAGTCCATCCATTGCTTGTCTCTTTAAATTACTGCAGCATTAAATCCTGAGGCAGAGCAGCACCCAAGGGGGAAAAAATCTGCTGAAAAATTAATGCTTTAAGTATTACATCTTTCCATTAAATATTTTAAAAATCCCTTAAAGTCTTTCAATCCCCCAGATATCTGTAGATACACATTTAATTCCAAGATGTAAATGCACATGTCTGAAATGATTTTTAATGCCATGTTATAGAACAATTAGAAATAAATATAAATAGGTAAATTAAGACTATAGACAGCAGCCTAATTACAGGACTTAATTAACTACAGTGTTATAAAAATCCTTTGTCAAGAGCAGAGGTGGAATTGGACAACACATTCCAGCCAGGCAATAACCTCTGCCAGATTTGTTCTTAGCAATGACTTTATAAATTTAAAAATCCCACAAATTCTTTTACTGGAACACCAAAAGGATGGGCTGCCTCATCAGCTGCTCCTTAAAACTTGTGCTACATCCTTAAGGATTTTTTTGGATAGCAAATGAGAATACTGGAAATATCCCAAATCAACACTGCTCAGCCTGGTGGGTTTAAGAGGAACACATAAAGCTACATGAAAATCATATATTCTGTTTGATTTTTCCCTCTTAATTTTTAGCTACTGTGCAGCCACAGGTTTTTCTCCTGGAAACCAAACCTCAACCTTAATATTTTGTCCACTTCTCCTGAACTACTGGCATTTTAAGAGGCACTTTGAGCCAACATTGATAATGTCTAGAAGCACCCCAAACCACTCTCAAAATCCCAGGGAAAGCAAGCTAAGTATTTTGTGGGCTTGTGCTTCCTATTAAAGCTAACCCTGTGAGCCACAGCCTGGATCTCTACTATAGACACTGCTAACCTATTTTTCCCAGAAAATGTGTTCTGTTGACACTTGGATGGATTTTGAAGCACTTTAGTACTTTTGTCTGTATCTACCAAATAATGGGCTCCTTGGACATAGAAGAGAAATGACAATGTCTTGGGATTGACTTCTTCAACCACATTCACACTGATTTATTTCAGCTATAATTGAGCTCTTTGAAGGGCAGGCTGGACCCAGCCACAGGCAGCTGTGAGATGAAGTTATATTAAAGAAAATTATTTGATAGACAAAGCTGCAAGAAAAAAAATAAAAATTAATAAAAAGGTAAAAGTTGCATCTTATCCCTGGAAGTGTCCAAGGGCAGGCTGGACTTGGAACAACCTGGTCTAGTGGAAGATGTCCCTGCCCATGGCAAAGGGTGGAATAAGATGGGCTTTAAGGCCCCTTCCAATCCAAACCATTCCATGATTCCATGATTATCCTACTGCCACATCAGGCTGAAGTCCCTTTGTTTCAGCGAGGAAGAGGAGACTCAGCAAGACTTCCACAGGTCTGCCAGCTCCCATTTCCCAAATTTAGAAAAGAGGGAAAAGCCCTGGGTGTGAAACTCTGCTCTGAGGAGACTTTTGGCATTTTCCAGAAGCTGCTAATGAAGTGTGTGAACAGGAACAGGGCCAGGGAGCTCCTCCTGCCACTGTGTGATCCCTGCTCCTCCCCAGACACCACAGACACAGGAGCCTGTGCCAGGCTCCAGAGCAGCTTCAGCAGCAAGGACAGAATCCCAGGAACATCTCAGCCTGGTAAGTGGGACACTTCCCTGAGGCAGTGAATTGTGACTGACAGGAGATCACAGAGCGCCTGGAAATCAGATTTCTTATACTCAACCAAGTGCTACAACCACCAGCGTGCCAAGTTTGAGTTTTTATTTACTTGTGGGCTTCAAAAGCTCTGCAGCAAGCATGGTATTCCACCGAAAAAATCACTGCCTGTGGCTGTGAATGAACCTCAGGAGTAGCTCAGGGGCTCCCCTCTCCTCCCCAACATCCATCTTGGAGATCACTGTTCCAGGCAAAAAAACGTGGCAATCAACCCAAAATGGTTCAGACTGAAAGCTGCTGCTGGTTCCACACCTGACTGACTGAATGAAAGCCAGCCCAGGGATTCCCTGGGGACATCCAGGTGCTGCCCTGGTGCTGCCAAGGCTGCTCCCACGTACCTGGCCGACACAAGTCCCCGTGCTGCTCCTTCTCACTGGCGTAAACCTCCATGCACCAGGCGTGGTAGGCGAAGGAGAACAGGTCCTCTATCTTGGACGGGGGGCGGATGGCATTGTTCAGCCTCTTCAGCCAGTCCTGACACTGCTCAAAGGTGGAAAACTGACACCTGGCCCAGAGACAAACATCCCATGGGTGACTTTCAGTAGGAGAAGCCACTCTAGAAGGTGACAGGCTGAGCATGAAAAGCTCTGTGAGAGCACAAAGTGAGGATAAACACCTTATTGACAACTTAGCTCTGCTTCCATGTGCACTCTAATGGGAAGCAAAATGAAACCTGTGGAATGAGTAAAGAAACACTTAAGGAGTCAGGATTGACTGAGCAGCAACATTCTGTGACTGGGAATAACCAGGGTGAGCCCTGCCAGGAATAAGAGGGACATTCCTCCATGGGTTACCTATGAAACCAAGGAAAGATTCAGGTCAAAGACAGAAATGTGATACAGCCCCTTCTGACTGCTGGATCAGGGGGAAACTCAGAAAACTATCCCATACATTAGAATCTAAATAATAGAACTATAACCACTGCTCTAAAACAAGAACAGGCTGGGAGAGCTGGGGGTATTCATGTGGAGAGAGAAGGCTCCAGGCAGAGCTCAGAGCTCCTTCCAGGGCCTAAAGGGGCTCCAGGAGAGCTGGAGAGGGACTGGGGACAAGGCCTGGAGGGACAGGACACAGGGAATGGCTCCCACTGCCAGGGGACAGGGATGGATGGGAGATTGGGAAGGAATTGTTCCCTGGCAGGGTGGGCAGGCCCTGGCACAGGGTGCCCAGAGCAGCTGGGGCTGCCCCTGGATCCCTGGCAGTGCCCAAGGCCAGGCTGGACAGGGCTGGGAGCAGCCTGGGATGGTGGAAGGTGTCCCTGCCCATGGTGCCCATGGTGGAATGAGATGGGCTTTAAGGTCCTTTTAAAACCCTTCTCTTTCTGGCTTTGTTGGGAAGCACTGACTGAGCTTTGCCCAATGTTACAAACTAACAACAAGCAGAGAGAATATTCCCTGCACAGGAGAAACCAATCTTCAAAGCAGTGCATTAAAATTACATTAGCTTTTCTTTTCGAAGAGGATTCCTGGACTCTTTAGAGTAAAAGGGTGGAAATAAACCAGTGATTTATTTTGCTCTGACATTTTTCTTTAAGATTTTATAGTTATTAAATATTGCCCAAGCATTTCCATTCGGCTCAGTCCTGGTTAATGATGGCATCTGCATTCCCTGGGGGCAGATTTATCTCCCCTACCTGCAAATAGCTCAGAGCCACAACGTGGAAGAGAAAAGCCATGTCCAACATCTCCCAAGAGCTGTGAGGAACTGCAGCCTGAGGTGTTTATTTATTTCCCATCATTGACTGTAAAGCAAGCCCAGACTACTCACTGAGACAGGATAATTCTCTATTAAACATCCACACTCAGACAAGATACATCTCACCCTAAATTCCTTCTAAATTCTTTTGAAGTTAGAGGTGTAAATAACAAGTATTATCTCCACTTGAATTCTATTCTCAAAATACAAAGTTTGCTCATGAAAAAGAACAAGAATATATTCTAACTCTTCTGTCTCAGTTATAAACTTCACCATCTCCCAACTATCACCAAGTCCTCAGTCTTGGAGATGCAATTTTGAGAGAAAATTGATAAGGATGGCAAAAATACAAATAATTTGTATTCATTCTACAATTGGAGGGAAAAAACAAATTAATGTAGGGAAGAAGGGTGACTTTCTTAAATGTCAAGAGCTACAAGTGAAGAGGAAGTTAAACACTGAATTCAAATTAAACTAAATATTACCTCTAAAGTAAAATCAGTCCTGGTGAAAAAACAGCCTTTCAGGAAGCAGCTGACCTGTTAAACACTCTGAGTGCTCAGAGATGGCTGGGGCTCCTTTCATTACACAAAAGGCACAGCCAGCAAACATTTAATCAAAAAGAAATGTTCCTTTCTTCATAATTAAAGTTCATAGATCAAAATTAATTTCTTCAGCAGAAAAGTTTAAAAAAAATCCCATCTAGGAGCAGCTCAGGCTGGGCAGCTCAGAGAGCCCTGGAGTCTGGGGAAGGACAGCCAGGAGTTTCTGCTGCCTGCACACCTGGATTTACCATCTTCCTTCACTTTCTCTTCCCTTATTCCCTCATTTTCTTTCCCAGGAAGTTACCATGCCTCAAGGACAGTGACTGTACTCTCAAAGGTGTTGAGAATGCAGGGTGGATGAAGCCTCCAAACCCCAAATCTTGATAAAACACATTTGCAATGTGTGTACCAGTGGCTTTAGCTACTTCTGCACCTACTGTATGGAAGTATTGATATATCTATAATATACTGAAGCAATGTATTCTAACTGATTACAAAGCAGGGACAACACAGTGACACTAAAATTAATTTCAGAATAAAACCAAGATCAGCCATGTGGGCCCAGAGCAAGGTTTGCTGCTGTCCTGAACCACAACAAGGAGACACACAGCCCTCCTTGTATAAAATTCAGAGAAAATGAAAAGTTTTTGAGAAAAATCAAGTAAGAAACCCCATTTCCTTGAAGCATCCCAGCTGCCCATGGCACGTGGAAAGTGAATTCCCCCACTTTAACACTGAGCCTCTCCTACCTGATAACCTTGCAGTCCTTGCAAGTCAAATGAAGCTGGAATATATCCCGGCACTCCACACTCTCAATGAGCTGCAGTGGAACCTGCAATTAAACACATCAGATTATTTCATTTCTGCAGCAGCTGCAGCAATTTCTTTGCATATCTCACAAGGATTTATTGTAGGCTGCATGGAGTCTGAAGAGAGGAAAACAAAGAAATTCACAAGGAATTACTTCAGCAGCTCTTAAGTTTGGTACCAGGTATTCATATTCCATCCAGCTCCAGCCCTGTGGACCTCAAGAGCCTTAAGGGATCCCATGGGAGCAGCTGAGAAGGCTGCAGGAAAGGCAGCAGACACCCCAGCTCCTCTCTCATGGAAGCAGTTTTCTCTCTTATAGGTCCAAATTTAGCAATCTTAATATATTTTTAGCTGATGGTGTTCAAAAAGAACTGCTAAACAAGATCCCCTGAACAGATTGCTGCAGTCTGGATGTTTTTCTATGGCAATATCCAATTTTTCCTCCTCAGGGAAAAACCCTTTGGCCTGTTTAGAACAACACTTGTAATGGAAGCAGCTGAATTTAGAGTGACAATGCTGAATCTTTCCCAGTTAAAGTGCAGTTATAAACACTTCTGTTTCCTGGCACGTGCAACACACGAGAGCACATGCAAGTACCTTTAAAGATGAGAAAACCCACAAGATGAAGATATTAATTTCCAGTATTACTTTTAGAACTTGACCTGAGATGGGCAAATGTACATTACTGCCTTAAATGAACAGAAGTCATAAATAGCTGTCCAAATTTAGCTAATATCTGTAATTAACATGAACTCAAAGCTCTTTGAATTGTTCAGTAGATTATATGGACATTGCACAATGTCTGCTCAGCCTTCCCTTGCCCATGTCAGACCACAACCATTTAAGTTGGAAAAGCCCTCCCAGGCTATCAAGTCCCTCCTGTGCCCAAAGCCCACCTTGTCCCAGCCCAGAGCCCTGAGTGCCACATCCAATCCTTCCTTGGACACCTCCAGGGATGGGGACTGCAAACCTCCCTGGGCAGCCCCTGCCAAGGCCTGAGCACCCTTAAAAGGCACCAACATGGAAAGCAAAGCATCTTTCCCAGCTGAGTCAAGATTCCAGACTTGCTTTTAAAGTCCAGTGCTGCTTTGTCTGTTATCTTTTTATTCCCAAGTCCAGTTTTATTCTGTTTTTTCCCATGTCCATCTTCATTTAAGCAGTTCTCCACCTTTTCCCTCCTCCTGGCATTCTGCTTGTGGCTCCTCTTCCTTCTGTCTGCACTCTAATGACAAACTAATTCTTCTCCTCCTGCATTATTTTTAATTTCCTTCTTCCAAAGTCACTCCTTGTTCCCTGCCCTTTCCCTGTGCCCTCTGCTCCCCAGCCATCCATTCCCCTCCAACAGCCCACCAGTGATTCCCTCACAATCTGCAGCTTTTTCTTCAGGACAACCTTCCCAATAATCTTTTTAATTTTCCTTCCCAGTCATAAAAATCTGTCCTGTGGTCCTCTTGTGTTTTCAATCTCCTTCCTGGCCATTATTCTTCCCCCAGCAAAGCTCTGTGGAATTATCTGCTGTCATTCCCTCCCTCCCTGATAACCTTCCCTTCTCACTGCACATCCTTCAGGCTGTGCCAGTCCAACACCCAGAGCCCGTTCCTGGAAGAGCCATCAATTCTATCTGCAGGCACTTCCCTCTAATAATGGCATGGAAACCAGGCAGGGAAGCAATCATTTTTGCTTTTATAAGAATAAACATGCATTGTTATCTGAGGCAAATTATATCCCATTATAGGGAGTACAGGAGCATCCTGCTCTTGCAGTATCTCCCGACTGTCTCTTATTTAAAATTATCTCATTTTAAATAACAGCAACATTCTATAACTCCAACTTTTTATTTTTGAGGGGTTTTTAAAATTATTTTGATGACTGGAGCTGTCTGTTATCTAAGAGCAGTACAAGATATATTTAGAGAATTACAGCTCTGTAGTTAGAAAAAGCACAAGTTACATTTTCAGTGCTGTGACAACCCCCCCGTGGCTCAGTCCAGGCCCACAATTCCCAGTGGGATGCAGTGGATCACAGCCAGGCTGCTGCAAGCACCAGTGACCCTGCTACAGACCCTCCCTGTGCCCACTTGGCCCAAACCTCTCCAGGACCTCCTGTGGCACCAGGCCCTGGGAGCAGCAATTGGGATTTCCTCCTCGTTTTCCCTCTCAGAGCTGGAATCATGTCAGGGTTATGGTGCTGGCTGGTGGCCTTAACAAGCACAAGGCCAAGGCTGGGTGTCCTGGAGCGTGGGATGAGGTGGCACAGGGAGGCACTGAGGGTGCAAGGACAGCTCTGAAGGGCTCCAGGCTGGAGGGAGCTGAATCCCCCCCCCAGGTTCATGGAACTCACAAGGAGTGTCTGAAGCAAATTTTTGATTACAGCTGATGACACTTTGGATTTGTCTTGAAGGCCACCTCTGAGCCCCCTCTTGTCTCACAATTGTTGTGCTCTGAGTGTGAAGAATTTGGGCAGCAGGGCCTGAGGACAAGACCAGGATTATGCCACTCCCCAGCAGGGATGAACCACAACAGCCATGGACATGAGGAACATCCCAATCCAACCGTTTTTCCAAGCAAGGGAAAGCTCACACTAAAACTCACCTCCTCATCAGAGTCCCCCCCATCATGACTTTCCTTTGGTACTGTGTCCAAAATCCACCATTGGAAAGAGATTACATGCAATCCATGCTTCCACAAACTCCACTAAAATGTTAATTCTCCCATCAATGCAATTAGCTTACAGGGAGCAAAGTGATTAGACAGAAACACTCAGCAGCTGCAAAGTCTGACATTTTCTTAAGGAATCAATAGATGTGGGCCTGGGAACCAAACCTCCCTCATGCACCAAGAGATCCCTGTTGAGTCTGCACTTTTATCCCATGGATAAATGTAAGTCAACACCCCTGAATGTCATAATCCCCCAATTTATGCATGGTCTGTGGGACCTTTTGTTTTTGCATTTGAAACACCGTGTTCCTATTAGCACTGAGATCTAGGAAATGATCCATGGGAAAGATCTCCTCCCACAGCCCCTTTCTGCACTGTTGCAAAGGGAACATTAACAACTTTGAATGGATTTCTTTCCCAGCCCAGGTGATCTGCAGCTCTGTGCTGCTCACTGAGGTGTCACAGCAGCATTTTCACAGCCAGGGAATTGTAACCAAACAAGAGGGAAAAGCCACAGCCCAGGAATGAAGACTCTCTTACAGGTATTTGCTGAACAGCTGTGGTGACATAAAAACAGCAGGAAAGAATCAAGATGAACTCAATCAAAAACTATTCAGTGAAGATTTGAGTTAGAAAATCACCATCTGAACGAGAATTTTGGTCAACAACAACCAAAAGGAATACTACTGCCAAAACTAAGGATTTAAATGTGGTTCTTAATTACTGAAGAATGTTTTATCCTTAAAGATATCCCAAGCCCTCCCCTGCCCTGGATTTCAGTGGAGTTCATAGGAAGTTATTACTGATAGTCATATATGGTTACAAAGAATTGTTTATATTCTGCTCTACCTCATACTCTGATTATTCCTGGTTAATGATGCTGATGATAATGAGATACCACACAGAATGAGAGGACAGAACACTGCATGTGAAAGTCAGGGAAGAAAAATTAACATAGGAATATTCACAAGCTTCTGTGGACTCTTCCCTGAACACAATCAAGGAACGTGATTTGAAAAAACATCAATTCTTGCTATGCTCAAAAATACTGAACTGAAAATCCCTAATTGTCCTAAGGACAGGAAGTTCAGTTCATGGTCTAATGGCTTCTCTAACAAAGGAACTCCATCATTCCCAGGCATTCCTCAGGACACTCTTGATTTCCACACTGGAAGTGTCCCCAGCTGGTGAGACAGGTCTGTGTGAGCATCAAGCACTGCCCAGGACTGTCCAACACCCCCTGAACTGTGTGTGGTACCAGAGGAGGTGGAGATGGAACCACTTCAAGGAATGGACACTTGGAATAAAAAAACTCCTTCAAAAAATGCATTGAAGGTGAGGTCCCACTCCTGACCTGTTACATCAAAGACTGCACTCAAACCACTCAGTATCTGGCACAGAACTCCAGCAGCTGGACCCACTCCCACCTTCTGAAGGTCCAAGCAAGGCACAAATCAGGCTTAGGTGCTCCAAAAGCCCCTTGGAAGACTGAGTATTTCTCCCCACTGAGCTTGGGGACAACAGGTGGCTGACACAGCCAGCTGTGGAGGTTGAGGGATGTGACATTTCCTTATGGCATCTGATTTTCAGAGCTGCTGAGTCACCCTTTGGTGCCTAAATACGAATTTACTGTCCCTGAGAAATCGATTTGAACATCAGAAAAAGATTTTTCATTCTTAAAAGGGGGGGATCACAGTACTCTTATCCCAAATTCTGTTCTTTCTGTTGAGATCAGAACACTTACATTTACAACAGATTCCTTGAATTTGATGTGGAGCCTGTAGTTGGAAAGGGCAATGATGGCATCCTCAGCTCGTCCCACGTACTCCGTGCTCTCCCCGTGGAGCTCAATGAATGGCACCTGCAGAAAGGCAGCAAAAATCTCATTTCAGATACCATTTCCCAAAAATCTGCCCCTCCTGCAGCACAAGAAATCAAACAAAGCCTGTTGAGAATTCAGCCCTGTTACTGCTGCAAAGGAGGAACATCAGGTAAGGTTGGCTCCGAGGTTAATTGCAGACTTTTTCTTAAATGCTCTCTTATTTTATGTTGCTTTTCCTGAGTGGTAAGTGCCTGGTCAGGGAAAGCAATGAATTTTTATGAAAAATATCCTCACATTTTGGCAAGCAGGCTGACAAAACCCTTGATTTATGCTCTCACTCCTTACTTAATGGAGAGTGGCATTTCCATAATGTTATTAAATTCATCCTAAAGTAGGCAAAACATTCAGGATGAATAATGTTCCCTGCTATTTCCCCACTATTCACCCAGCAAGCTCAGGTAACCAGCCTAGGCTGGATCCCTAAATGCTACAAAGCTGAACTTGGACAAACCAAGCTTTTTGCTCCCTATTTCCCACAGTAAATATGAAAATGCACAAGAAGCTGCTGCTTTATAAAGTCAGAAACCTGCAGTTCATTACACCACACATGGAAATTGTCACTGGTTAATTAAAATGTGACTTAAGCCCAGTTTAGCTGAGCTGGCTGGAAAGTGAAAATGCCCAACTTGAAAGCAATCTGGTTTTACACCAAATCAGCTTGAATCAAATAAAAATACTTTGTATTACAATGAAACCCTTCAGTTGATGCAAGAGTGTCCACATGGAGCCAGGCTGGGAGAGCTGGGGGTGCTCACCTGGAGAGGAGAAGGCTCCAGGCAGAGCTCAGAGCCCCTGCCAGGGCCTGAAGGGGCTCCAGGAGAGCTGGAGAGGGACTGGGGACAAGGATGGAGGGACAGGACACAGGGAATGGCTCCCACTGCCAGAGGGCAGGGATGGATGGGATGGATGGGAATTGGGAATTGTTCCCTGGCAGGGTGGGCAGGCCCTGGCACAGGGTGCCCAGAGCAGCTGGGGCTGCCCCTGGATCCCTGGCAGTGCCCAGTGCCAGGCTGGACAGGGCTGGGAGCAGCCTGGGACAGTGGGAGGTGTCCCTGCCCATGGCAGGGGTGGCACTGGATGGGCTTTGAAGTCCTTTCAACCCAAACTATTCCATGATTCTATGGTAAATCATTTGAACTCAACTGATTTCAAAAGCAACTTTGGAAAATAAATAAATTTTAAAATACCTCTTTTTGTGCAACAGAAGACTTTTGGCATCATAACAACCAGATACCCAGGCAGTGTTCAATCAGCTTAGTGCTGCTTTTTCAAAACAACAGAGTTCCAAACTATGGAATAAAACCCTACCCTTGGAATTAGTGCACAGGTAGCAGTGATATTTTTCAGACACTTGGAGGAATTTCTTGTAATAAAATGCCCAAGTTCTCTGTCCTACCAACAGAGAAAATGAGTTTCTGTGCTAGCTGTGAATTAAAATTCTAGAGGACAGGGCAGAGAATCCACAACCAGCTGGAGGCAGTGTGATTTGCACAGGAACAGTGTGGTGATTACCTGAAGGTTCTCATCCTCTCGGATCAGCTGCTTCCTGGGAAAAATCTGATTAGCCTGGATGCATTCAAGGCTGTGCTGAGTCTCTTCATCCTGAGGAACAAAGTGTGACAGTCACCTGCAGCACTGGCACCTGCTGCCACCTTCCCCACCATCCACAGCCAAGGAAAAGCTCCCACAGGATGAAGTGTCCAGAGAATTCCAGGAGCAGTAACTCACTAAAGTTTCTAAACTCTCCAACATGGGCCCTCAGACAACAAATTTGGTATTAGCAACCAGTTTCCTTCCTACAGCCTGATTAATAAAGTCATTAAAAGCTGCAAGATTTATAGCAGCATTAGGAAAAAAACATCAGCACTATGCCTAAAACTCAACAACCCCACATGTAAATGTTCATTCCCTAATGTTTTTCCCATTTTAAACTCTTCTGCTCTGTCACAGACCCTACAAAGCCCCTTTGCTTACCATGACAGGCCCTGGGCAGGAGGAGGAATCCTCGTCTTCACTTGCAACACTTTGTCCTCTTCACTTACTAAAATCTAGAAAATCAGGAAGGTATAATGATGAAATAAGATTCATTTTCTTTTAGCAAATAAATACAAATTAACTTTTAAAGACTGTGAATGTAGCTGTTAGAAAACTGAGAGCAAACAGTAATTATGAAAAGATGAAATCTATAGAAGCTCCCTCTCCTGAGAGCCAAATTTGTTTCCAAATGTGTCTGGTTCCTTCTGTTCATCCTGAAAAATTACCTTTGGATGTGCTGCTGGGAGAACACCTGTCTGAAGGCAGCAATTAGACCAGTGTTTATATAATTTAAATTAAAACATGTTCATCTTTCCAGATCCCCTGGAATTTTCTCCCAAGCTGCCTGCAGATGGTGAATCAGAAATCCGTGGGATACAAATCCAAAGGGATCATTGGGATTGCTGAGGCTGATCTGGTGTGGAACACAGGCCTTGGATCCTCCTGGAACAAGCTTGTCTCAGCTATGGCATATGAACTGGAGTTCTTATTGGGATGAAAATCCTCATTTTACACTTATGGCTGATTTTGGCTATCCATGGATGTACCAAAATATCCATTTTCCTGCTCTGACATTTCCAAGAGCTCCAGATCACTACACTGGGGACTTGCTCTCTCCACTACCCAATAAACCCCTAAGTTTTGATCATCTGCAAATTTTCTGGGAATATTAACACAGTCCTGAGGTTTATGCAAATCACCCAGTTAAGAACTTCATGACTGAAGTGAATACAGGAGTTACAATTTGGGTTTGGGATTGATTTTTTGATTGACTCAGCTTTTTAAATCCAGGTAGATTCTTCCCTGTTCTACTCAAGCAGGATTCACTCAGGTATTTATGGGGTTTGCAGACTGTGGCACACAAAGTTTACCAATGAAAATACATCACATGAGTGCAGTCAGTTCTCAGTTCACATCCAAAGTTCATTGCTCACTTTACTTATAAATGTGTTTCAAATTATGAGTACTGAGGCTGACAGAGAAAACCACTTCAATCCATCAGCCCCCAGCACTGCAGGGAGCCCTGAACACATCCTGGGCTTGGTATGGAATACTGACAGAGGGCAAAGGAGCAGCAGCTGCAGACCCAGTATCCTCATATAGGTGTGTTTGTAAATATATTTACATAAAAGGGGGAAATGATGAGCAGAACAGAGCTCAAACTGCCATGGATTCACTAAAAATTAAAGCAAAAAGTAGATATAAAATCCTGGGAGAGCTGGAGAGGGACTGGGGACAAGGATGGAGGGACAGGACACAGGGAATGGCTCCCACTGCCAGAGGGCAGGGCTGGATGGGAGATTGGGAATGAGGAATTGTTCCCTGGCAGGGTGGGCAGGCCCTGGCACAGGGTGCCCAGAGCAGCTGGGGCTGCCCCTGGATCCCTGGCAGTGCCCAAGGCCAGGCTGGACAGGGCTGGGAGCAGCCTGGGACAGTGGGAGGTGTCCCTGCCATGGCAGGGGGAACATGGGATGAGTTTTAAGGTCTCTTCCTGCCCAAACCTTTCCAGGATAGTATCATATAAAAGATACCTTGTTATTCCAAGGAACTCCGTCAGCTTCATACACAATTATCAAAGAAACACCAGCTCAATTTAAAAAATCTGCTTAATTACAAATTTGAAGCTTGCTTAGTATCTCTGAGGAAAAGCTTTAATTTAATACGCACTATGCTGGGAAAAATTCTTTCATACTTCAGTTTGATTAGATATATGTCATTTAGAAGTTCATTATATAACCACCTACATATCAATAAAACTGGTATTAGCTTAGAAAATTGGGTCTTTTTAAATATCCTACAGCTGTGCTCCTAAAATCCAGCATAAACCTCCAGCAGAGACTACCCAAAATACCAAGTTTCAGTATAACTCCTGCAATCAGTGCAGAACAGTTTCTACTGTGACAGTGTGGCTTTTCCATGTGAGAATCTTCCTTTTTAAGGTGAATTTTGGGAAGGCTGTGTGGAAAAACAAAAATCTGCCTGTTTCAGTTTGGATCAGGACTATCAGATGCAAAGGGTGATGCTGCCAAGATAAATGGTACAAGAAGTTATAGGACTGGTTCTAAAGCAAACACTTTGCTCTGGCTGCTGCTGGGCATCAGTGAAACACTTCAGCAACTTCCCTGCCACCAAAGGAATGCTGAAAATTGCTGACAGAAATAGCAAAAAGGCTGAATTGTTACAGTGAGGCTCTCTGAGCTGCTGGACAGTGAATACTTGGAGAGAAATCATTCCTTTCCCATCACATCCACGAGCTGAGCCTGCTCCCTCCAGCAGCTCAAGGTCATTGGGCTGAGCAAAAGGAAAAGAGAGCAGCTCTGGGAGCAGGGATGCACCACACACTGCTCAGGACAGCCCCAACCACACCTGACTCCACACTGCTTTCTATCCCAAAGCTTTCTAACCCATTTCCAGTTCACCAAACCCTTCCCATGGGAACAGAAGGAGGATCCCAGTGACTGCTGCCACCTCACAAGGGCATTTCTGGCTTTAGAAGCCTTGGAAATAAGAACACCCCTCCTATCATTAACTCCACCAAGCACTCCTGAACCCTCCCCACCATCATTCCCCACCATGCTGCTCCCAGGGACAGCTGGGGACAAAGCCAGCCCAGCAGCAAGTGCCTGCACAAACCCAATCTCAGGCTGATCTACACCACTTTTAAGACTGCAGAATGGAAAGAGAATTCTCATTCTGTCCAACTGCAGCTCTGCCCTGACAGTAAAACCCATTTTCCAGAAGTGAAACAGAAAGCTACAAATACAACTCAGTTAAAAACCTGGACAGGAAAGCAGCCTTAAATTCAGGCTCCTCCTTATCAATAGGATCACATAAAAATAGCAGCCAGCTTATACACAGAGCAGTGAAACTTGGGTTTATTGGTACAAATATTGGGTTTGGTCAGGACTGAGGCCAAAAAAAGGTGATGTTATCAATTTACTGTCTGCCCTTTTACCTGCAATTCCATGTGTGTTAAATTATGTCAAAAAAGAGAATGGTCTTGTTAATTCTCCATCCTTATGTTCTGCTTGAAAGGATAAATGATGAGCAAAGGTTCTAACCTCAGACTCTGCTCAGCCTCTACAGGAACATCTTAATTACCTTTTGTTTCAGATGTACCTTCTGGTTTAAATTATGTACATAATTAAGAGTAGCAATAACCATCTGTTTGCCAGTGAATCTAAACAGAAAAGATTAGCTAAATAAAGGATCATTTAAATTCACATATATTTAAATGCAGTTGGACTTTCAGCAAGGAAAAGGAAAAACTGCAGGGAAAAAAGGAAGAATCCAAGCATTTAACTTTGTTCCCTTACCTTCCCCATCCAGACTGAATTCCACGTATTTTAATATCAAAATCAGACTGAGCTGACCCCTGAGCTGTTTACATACAGTGGCACAGCTGCCCTCTGAGTTTGGAATTCAAATTTTTTGGCAAAGGAACATTAGAAAATGTGAGAATTGAACATTCAGGAATGCGCTGTACCTTGAGCAAAAGATGCTTCTGCTGCAAACTGAAAACACTTCTCCCCCTTTGGCAGGTGGAAGAAAATTTCTGAGATAAGGATAAACACTCCATTTCCCTCGTCTCAGTCCCTGACAGGGAGGTTGCTCCTCCTTCCTGACACCACAGGCTGCAGGGACTGAGTAACTTTCACCAGGATTTACTGGGAGAGCAGCTGACAACACGGATATTTGCACATTGTTCAGGAGCAGGACAAAGAATTCTGTTTGAAGCTTGGGCACAACTAAGAGTCAGGAACCTTCTTTTTCAATAATTAAAGGTTGCAAACTCCAACTCAGTGAAATAGTAATTTTTACCTGAGATCTTGGAAAATTAAGAGAATAATCAATGATGAGCACAGAATCCACAAACAAGCAGCTGATCTTACCAAAGAATGAGAGAATAAACAGTCCTCTCTTGTCCCAGAAAGCTCCAACTGTTCTCTTCTGATACTTCACATTGGCAGCTGCAAACACAAAGACAACACTTTAAAACATGAACTTCCCTTGAAAAAAAAACATTTTTGAACCTGCATCCTAGACAGGACACTTCACTGTGGGGGGAGTTTGCATTAATTCAAGGGGAAAGTCTGAGTGCCTTGGAGTTGTAACAAGAGCTTAACATGCCCAGAGAGGGAACTCCAGGATTGGATTCTGATGGCTACGTGTGGATAAGGCCTCTTTTCTAGCAAGGAGCAGTTCTGAAACTGTGGCCACAAAGCAATTCAGAATTTTCATAAATGAGTACACAAAGCCTAAATCACTTCACAATACGAGCTACAGGAGAGAGTTTTACAAAAGATCCAACTGGATTTATACTGACCTTCCCCCAGAGGTGCTGGCACTGCCCAGGCTCCCCAGGGAAGGGGCACAGCCCCGAGGTGCCAGAGCTCCAGGAGCCTTTGGCCAGCATTGCCAGGGATGCCCAGGGTGGGATTGTTGGGGGTCTGGGCAGGGCCAGGGGCTGGGCTGGGTGATCCTGTGGGTCCCTTCTCCTGCAGGGTTTTCATGATTCTAAGATTCTAACACAGACTGAGATGCACCAGAAGGAATTCTACCATCTCACATGATGGACACTTAGGGAATCTCACGGAATCTCAGTATTTACACAAACAGGGAGCTGAGGATGTGCTCTAACAGAAAGCCCCTGTGTCGATGCCAGCTGTCCAAAACCTCAGCTAAACTTCGATTTACCATTTCACAGAACAGTTTCTAAAAGCAACATTTCATTACCTGCAACAGAGGTCAACTTTGTTTTTATTTTTAAAAAAATCTCTCTCAGCCAACAAGCCAAACACAATCCTAATAATTTTATGGGTTGATAATCAATCCCAGCAGCCAGGTGGGAATGGGCACAGTTTGACTGTGAGGTACCAGCTCAAGCACACAAGTTCAACTTCACAGCTGCCTGTTGATACAAAGTCACCTTTGAGGGGAATATGGAGCAAGTTTATTAAACACACACAAAAAAGCTCTGAAGGCAGACTATACAACTCTAGAATGACTCCTCAGAGACAGTGTTCTGGCCACGTATTTGCTTTTCAAAAGGCAAGACACACATTTCGGTTGCAAGAGCTGGACCGATTTTGTGTGGTTTCAGTCCAAACGAGAAAAAAAAAAAAAACCTGCACAAAATCTGCAACAAGCTTTTTATTGATTTTAATGAGGCTTGGAAGAAGCCACCAAATCTCAAGAGTTTTGTCAAGAAGTTCAAAAACAGGACAAAAATGTTCCAATATAAGCATTAACAATTCCGCTTTCTTGCTGCCAGAGCTCAGCAAACCCCCCCGACACGCTCATCAGCATTCCTGCTGCAAGGCTGCTGGGCTCTGATAAGAACCTCCAATGTTATCACTTCCTAAGTCAACAACTTCTGCCAAAATAAGGGGAAAAGCTGCCTGTAAGAAGAAACGTTGCTATGAGTTCTGCTGGCCCCCTTCAAAACAGCAACTCCTGATGCAAGCACTCCAAGGTCAGGAGTGGCTGCTTAATTAACACATCCCAGGGAGCTGCCCCTTAGGACAGGGATGCAGCCCACCCCCTCCAGGTGCTCCCACCACTCCCTCTGCAACAACACCTCAGCTGCATGAGCCACAGAAGGGATCCAGCACCACCAGGAAAAACAAGGGGAGGAGATGGAAAAGGGACAGGGTCCTTTCACTAAATCCTGAGTCAAGTACATCTTTTAAGGATGGGCTTTGCAGCACCTTTACTGGGCTGTCACATTCTCAGAGCTGGTTTGGTTCAGCAGAGAATGGTTTGGGTTGGAAGAGACATTTGAGTCCTTCCACTCCACCCCTGCCATGGCAGGGACACCTTCCATTGTCCCAGGTTATTCCAACCTGGCCTTGGGCACTGCCAGGGATCCAGGGGCAGGCCCAGCTGCTCTGGGCACTCTGTGCCAGGGCCTGCCCACCCTGCCAGGGAACAATTCCCAATTCCCAACATCCCATCCATCCCTGCCCTCTGGCACTGGGAGCCATTCCCTGTGTCCTGTCCCTCCAGGCCTTGTCCCCAGTCCCTCTCCAGCTCTCCTGGAGCCCCTTTAGGCCCTGGCAGGGGCTCTGAGCTCTGCCTGGAGCCTTCTCCTCTCCAGGTGAGCACCCCCAGCTCTTCCAGCCTGGCTCCAGAGCAGAGGGACCCCAGCCCCTGGAGCAGCTCCTCCTCTGGCCTGGCTCCAGCAGCTCCAGGTCCCTCCTGTGCTGGGCCCCAGGGCTGGGGCAGCTCTGCAGGTGGGGTCTCACCTGGGCAGGGCACAATCCCCTCCCCTGATTCCAGCACAGGTGCACAAGGACAGCCTGTCACTGCCCAATTCAAACATGTCACAAGTGACTCTGCTCCAGGACTGAAGAGGATGGCAACAAGAACACTTTTCCTTCGAGTCATCCTCTAAGATCCTGCTCTGTGTCTATTTTGGGAACCTGGGCTTTGGGTGAACACTCAGCACAAAGGTCTCACCTCCAGTTTTTTTTCTTGGAAGACGTTATGGAGAAGTAGAGTATTTGCATTGTATATCATACAGTGAGACACAAGTAATAGTACAGCTGGAGGGGGAAATTCCAAATAATTGTTTCCAAACTGTAAAACTTTCATCCCTGGCCATACTCCAACCCCTGGGATTCCAAGGGCTACCCAATCCAACATCAAAGCCAGCCCTACTCTGAGCAGTGATGGACTACAGGAACTCCAAAATCTAAATTATTTGAGCCTGTGACAGTGACATTTATTTTAATAAAACATTGGCAAATTGCTAGGAAAAGCACTCTGGAGAAGTTTCAATCAACATGTTTGTTTAATTAGGTGACTGGAAAGCTGTCTCTACAGTTTCTTTGCTGAAAAGCTCTATCAGCCAAAGCAGGAGAGCCATGATTTGATAAGCATGGAAATGGCACAAGGGAAAAATAACTGGGGAGAAAAACAAATCCAGATTTTCTCTAGCTGTCAGTTATCCTCATAAAGATGTAAACAAACACAACCAAACGAAGCTTTTTTCCTACTAATTGACTATTTTGAAGATGTATTTTCCCCTCCCTTTGCCAAAATATGGCATTTCCACACCGGTTGTGCCACACCACGGCCCAACCTAACATGAAGCAAGTGTGGTTTTTGATGAGAAGTTCTGCATTCCTGTTTACATTTTGAACTTCCCAATACTGCTGTTCCCACTCACCCCAGCTCTGCCATGAGGGGAACCTTCTCTTGCACAGGATTACCACACCCCCCCATTTATTTCATCACCTGTGGCTTTGGCTGCTCCCTGCTCACTTCAGCTCACAGGTTGTTCTTCTCCTCCTCTCTCCTTTTTCTGTTCTTCCTGGTGGATTTGAGCTTCCTTTCCCTGCCATTTTCACACAACTCTTAGCGTGCTCAGGAGCAGGAACACAGTGCTGCTATCAGCTGGCACCAGCTGGGGGATGTGGTCAGCTGGTGGCTGAGCTGGAAACCAGAGGGATGGGAGCACTGGGAATGCATCACTCCCGAGGCTGCATGGGGCAAGGCTGCTCCTTAACACAAAGTTTGAAAACGTGCACATGGAGAAGAAGGAATGCTGATCCTCAGGGAGGTATTTTCTGGTTTTTAGTGCCACGTGTCACAGGACTTTTAAGGTTGAAAAAGACCTGTGAGGCCACTGATTGGGCACCACTGTGTTCAGTACTGACCCATGTCCCCAAGGGCCACATTCACAGTGCTATTAAATCTCTCCAGGGGTGGGGACACCACCACTGCCCTGAGCAGCTGTGCCAGGGCTGGACAACCCTTTCCATGAGGAAATGTTCCCTAAGATCCAAGCTGACCCTCTCCTGGCCCAGCCTGAGGCTGTTCCCTCTCCTCCTGTCCCTGTTCCCTGGAGCAGAGCCCGACCCCCCCGGCTGTCCCCTCCTGGCAGGAGCTGTGCAGAGCCACAAGGTCCCCCCTGAGCCTCCTTTTCTCCAGGCTGAACAACCCCAGTTCTCTCTATCTTGTCCATCATCCACTTCCCTGAAGGAAACAACATCATTGCAGCTGGATATGAAGGTGTGCACACAGCCACACCTGAATACCTGACAGGGAGAGCAGAGCAGCCACACGGAACATCCCACGTTCCCACAGCACCAATGGAACTGTCCTGCATCAGAGCATTTGGAAAAGATCTCATTCCACTTTCTGTTCTCTCTGCTTTTATGAGTGAAGAATAAAATTAATTAGAAGAGTCCAAAGCATCAAAAAAGTTTTGTCAACATCTGTCACTGCACTGACTCATCCACTAATGGCAGGTCGGCATTTGGGCTTCCTTCATCTTCCCACTCGGAAGTGGCATTAATCTGCTTTTAAAGCAGTTTGATTAAGCTGATTATCTTTGCAGATTTGTTAAAGATCACTTCTTGCACTCTTCAGAAATTAAATGCAGAAGCAACAGTTCAAAGTCAAAGCAAAAAAAAAAACATCTTGAAAGGAAAGCAGAATTTGGACTGGCAGAGGAAGGCAAGAGAAGCACTTCTGGGGGTCTGATAGCAACAGATAGTACAGAAAAATTTGATTTTGTATTAAGAAAGATCCATTTTTTCCCATAATTGATGTCTAGAATAAAAATCAATATTTAGCTGGGATAACAGTATTAATTACTCCCCAAAAAAGAGGCTTTTTAGGAAAGTGCTCCCAAATAAAAGACTCTACATCAGTATTTTCCTTCTCTGATCTCAAAACAACTCAGGTCCAACTCAGACCTCAGCAAGCTTGAGACCAAAATCCACAACGAAATGTCACTTTTTCTTACAAATTTCAAGGTCTCTTTTTTTCTTTTAATTCCTTTTTCATTTGGATAAAACCCTGGGATCCAAAGGCTGCAATTATTCACACAAAAGCCAGGACACAATTTACCCATCAGAGATCTTCTGTACCAGGTCTATAATTTTCCTTTTATTTCAATTACTCCATATCCCTCCATTTTATGTCCATGACAGAGGAGGAACAGCTACCAAGGACCAACAGCTACACAGATCAGTCTGAACTGTGGAGAAACCTGGAAGGAAGGGAACTGAATCTGGGTTTTAGTATGGAAGCTGACAGGACACAGACCCAGTGGATTTGTGGATGTTCTAGGCTGGAAAGGTGACCAGGTGTGCTGGGAAGGGGGTTTATGCCAACAGGTAACCAAAGAGCCATAAAATGCAGGACAATATCAGACTGGAGTTATGAAACAAACAGCAAGGTTAGACCAGGCAGCACAAGTTTCCATTTGAAAAGGCATAATGGAGAAAGAAGGGAATCATTTGCTCCTCACAGTTCCCATTTTTCCATTAAGGTCCTCACAGCCCATTTGCCATGAGTCACACTCCCTCCCCTCTTTTGCCTTTCTAGAAGGAAGGCAGCAAACAAGAAGAAGTGGCTATTAATCAAAGTTTCCAAGGTTTTACTCAACCTCCCAAAACACTTCTTCATCCCCCTTCCCTCCTCCAGTCACATCTTGCTGCAGCTCAGACCTTCCTGTCAGGACCTGAGCAGGGAAGGGGCAGCAGCTGCTCCCAGAGGAGCCTCCCACGCTGCCCAGGACAGCTCCTCACCTGCTGGGATCTCCAGAAATGCTACAGACACCCACAAGGAACAAAAAAGAGAAAGAAGGGTTTGAAAATAGGAAGAATCAAGAAGCAAATATGATTTGAAAGTTCCTCTGGAGTCTCAAGATACACTCCCACGAGACTTTTCTCCCAACCTGAACTTCCTCAGGACAACACACACAGTCACAGCTCTCAGCTCCTCAGTTGACCTCATTTTCACCACACTTTTTCTGGCATAAAACTTTGAAAATCTCTTTAACAAAACACCACTGGATGCTTTTGTTGTAAGACAATTTTTTTGAAATAGCAAATACCTGTTATTAATAATCTATTCATGCTCTGAAAAATAAATGCCTAAGTTATTACAAGGTGTTCCTAATGGGGGCCTTGGTCCCCACAGAGGCCTGGCAATCATGGAATGGTTTAGGTTCGAAGGGACCTTAAAGCTCATCCAGTCCCACCCCTTCCATGGGCAGGGACACCTTCCACTGGCCCAGGCTGCTCCAAGCCCTGTCCAGCCTGGCCTTGGGCACTGCCAGGGATCCAGGGGCAGCCACCCTGAGCCAGGGCCTGCCCACCCTGCCAGGGAACAATTCCTAATTCCCAATATCCCATCCACCCCTGCCCTCTGGCAGTGGGAAGCCATTCCCTGGCTCCTGTCCCTCCATACTCTGACAAAAGCCACCCTCCAGCACTGCTGTGCTGCACAGCCTGGGACACACAGGACACAAAAGTCTGTTTGCTGTTATCAAGGCCCAGAACGAGACACCCCTTTCTCTGCTTGCACACCTTGCACAATGTAATTATGGGTAAAGCTGTAATCCATTAATTCTTCAATGGCATTGAAAAGACCTGTCCTGTCAAGGAGGCCATGGGAGATCCACACATCCACCCCCACTGCCTCCCTCGAGGAATGGAAGCCATTGGGAGGCTCCGTGTTCCAGGACTCGCACTGGATCACCTCACACCACTGGCAAAGTTAATATTTCAAACTAGCCCAGCACTTGGTAAAATTGTGGCACACTCCAAAAATGCCTTTTTTGATGTGGTATTAAGGTGGTTTTGCTTTAAAGCAGACTATGCTGCTATTCCCTGAAGCACAGTGAGCCAGCAGAAAGGGCACTGCTCCCATACTCCTCCCAAACAAAACACCCTCCTTCCTTATTTTACACAACTCTGGCAATTCAGACCCATCGTGGCATATTCCAACTCCTGGACACAAGAGAAAACTAACCCAGAGAGCAGATCTTGGAACCACCACTCTGAAGAGCTATAGATGTCTGTTTCCAGAGCAGCACAGCCTGAAAAACTGCAAGACATTTCAGATTTATAGAACTGGAGGCAGCTTAAGAAACACTTCAGCTCCTGCAGAAATGACATTTCTTTACAAAACTAATCAATTAGCCCGTTCATCTCTTAGCCTGCTCACTTCTTTGCAAAATATTCAAGTATTTCAGTTTGAATGGCAGAGTTTACAGTTCAGACACCAAGAACCCTCCCAAAGCCCTGATCCACTTCAGAGCTGTCAAGCACACGACTGCATTCTGGAATTGAAGGGGCTTTTAGGAGTAATTCATGTATTTCTGCCAGAATCTGTGAACCTGAGGATGAAGAGCCCTTCCCTTCAAAGTCTCTTCAATCACCGTGGCAGGGGACAAGTATGTTTGATCACAGCATTATTTACAGTATAAAATAGTAATTAATTCAAACCAAGAAAAGCCTTGAGTTCAGGTATTCCCTTATTAGTCCATGCAAAACAATCCTGAACAGAATAGAATAACCATATTGAAAGAGCTGACCTAAGTTGAGAGACAGCTTTATTTAGCTACAAGCAACCCTTTTTGATGAAGTGACCCCCTAAATTGCACATTTCAGGAACTAATCAAGGACCAGAGTAGCTTTTCTAGGCTCACAAAAAGCTGTTTCCTAGAGAGCAGTCCACACACTTGTTTGGGCATCACCCACGAGGCTGCCAAGCCACCAAGAGCACTCACCGTCCACCAGAAGCTCCGTGGGTGCAAATACTGCAAAAGCCAAAATTGGAGGAGATAAAGCCAAGTGTGCTTGTCCATGATAAGGGGACCAGCAAGAGCTGTGTCAGGAAACCCCAGCAGCTCAAGGGGCTGCACAGAGCTTTCTGCAGGGTCCTTTTTACCCAGCAAGTTCCAGGCACACCCAGGATTTACCAGAACAGGGTCCTGCCCTCCCTGCACTTGAGCAGCAACTCCTTCCAGGGAGAACAACCAGGCATTTCCATCAGCCCACTGCCAGTTCCAGCTTCTCCAAACTTGCAGCAGTTTCCAGTCAAGTTACCTACAGGGGGAGAAGATTCCCAGGGGCTTTGCCCTCAGCCAGGCCCAGCAGGGAAGAGCTCTGGCTCCCTACAGGAATTAAGGCACACTCAGGACGACGCCTTCTCCTGTTAATTCCTGCATTTAGATCACAAGGGACAAAGTGATTTGGATAATGTACAGCACACTGCCTCCAGCAAACCTGCTGCTTCCTGGCCTTTCCCTGCTCAGCTGATTCACAGAACCATGGAATGGTTTGGGTTGGATGGGCCATCAAAGCTCATCCAGTTCCACCCCCTGCCATGGGCAGGGACACCTTTCACTATCCCAGGGTGCTCCAAGCCCCAGTGTCCAACCTGGCCTTAGAACTCATCAGTTCACTAAAGCAAAAAGAAAAAGGAGGAAAAGCAAATACTTTCCCTCCTGTAGTTAAATCGTCTCAGTATCTTCCAAGTATTAAGACAGTTGTTTATTCCTATCTTTTTCCACTTGTGGCAAGTCACAGCTAATTTCAGAAGCAGGAAATGTAACAGCAAAATACTAGTTTCCATTCACAAGCTGCACTTAAATAAGAGCTGGACATGGACCTCAACTCAAACAAACAGCAGGCAAAGAAAAAGAATCTAAAAGAGGGTCCTGTACGTGAAGGCACATGGGAAAGGGACACGGAGCTGTCTGAGTATCCAGCTTCAGTGAGGAGCAGTGAAACTGCATCTCACCAAGAGCCTCAGCAGAGCAGCCACCAGGGATTGAAGCAGCACAGCCCTTTGATGTGGGAGGCAGGAGCCCATGGAGGAGTCTTGCAGCTCTTGTGATCGCCTCAAGAAATGTTTTAATGGGCTTCAATTCCCGTAGCTGGTTTGGAAGATCAATTACACACATTAGCAGTATCTGGTGTGAAGTACAGAGGTCTTTAATAGAGCAGTTAATTTTGTCACACTGCACTATGCATTCCTCTAGAGACACAACAGTGCTGCTTCAGAACCAGTTGACACTAACACATATTTTTCTACTTTTATGTATCTTTAAGCCCAATAGTCCTCCATCAACTAACTCAAGTTAGATCTTGAATGTGTCAAAGGCAAAAACATCTACAATTTCTAAAGCCATGTCTCCAGACTGCCCAGGGAGGCTGAGCTCAGTATTTTGGGGACTTGTCCTGACTTTCTCCACAACAACTTCCATAATATTGAAAGTACACAGGCTTGTTCCCTTACACTGAAGTTGCACAGCCCTTCAGTGCCAGGAAGGAATTTAGTTGGATTAACAGAATATGCTTATTCTAAAAAACTAAACAGCACAAAGTCAAAGTTAAATATATTTAGGCATTGCAGAGACACCAAAGAAGGGTTTGTGGTTGCTTGAGGCACGGATGTGTATCAAAACACAGAGTTTCAGCTGGAATTGAAATTGAGTTCTGCAACAGACTGCAGCTCTGCTAGTGAAACAAGGTTTGACAGAGCTCCCGTTAACAGCCGTGGTCTCGCCTTTCTCTTATTTAAAGTTAAAATCCATTGAAGTCCAAGCTTCCAAAGAAGAGTACCAGCAGATACTGGAAAAGGGAATTCATTCTACAGGGTACCTGTATCTCCTTTGGTCAATCCTGCCATCCAAACAGTGATTCCAACAGGAATGAGTTTCTCTGGGGAACAGGAAGATTTCCCTTCCTACCTGCTCACTTAACTCAGACCACACCAAGTTCTCTATAGCAGATCAGTTTTTATCTAAAAGAGATATTCCTCCAGTATCTTATTTTATACTAAAAAACCTTTTCAAAAGCACAACAAATTAATATATACAGACACTTATTTAAAACCTCTCTCAATTATTTTCCCTACAGAAAGTCATTCCTTTTGGTAGATACAACAAACCCTGAGAAGGAAGAATAATACTACAAATAATGTAAGTAGCCATTTAAGTGTTTTATCCTTTAGAGAACATTCACTCCTTCCCTGTGTGACTCAAAACAAACCTAATTTATTAAGAAAGACTTGGTTGCAATTAAGAGATAAATCATCATTTTAAAGAAACAAAGGTTTGGGCTCTCCATCACATTACCCAAACACAACACATCCACACTTCTCCCACAGGCATTGCAGAAGTCAGAGCAGTTCACAGCTCACTCTGCTATTGATGCATCAGGGAAGGTAATTTTCATTTAGTTCCAGATCCTAAAAAATATGTATGTCAGAAGACTGCAGTTATCCACTCCAATTTCTGCATTTAAACCATTATCAGCCAGCAGGACTTAACCTTTCTTTAAAGAATATAAAGGTTTATATCCATCCTTACAATAAGTTTACGATGTCCCCTTTAAACTGCACGTTAGAAAAACATACAAGAGCATGTGTGTATTAATCCACAAGCTTTCCTAAAGATGTGAAAATAGCACAAGTCACATTTGTAACACTGCAGTTCTTACCTGTGACTTGCAGATCTCAAACTTCAATTAAATACACAGAAGTGGCACTCCACAGTAAAATTAAGATCAAGTAAATCAATCTATTTTTGGTCTCTATAATTCCATTTGAAGCACCCTCTGGTAACCACCTGAGTATCAAAACCAAGCCTGTACTTACTAAACATGAACTCCAAGAAGTCTGCATTAAACCCATGAGAATAAAATATTCAAGGTGCATTTGCTTGGAGTGAAAAAGTAAATCTGGCAAATTTTGGTTTAAAAAAGTAGCTACAACATAAATAAGGAGCAATAAACTCAAACAGGGTTTGGGTCCTGCCTTACTGCCTTTCCTCTGATGAAATTCAATGGCAAAACCCCCTGACCTCAGCTGCCACCCTGGGTCGTGCTGCACACACAGGAGGGAGCTGCTGAAAATGAACAAACACAATTCTGAGCCTCCGTTTGCTCAGGTACTCAAGGACCTCCTTAAACATCTTATGAGGTGCAACTTCTGGTCAAAATCCAAACCAAGAGAGGGCAGGAACTTCTCCCCTTCCCGTAACTCTCCAGGCTGCCTGCAGTAACACTTGCCATCAGATCCAGGGGGATGAACTTCCCAGAAAGCTTTCCTTCAGAGAAGCCAATTCCCCACCAGATTGATGTCACAGAAACAAGGTTGAATATCCAATTACAAAACAAACAGAAGTTACTGCTGCCCCTTCGAGTGCAAATGCAAACGTACAAAGAACCAAGATCAATAAATATGCAAAAAAAAATCCAGAACAATTGGAATGAGTGGAGAACAGCACACCAGGGAGTGCAAGCCCCCACTGGCACAGCTCCATTACATCCACTCGTTCTTTGGACTCATCCAGCTGAGGTTTGAGGAGCACCAGGCATCTCCTTTCCTGACAATCAATTTCAATATTAAAGCTGGAATCCAAAACTAACTTCGGAGAAATACTCGAAGGCAAAGGAAACCTTCATGCTCTGAGCAAAAACAACAAGGGTAAGAACAATGCTCAGAATACTTAAGTGTGCCTTGCTTTTACCGTAAGCCTTTATTTCAGAAGGTTATGCAGCTGATGTAACACAAATCTACACGTGAAGACAAATCTAGAAGCAAATGCTCAGAGCTGAGATGAAAAAGCATCTGTAATTTAGATAAATAACAGCTCGCTGCAGGAACAACCTCAGCATTCAGGTCTTGTATTTCAGAGCCCGCACATTTTTGCTCACTTAGATTCAAATGCCAAAAAATAGCCCAACTCCTCTCCTGGATGGAAGATTACATCTTTATGCAGGAAAGCTTAGCTGGAAGCGTAGATGAGTCTGTCAAGGAAGAACAAGGATCCATGGTATGTAAGTTTATTAGAAGTATCACTTCTGTGTCATTCGCTGAGAGATGTGACATCTCTGCATCAGCTCCAGGTCCAGCTGACAGAACTGTCCCAAAGGCATTCCCTGATGGGAGAGGCCTCCAAAATAAAAATGCCACAGGAACCAGCACCTACAGCCAAACTTCCATGCTCAGCCTCAGCAACTTGAGGCTTGAACTAAAGATTTCTCTTTTCCAGTTGCTACTGAGTTGGGTGCTGAAAAACAGATCCTGCAAGAACAGGTAGTACAGAATGGCCTGTTCTGGTATTTTACTATTTCACATATTTCAGGAAGTCAGAGCACTGGTGTGGAAGTGCTGCTGTAAGGGAAGGGATCCTTGACAGGCTGACAGGCTCAGTGCTGGATTTTTGGCCTAAGCTGTTACATGGAACTGCACAATGAATAAACAAGAGAGGCAAAGCTGACAGCTCAAGCCCTGCATTAACGACCCAGCAGGTATTTTCACTCTTCATGCACGCCATGGAAATCAACATGCAATTGCAGCCTAAAGCAGCCCCACATTAAAACCATGGAG
This sequence comes from Urocynchramus pylzowi, assembly GCA_013397555.1. Classification (NCBI taxonomy): domain Eukaryota; kingdom Metazoa; phylum Chordata; class Aves; order Passeriformes; family Fringillidae; genus Urocynchramus; species Urocynchramus pylzowi. The sequence continues at coordinate 168,281 of VZRH01006785.1, forward strand.
TGAAGGGCTACACACTAGAAAATGCAAGCACTGTGATCACCTGCGAAGCTCCTGCTCAGCCTCCTTTAGACTATGTACTATCCTTAATTCCCTTCTCCATCCTCTTCTTCCCATAAACCCTGACCCAATGATCTGGGGAGGACAAAACTCCCTGAACCCAGAACTTTTCACACAGTCCTTTTCCTTAAACCCTGCAGTCAGTGTGGAGTCCTGAAGCAGGTCAGTCCTTGCACTGCTCCTTTTATGGCACCTCTTCTGCTAAGGTCCACAGCACTCACCAGAGCTCCCACACTGTTCTGGATGGAGCTTTTAATGGACTTTTAAAAGGCTGCAAAACTAAGGATAGTACAAGTTTAAGCCATCAGAAGGATCTTCTATGCCCAGGACAGATGTCCAGAGTTCAGTTTTTTGAATACTCCCAATTTTTATAGTATTCCTGCTCTATATTTGGGAAATACAATTCCATTACCAGGGGTCTGAGCAGCAGAGCCGAGCACTCAGGCCTGGAGTTGTGTACTCAGCACCCAAACCATAACTCCACACACACCTGGAAAGGTTCCCAGCAACTTCCTAGCCAGGACCACAACCCACAACCAGGCAGGGACACACCTGCCTCTCCAGGATGGCACCAGCCTGACTCACCAGACCATCACCAACAACTTCTTCCCAGATAAAGCCACCTCACCCCGTGATTCTACAAATACCAGGTAATTTAAAATCTTATTGGGCCACCTGGAAATTCTGGATTTCTTCAGGTGCCCCATCCTTCTGCAGCCTCTGTTTAGAATTACCTCAGTTATTACCTGTGGGGATGAACTACTGATGTCAGCACACTCATAGTAATACTCAAAAGATCAGACAGATTGTTAGACACCTGAATAGCCAATCATCATTCCTCCCACAAACAGCCTAATCTTTATTTATATTAGTTTATTGGCTCAATTGCACAGCACAGACAAGCCCCTGGCAAGCCTTCAGAACAGACCAGCACTCCCAGCTGGCATGGGAGCTTCATCAACAGCCATTGGTACAAGGAAGCCCAGCTCATCTGGCTCTGGGCACCAGTCATTTCTGCAGCAACTTTAGAGCAGGCTATTTTCTTGAAACCATTGACAAAAAAGCCAGTAAATTAGCTCAGTTTGTGTAACACAGCACAGGCCACCTGCCTCAGTGAGGCCCCACTGCCACACTTTGTCTGCCACAGCTTTAACTCTTACTTAACTTATCAAAAGGATGTCAGAAGTCTTATGCAAGTTCACCTCTAACGTACTCGTTATCCTCTTAGGAGCCACTGAATGAAATGTGAGTTAATGAATAACACAGTAGGAATTATTTCATTATCCCCATGGTGAGAGAGAGCCATCTAATTCTTGGATGTGATGTCAGACTTGAGAAACAGCCAGTGGTACTTACTCAGGCTTCCACTGCTCACTCAACTGCTCCAGCAGCGCTGTTCCCAGAGCAAGGCTGCAGGCTGCTCTGACAGCTCAAGAGCAGAGCTGCTCCAGAAGAAATCAGGAATTCAAGCAGCAGGAGTGAGGAACTGGAGTCTGTCATTCTGCTCCCACAGAAGGGAGAGGTTTCTAGCAGCCCACATTTAATGTACAGGCCTTACACAGGTATGGGAATCAAGGCAGCAAGAGCATGTCAGCTCTTCACATTTTCCTCTTTTACAGTGTCAACTCCACTGCAAGTCACCATTTGTCTCTGCTACTAAGTCAACCTGTCTATTAAACTCCATCAGAACCCCAGGACACCTACTGAAAGGGAAGTCTGAAGCAAGGTACAGCTCCTTTGTCAGTCATTGGCAATCCCATCTTTTGGCATTCCAGGCTGCCTCACTTCCACTTTATTTCAACTAACACTTTTCACTGTAGAACTTGCAGCATTGTGGCTACAAGTGCACGTTCACTCCTCTGTGGAAAGCACACACCTCCTGCCAGTGCAGCTAGCGAGCAGAACAACTCCAGGGAAGACCAGAGTGCCCTTCAGCTCATCATTTGCCTGCAATAACAAACCAGCTCTAGATTGCCTGAAGAGTTTGCATGTTTAAAAGACCAGGCAGCTGCAGAAGGTGTTCAGAGCTGGCATTTTATTGATTTCCTCACTGTGAAGTCCATCCTCACTGCTATCAGGACAGCCATGCCTGGCAGTGCCCTTCAGATAGTTTGGCTCCCAGGACACACATTCCTTCCTGTCCAGAACACCCCCATACTTCCTTCACATTAGGAGGAGCAGTCAGGAGTAAGAAAGCAGCAGACATTTGAACAGCTCACACCAATTCATTACAGAGCCTACAGGTATTATTTACCAGGTGTTCCCCTCTAACAACCTGCCCAATGAGGAACAAACTACTCCACAAGCCAGGTAAAAAACTAAGCAAGAAGAAAAACTGGAAGGCCTGGGAGACCAAAGCTAGATAATGGACTTCTCATGCAGAAGAAAACCAGAACTATCTCCCTGACATGGCATAGCCAATGAAAGGCCCAACAGAAGCAGATTTCTCTGCATGGGCTGCAGAAATTCTTATTCCAGGGAAAGATTTCCCCATACCTTGCTGCTTGCACTCCCTCCTGGACAGCCCTAGAGCACCGAGTCTGTGTAACACATCAGAAGCAAAGGACAATCCTGACACACTCCTTATCAAACAGAAAGAAACACTATCTTCAAGCCTAGCACGTGCTGTCCTGTCATTCTCACATGAGTGTGCACATGGAGGATGTATTCATAGTCCAGGCCTGGCATCACAATCACTGTCAGGAGTGCAATGCTGCAGTATATTTAGAATGGCTCTGTTAATACTGTAGTTCAATTCAAGGATACTGTTAATATATCCCAGCCTGCAAACCCACTATTGTTCCACAAGCAGTCAACTTCAATTCTTCAATAACTGCTCAAAATACCAATACTTAAGATACAAATTTCATGGCAGTATCTGTAAAACTGATAGAAAATTCAGCAAGAAACTACCAAAAGCTGACTTTGGAGCAACTTTCTGTCATGTGAGAAGCTTCTTTACTGGTCTGGAGCAGCATCAGCCTGTGAGGAGCATCTGTGTGCAGGAATGGCTGAGCCTCTGAGTCAGCCCGAGGTGCTCACCCAGCAGGCAGTGCCCACTCAGCCCTCAGCTGCTCAGCAGAGCACACAGCTGCCTCAATACCCCACAATCAGTGCACAACAACACAGAAGGAGGTAGGAACCAGGTTCTGAGGTGTGATGCCACCTAAGAGGGCAATGGGATTGAACTGATGCCCTCACTGCTGAGGCTGGGAGCTCTCATTCTGGCTTGTACACTGACACTGCTGAAGTTGAACCACGTGCTTGCATTCCCCACTGAGTCAGAGCTGTCCTTACACAACACATCCAGGCTCCTCAGGGCTGCTCAGCAGGCCCTTCAGAGGCTGCAGCTGTGCTCCTTCTACAGCTGTGCTGGTTATCCAGGCTCTCCTGCTAAGGAAACTGCCAAAGCCATGCACAGCCCAGAGAGACTGGTCTCTCCTGGAAGCATCCTCAGTGCCATGTCCACAGCAACTGCATACAAAAACTGCCCCTGGGACCTTACAGATTCTCCTCACCAAGAGGCAGATTTTGTGTCAGATATTGCCTCTTTTCACCAGTCCCACATTCAATCCCTCAGTGAGCAGCTCTTACCTATCTTCAGCACACACTTCAGAAGACAGACACACACTTGATTCAGCTGTGTGGTCTGGTGGGAGAACAGAGCAGCAATATCCAAGTGCCTTTAACTACACAGTTTCCAGCTTAAAAACACTTAGGACTCACTAGAAGGGAGTAAACAATGTCATGCAGACTGTCTGGGGAAGCATCAGTCATTTAAAAATATACCTGCACACTGCAGCTTGGGGTTCAAATGTGAACAAGAGCTCAAACATTCCCTCTAAGGTCAACCTCTTAACAAAGCCACTACAGCTCTTCCTCACACCCCAAGCTTTTCCCTAGCATTAAGCAGCTGCCTAAGTGAAAGTCAGTTATAAAGTAATTTTATCACAACCACTATTTTCTCAAAGCTTAAAAATTAAATCAAGTACTCTGCTACTGGAATTTTCATTACCAGGAAGTAGCAATAATGCTTATTGCATTATGGTCACTGGTTTGTTCTCCCAATTTGATAACTGCATCAGTTCAATGCTTTGAGTTAATTATTACTGTTTAAAAGGTAAATGCAAACAGAAACCTAAACAGCATGGAATAAATAGTAGGAAACCAAGCTCAACTATGTAAAGATAAACCAAATACATCATGATCACCTGCAAGTATTAGGGAAATTCTCACACAGCTCTCATATGTATGAAAAATTAAAAGTCCTGACAATCACAGCTTCAGAAAATGGCCATAGGAAAACTACACAGTGAGGTAAAGACTTGGGCTTTTTTCCTGTATCTTGACACTTGGAATAAACTCTGAAGAAAGGTTTACTACAATATTAAAAAGAAAAAGAACTAGACCATAGATCGCAGTATTTCCAGAATATTCTGTCAGATTATCCTAGCAATAAAGCATAAATAAGCATAAATAATTCTCTGGAGAGACCACCACACCTCCAGAGATCCTCTGGAGCTTCTTCAGCACTGATGAAAAAGTACCTCCAGTGACACTGTGCTCTCACTGGAGTGAGGGCAGGAGCTCCAGCAGCAGGGGGTGATGAAGGCAGCAGAGTCAGCCCTGGCACAGACTGACTGTGCTGAAGGGCCACCAGTTGCCATGGAAGTGTCCCGAGTTCCGCTGGCCAGGCTGACCTTGGAGCTGGTCAAACAAGTGAAGCTGCCGCTCTGAGATGCTCAGGAAAGCTGCGAGCTGCCCAGAGGAGTGACTGCCACACAACAATGTGCTCACTGCAGAGCAGTGCTCCAACACCACTGAATAGACAATGCAAAGAGCCATTCAAGTGTCAGTCTTCCAGAGCAGCCAGGACAAAGTGCTTTTTGTTTGTGTCTTTGAGATCCTGACAAATCAAAACTAGATTAAGTGTGCTGGCAGAGTGGCCTTACCTCCCAGCCGGATATGTAATCCCAAGGCAGAGGGCTGCCAGTGCTCTGCAGTAACTCACAGCCAGCACACCCAGCCATGCTCTGCCCTCCCTGGGAGAGCTCTGCAGGGAATCACACCTTGGAGCTCCATGGGAAGCTCCGAGGAATCACTCTGCTTACAGCCAAGCTCAAATATAACTCACAGGTAAGAACTGCAAGTCCTGATTCTATAGGGAAAGAGGAGTCTGTGCCTGAGCACAGTAACCGCTGAAGGCTTTATTATCTCCAGCAGAGGCTCTGAAATAGATACATTTGTGTTTTGTACAATTTCCATTTAACCTTGCTAATTTCCTTAGCATTATTTTTTGCAGCCCAGGGACAAACACCGTTACTAAGTAACTCTCCAGGATGAAGTTTCAGTGCTTTAGTTCTCACTGCTGAATTAAATGCATAAGCATCTTAACATCCACAAATCCAACAGCCCACTACTCCAAAAACCACAAGGAGTAAGCACAATCTGAGCAAAAACACATGAACCTTTATCAAGCAACATATCAAATCTTACCACAATTACTAAACAAAACCCAACAATTCAACTGCTTCAGTTAACAATTAATAAAAGCTCTGAGGAAAAGGAATGCATCTGCTTCCGCTTCCTACATAAATCTCAAGTACATCTGAAGCAATACCTCAGATACAAAACAGTGCCAGGAGCTGTATTTTTGAAGGATAATTTGAAATCCTTCACAGCTATGTGCCAAGTGAAGGCTGCCCTAAGCCAGCACCATCAGCACAGGTACCCTTTCACCACAGAAACACAGCAAAGCACTGCAAAAATACTTGTTAAATGCTTCACTTGCAGCAAGCCTGGTTAAGGATTAAAATCCCCTTCAGAGTATCAGTGCTCATGCTAAGCACAGCACTAGGACTGCTTGTTAAACTCTGAACAGGCAACAGGCTGACACAACACAGGTGGAGCTGCAGACTTCTACCTCAGATGGGTCTGCAAGGAGCACTGTCACTCTGTCACTTGTGACAAGGAGTTAAAGCACTGGAAGGAAGAGAAAGAACAACACTGGAATTGTGACGAACTTAACGCCCTCCAGCAGCTCAGGAAGAGCACCAGTTCTGTGAAAGGTTTGCACCAAGCTTTCTCAAAGTACTAAAAAAGGATATAATTCAAGCCTACTGTGTAACACCAAACAAATCTGCTACTTCTCCACTTGAAAATTCAGTGAGGCTTCACAGCAGGACACACCTAACAAGACAAACTAAAAGATTAATTCCTTACTTCCCTTCCATCCAGCCTACTTCATTTTTAAGATATTCCAGCATATGGCAGAGCATTCACCCAGCCTATTTTGTGTAGATAAGACATTGGTAAGGACTTTTCCCCATTCCTCCCCAAGAAGCACACCTGTAAAATTGCCATCAGATACAATGTAAAATATATCACTTCAAGATAAGTGATAGACACTCATCTCAAACATTTCAAGAAATTTCCAGGATTTCACAAAAACTCACCAGCAGACCAACTCCTAAATCCTGATTTAGCAGTTCCATAAGCAAAACTGAAGAATGAGAAAGGTGTAGCAAGATGGGCACAGCTGCTTGTTCACTCCAGGTCTCATTTACTTTTCTGCTAAAGAAGAACTCACTGGGTAGGTAGGTTTTGAGTGACACACACCTTGGTATTTAAATAACTGAGATCTAGAGATGTAGGACAGAGGTGAACAAGCAGGAGTTAACTCTTCAAACAAATGCAGGTTTTAACAGGATAAATTCTTATCCTATACTTGGAGTTTAAAGGTTACAAAAAGCTCAGTGTTGGAGGAACAAATCAGCACCAGGCAACAAGCTTTTTATAACGTGGCAAAGATGCTCTGAATTCTGTGTAGAGGCTGAGCTGTCACTCACCCAGCATGATCTATGGATTCCCAGCTCCACAGGAAGGTTCACACTTTCTCTTTCACATTCTTACATGCAATAAACTCTCAGTTTGGTGTTTAATCTCTGAGTTCTGGTTAAAATGTAATTAAAAATAATCAAAGTAACCAAGTCACGATTTTTAGGGGTCACGGCCCTTTGGGAGTCACCTAACAAGCAACAGATTCTTCAGACAAGTTTCAAGCCATCAAATTTGTTTCAACATGTACAAACTCTGCTAAGTCAAGTCTTTCAACAACACTCACCAAAGGGTGACCCAGGGGAGAATACAATGGCACAACCTGACTAATTGCTATTCAGTCAAGGTGCTGGTTGCGTTTTCTTTTGCAGGCATGATGGATGCATGGGGTTCTCCCACCAAAATTATCTTCACACAGCTGCACAAGCCCTCTCTGAACCGACCCCAGGGTATTCCTTCACCTTCCACGTTTTAATTATTCACAAATAGTTAAGCAGATCTTAAGAACAGCAACACCACACAGGGACCTAAGCTCTTCCTCCTAAGTTTTCCAGAGTCAAACAGGAGTCTTGAAGCTCTAGAAAACAGGTGCTGCATCACCAGTTTAAAGTTTACTGTTAATCAATCCATGGAAGCTTAAAAGTTGACCTTTCGCAAGCAGCAAAACACCAGCTGGCTACACCTGCAAGTGCACCACAAACGTGCTCCACAGTCCCATCTCCAGCCTCCTGAAAATCAAATATGTCAGCAATGAAACCACCAAGACTCATCAGCCTACCTGGAGACTGGAGTGTTCTCTGCACCTGCAGAAGAGGCTATCACCTTCCAAACCCAGCCTGGAAATCAGATCAGCTCTAGGAATTCTTTAATTGTCTTGGCAAGAGGTAGCAACAAAAATTGTGGAATTGAAGAGCATAAATTAGGTTTTGGCATTAGGCCTTTCTTTAAGCTGTAAGCTAAACTAGATTCTCCCTAGTTCCCCTGCTCACTTCTTGCACAAAAACATGCAGTCCTTTCTTGTCCTTTTCAGGATCCAAGTCAGTTCAGACCAATTTCTTTAGACAAGGCATGTTTTAATTGACCACTCCTTGCCTTCATGAAGTCACTTTATCTCAATATACATTACTAGACCTGCAGCATATTTACAGAAAAATAATTTCTTAACTACTACACAACTTGGTCTGCTGGGATTGACACATGGCAGTAAGGGTTGATGATGAGACTAAAAGTTAAATTTTGTTGGAAGAACCACAAAAAAAAAAACCTAACAGTAGTTGGAAATACTTAGAAATTGAAATGAGACAAAGTAGATTAAGCCATATTGCAGTCCTGGGGATCCTGATATACGTTCAAATACATGAGGCTTAGCCCTACTAGGTCTCTGCTTCCAATACCAAATAATTTGGGTCTAGGAGAGAGAAGCATGCCAGAAGCAGGAAAGGATCTGCATCCAGCAAGGGCTGCTCAGGTAATCGCTGCCTGTGTGAGCAGTGGTCCAGCCTCGGGCACTCGTACAGTTTAGAAAGCTGGACAATAACTTGAAGTACTAATGTTTAGAAAAATGAGCTACAGGGCACAGCAGCTTGTAACTTACTCTTCAGGGAGCTGCCAAGTGCTTCCTCCCCGACCCGAGCAAATCCAGGTGCCTTATGCAAGAGGAAAAGTCTTCATACCTGAGTGCTGAATGGGACCACGGCGGGCTGGGACATGATGCAACAGCACCATTAGTTTTAATGGGGCTGCTCTCTGGGTGTGACCCTGCGAGGAGGGGAGCACAACCGGGACCGTACACAAACAGCTCAGTAAAAAACCACGCTCCACGGGGAAAGCAACAAATAGCTCTTATTGTCTTTGCTATACCAGTCTTACACTTGTCAAATGAAGCAAACCCCTTTGTCCACAGCTCCCCAGGCTGACTGCACCAGACCCACCCAGCTCAGGCATCAGCAGTGGCAGTGAAGAATCCAACCACAGGTAAGCAGAGTACCAAGCAGGTTTCCAGATTGCTTCCTACTCCCTGCTGATTACAACAGCAGGTTTGGCACTGCTGACTCCTCGGTGAGTTACTGTAGAGCACTCACCCTTAGACCCTTGTGCTGCTCAGTTATGGCCAGCCCTTCAAGAGTTCACAGGAAGAAGTGCCTGTACGATGAGAACACTGCAGAGGAGTTGGAATGCCCCAGCAATGGAAAGCGAGACAGCAGACAGCTCTCCAGCCTGCCAGTCAACACTGGAGAAGGAAAGGATAATTTGCCTGGAGTAATGAGCTAAGTACAGAGTCACCACGATTCCAGTGGCCCAATTACCTCTGCAATTCTTCTGATGCGAGTGGAACACCTTGGGAGGCAGCTGGCTCCAGCTGCAGGTAGAACCAGAGACTGAAGCCACTGCCCTGATCTCGTGCTTAACAGACCAAATTCTGCAAAAGCAGCACCAGGAGTCAATACCAACATTTTCTAACTCACTGGAATCTTTTTGCCATCCTCAGTTCATTACCATATTTCAGCACTTTAGGGAATCCTATGCTATTTTAGAAAACCCCTTGCCCAGTCCTCTCCCCAGGTCAGTGTTTAGCAGTCACCCTCATCAAGTGTCAGCATTCAGCCTGTCATTTAAAAGCCAAAATTCCAGTTTGACAAGTGCAAGGCATTTTGGTTCCAGCTTCTAAAGCCTGCAGAACTGAAGGGGGGGAAAGCAACATGACAGTGATCAGGCACATTGGTACCATTAGACAGCTATACAGGGAGCTACTGCTTTTTGAAATTCACTGTTAATGAATATTTATTATTCATTTACTTTAACAAGGGTTTATGTGTGTTACTTACATAGCTCTATATGCACTGATGTGCCATGTGGTCACAGACTCTAAAAGAAGGACCTACAATTAGCTGTACCACCAGTTTTCCTGCAAGGAGGTTTTGCCCCAAATTCCCTTGTAATGATTCTAACACTGTAGGATACTGAACACTCAGGTACAGTGTCAGTATATTGAAGCTAGAATCCTTTTTATAATGAATTTGGGATTTTAGAGCAGGTATCTGATCTCCTTCCTTACTGACAAGTCTAACTGACCAGATGGCTTTGCCAGAACACAGCCCAGCCCAAAATACTAAACACTTGGCCAAGGAGCTCCAAACCTGAAAATTTCCATGTGGCTTCTCTGTGCAGCCCCAATTTACTCATCTGTTACGTCCAGGGATGCTCTGCAGCAGTGAAGTACACTAACCAAACACCTCCAAATCATGTGATACTCATGCTTGAGTCTGAAGGGATTAAGAGATTCCAGCCCAAAGTAAAAGAAAACAAGCAAGCTATTGTATTCTGCATTAGAACATAACTGTGCCTTGACCATAATCCACCAGCCAAACCTACAAGGAAAGCTGAGCAGACCTCAAAATATTTACCTTGTTCCATCTTCCTCCTTTTTCCTCAGAGAGTTCAGATTTTCCCAAAGTGCAAAAAGGTGCATTCTTTTGGAAGTTACTCAAAGAAAGGTTCACTGAACATAGACAAAGATGATAATTTAATTATAATGGGTATCCAACCAGAATATAATGCCCTGTTCACAGCAAATTCCTGCTACCAGCAGTGAGAGAAAATTAAGAATCTGAATTCTCAAATGTACTCATGACTAGTATGTTCACCAATCAGCACACAATTAAGCATTCCTGTTCTCTAATTGTAAAGATGAACACTTGTTTGATAAGGATTAGTCATTAATTTGATGAAAAGCTTATCCACTCTTAAAAACCATGCACAGTGTTTAGATGGAAAGAAAAGTTCTGCAGGCAACGGCAGTAAATTTGCAAGTTTACATTAAGTACACTTCACTTGCTTTCAAGCTTCCATTTATTAAAGGAAAATAATCAAAATAATCTAGAAATGCAATCTGCTTAGACATTTTAGTCAGGTTTCTTGGATCAAAAGTTCAACCATGCCTACACTACACTAAGTATTGTTCTCAGAAGTGAATAAAAAGGAAGCAAAGAAAATTCAAATACAACAATTAAAAAAATATCAAAGCTATCAGGTCAAAACACTTAAAAGAAAGGTGTTTCTACTCTGTCAGACCACAGCAACCTGGCTGCAGAGAGTTCAGAGAAATGTCCTCACATTAAATTTCAAGCCAAGCCTCTCTGTGATACGGCAGGTGAGTTTTCTTCTCACTGCCTCTAATTTTGGCTCATCTGTTCTTTGTCAGGAGACAGACAAGTATTTGAAAAACCTGAACTTAGAGACTCACAGAACAGAAGTCAGCTTTGACAACAGTAATTTTAGATGGATGCAGGTAAAACTCTGGCCAGGTTCCAGCTGCAGCACATCCAGCCCTAGGCCTGAAAAGGTCCCCAAGCAAAGGTCTCCAGCCCAACCAGGAGGCATCAAGCAGCACAACGTCCCAGCAGCTCACCTCTGTCTGGTTTGTTTCCATGATAGCAATCACACGCTTGCAGATAGCAATGGAACAAGCAAAGCTTGCCCAGGTACACATTTAGGTCAATTACGGCTCGGAGAGATGAGATCAGACAGCCACAGCCACTGGCTTCCTCCTGTCCTCATCGACTCCCGGGGAGGCTGCGGGGTCCCTCCTGACTACTGCATAGGACATTGCAGGGAAATGCTTTCCACCACTTCCAATCCCAGAAATACCAAGGAAACTTTCCACCAATTCCAGACCTAATGGCAGCCACTTCCATGAGTAGCCTTGGACTTAAACTCATTTTGAATGGACATAGTGATACCATAAGAGTGACAGGACAGTGCTTAATGGTGGATCAGCTGCTGGACTGGATCCTTCTGACATCTCCTGTACAAAACTGAGGCCTCACTTCAAAAGTACCTGAAGCTACTTTACTCAGGTAGCATCTTGTGTAGGATGTGGAAGGTATTAAGACTCCACAGCCATAGTTCCACCAGTACAGTTCAAATAAATTGTTCTTAATCTCTATGTCCTCACTCTATTTGTTACAGTTTCTTTAATCCACCCTTCAGTTTCACTCAACTCTTCAATACTTTCAACTACTATTCCTAGCAACTGAAAAACCAAAAATCAGTATTCTGGTAGTCTACCCTTGACCTAGACAGTGCTAAACTCTACATGACAGGGAAGATACTCAAGGGAAGATCTGATTTTCCATCTGTTTTCTGAAATCCTGCCACCAGCTGTACAGAAACCCCAAAAAATAAGAATCCTACTTGCCTGAACAGTCAAACCCCAGAGGAACTGAGGAGTCAGACTCACAGGGCCTGGGAGTCTTGTGATGCACATGAGCCCTGTGTGAAAGGCTGCTCTCAGGGTGAGCTGGGGAGATGCCCTGCAGCGACTCCTGCCTTTGCTCTGCTCTCCAAGGACACTCAGGAAGCCAACCAAGTGCATCTTGTCTTCACAGACTCCATATCAACCTACACAGACAGGATTTCTGCCCTCTCCTCCCTCAGGTGCCTGGCAGCAGCTCCCCCCAGGCACTTCCACAAGCAGAAAAAGCAGCATTGGAGAAAACAAGTCTCATTTTGTCAGGAGTCTGCCCTTTCCTGGCTGATAGAGAAGTCAAAACCCTCCTTTAAATGTACAGGGAAAAAGAAACTATTTTTATTTCTCTGTCCTTTCAGGTAACACCACAGAATTAATGCTTTGATTACAGCCCTCGTTTGCAGTCCCAAACTTGGAGAAGCAAATGAGGCCCACAAAAGGGCAACACAAAACTGTTCTCCCAGTGTTTCTATAAATAATGTCTATACCAGTGCACAAATCTCTGGTATTCGAAAGAAAAACTACAAAGACTTAATTATGGCAATGCAGCAGCCTTCCTCCACAAATTCAACCTGAAGTGTATTACTTCCCCCCATACTGATTACATGTTCCAGAAACTAAACCTCAGAGTGCCAGAACAATCCAAAATACTTAGAGACTATCAGACTTGTATATACAAAAGACTTCATCATACAGACAGGCACCCTAGAGATTTATTTCATGCTACTTTGTTTGCAGAAATCTCAGTTAAAGAAAGATTTATACCATTTTCACTGGTTTTCCCTGATGAAAATCTTGCTTAAAATAGGGTACAAGAGCCTTTGGTGAAAGTCTTAGCCATGGGCCTGGTGTGCTCACGGCAAGGAAGAAACACATCCAGGAGGTAAAGTTACTAGGACAACGATGTCCACTTGAAAAGTAATTTCAAGTAGAAATTTCTGTAGTAGAAATTACAGTGGAAAAAGTCTTTCTCAATTCTTACCTCAGTGAGGGCTAAACCAAGCAGGACCTGAGAGGTCAAATCTGGTATATCTGCTACAGATAGGCCCAGTAAAAAAAAACTTCAGTTCTGAAATTAACCCAAGACATAGTCACTCTGCAGATGATGCAGGAGTTTTTGAAATAAAACTGAATGGAGGGGAGCACAGAACACACAGCTTGAGATCAACACACACAGGATGGAAGAAGACAGTTAAATATCAAAGCAGCAGAATACAAGTCTTTCCCACATGGACATTCACTGCCTTCAAGGCCATGTTCTGGAAGCTCTGAGCCTCATGGCAGCCTTCCCTGCTGTCCAGTCCAGCCTTCCCTGCTGTCCAGTCCCAGAAGTGCACACATTTGAACACTCCCTGCTATGGCTCTCCTCCTGAAGAACACCCCCAGTCGGGGGGGGGGGTCTGCTCTGGCTGC
>VZRH01006785.1:197039-242039 GCA_013397555.1 Urocynchramus pylzowi
AGAGCTCAGAGCCCCTGCCAGGGCCTGAAGGGGCTCCAGGAGAGCTGGAGAGGGGCTGGGGACAAGGCCTGGAGGGACAGGACACAGGGAATGGCTCCCAGTGCCAGAGGGCAGGGATGGATGGGATGTTGGGAATTGGGAATTGTTCCCTGGGAGGGTGGGCAGGCCCTGGCACAGGGTGCCCAGAGAAGCTGTGATTCCTCCTGGATCCCTGGCAGTGCCCAAGGCCAGGCTGGACAGGGCTGGGAGCAGCCTGGGATAGTCCCTGCTCATGGTGAGAGGTGGAATGGGATGAGTTTTAAGGTCCCTTCCAACATAAACCATTCCACGAACCCATGCTGCAGCATTCCCTGTGCCAGCTGTGCTGTGCTGGCTGCCTCATCCTCAGCAGTGTCACCTCACCCTGGACGTCTCCATGGATGTGCACATCAGTGGGAATTGCAGGGCAGGGATCATTTCTGGCACTGGAGAATAAGTTTCCGTGGAAAAACATGGAAAATTAAGTTTCCCTAGTTCATCAACCCTAGTTCTTTGGCTCTTCCACTGTACCTGAAATCACAGGGCACAACAGATTAATCGTGGGCTTGTGCTTTAGACCAAAGTTCTTTGTGGGGGGAAAAGCTTCTGAGATTGATCAGGAATAATTCTCTGTTGAGGTTATCCCATACTCAGGTTTATTCTCTTCTCTAGCTGAACAAGCTTTTGGGCAGGGCTTCTGTCTCTTCCAGGATGTTTTTGTCTTGGACTGGAGATTTTGGTGCCTTCCAGGCTTGAAATGAGACACTTGGCATTTTTTTCTGTGTTACAAACACACATTTCTATGTGCAGCTTTCAGAATGACTAAAAATTTTAAGAGTCAAATTAAATATATGATGAAACTGAACTGAAAGCCAGCTTGGCTTATTCTGCTAAAAAGTTTTGGTGGTTTCTTTTTTTATTTTTCCCAAAGAAATTGTTCATCATAAAGTAATAGTTGCTCCTGTCAACATTTTAGTTTTTAAACTCCTCTGAGAAGACAATTATTTTTAGTTTTCTAAGCTGTGGGTATTTCTGTTGCTCTGCTGTATTATTTTAATTGAGCTCTAAAATGTTAGATTACAGGAGTTTTGCCTAAATCCATAGGTGACAGATTTATGGAATGGAAAATGTTATTTTTTCGCTTGCTGTCTAAACTGTGACCTCGCTCCTGAGTCAGAGTTGTTCAGCTTTGGAGACATTGCTCTTGTTTTAATTGTTATTCAGCTCAGGCAATGTGACTGCAATTAAATGTGCATCTGAGGAGATGTGTGACCTTCTTAATAAGAACATAACTTTTTAGTACCATTTTGCAGAACTTATAACCCCCTAAAGAACTCAAAAGCTCTGTTAACCTGCAACTTTCATTTTTTGCAAGTCTGAACTTTTTTAACAGCGCCCATAACATTCTGTCTAGTGAGTTACTCTAATACTTGACTTATAGTTAATTTCAGAAAGCTAATTGAAAGATTTCTGAGCCACAAATGCTGCTGAAGATGAAGCTGTGGTTTTGTGAGCACATGGGAATTGGCAGGAGTGGAGAAGGCTTTCGTAGGCTCAGCCTGTGTCCCTTGTCTGGCTGAGTGCTGTGAGATTCTACACACAGGCACCAAAAATACTCTTTTAAAGCACAGGCAAGGCTGTGTTTGGGTTGTCCCTGCAGTTTGTGCTGTCAGGAGAGACACTGCAAGTGTTGAAAGAGGCTGCAAAGGCCAGAGTTCAGCACAGCTCTTCAGCAACCCCATTTAAATATCTAATTTCCATATTAAACAGTGCCCCCAAATGCATTTTGTTGTCCTGAAAGATATCTGTGGCCTTTCTGTAAGGAGCAGGGATGAAAGTTTAGCATTCCAGATTTCCTCTGATACATGTCCAGGTTCCCCCAGAACTGGCATTTTCGTGGGGTGTAAATTGCTGGGCATAAATGTATTCCCAGCCAGTGTGTGTGTGTTACAGCAGGGCTGCAGCCTCTTTTGTTCTGCTGTTGCCTGACTGACCTTGTAAAGTGCATCCTGTGCTGCTTTTGTTTGCTGAGGACAGGAAGAAGCCACCAGGATGCCAGCATTGCCTCTGGACGAGCTCCAGCTGACAGAAAGGGATCCCAAGACTGGGAAGCTGAGAACTCTGCCAGCACTGGTGAGCTCTGTTTATCCTGAAAGCCAAACAGACCTTCAATAAATGATTGTCATATACTGGGGCTTGCTCTGGGATATGTGACAGGAATGGCTGGAGCTGTGCTGGGAGGTTTAGGTGGAGCTCAGGGAAAGGCTCTTCCCCAGAGGTGCTGGCACTGCCCAGGCTCCCCAGGGAATGGGCACGGCCCCGAGGTGCCAGAGCTCCAGGAGCTGCCAGGATGCCCAGGGTGGGATTGTTGGGGGTCTGGGCAGGGCCAGGGGCTGGGCTGGGTGGTCCCTGTAGGTCCCTTCCAGTTCAGGATATTCTGTGATTCTGTGAAATTTGTTCAGCCTGCTTGTTAAAGAATTTTTTTTAATGTGTTCAGATAGTTGAGATTTCATTTACCCACCATAAGAAAAACCCAGAATATGAGAACCAAACTTACTATATTCAACATCTGGAGTAAACTGTGTTTTCCCAGCACAACTCCCTCTCTTGAGTCTGCAACCTCTGCTGCAGTGGAGGGATGCTCAGGGAGTTTTTGCAAGCTCTGCCTCAAGTTTAGCTCCAAGCTGTGGCACTGGGATTCATCCCTTGTGCCTTCAGCTTGATGAAACCAGAAAATTCAACCCACAGAAACCCTTTTCTCCCAAAAATAAAGGCTGGTGAGAGCCTTCTGGGTGTGTTGCAGGAGTGGGACTATCAATGCTGCTCATTCCTGAGGAGCTTTACCCTGAGCACACGTGTGGGATGAGGCAGAGCCCAAACCTGCTGCTCACTGAATTCTCCTTTTAGGATGGGTTTATTTGGGCAAAGCCTGTTCATTAACCTTTGGGAAAGGTAACAAAGTGTTTGTGTCTTTGATGGTTGTGTCAGTTTGAGTTCATGGAGTATTGTGCAAGAACCAGTTCAGAGGAAAAAGAGAGAGTTCAAAGGCATGCCAGGAAGCTCCTGCTCTTTGTTTTGATGGTGTGGGAGGATTGCTTTGTCAGGCTTTGGTTAAGAGAAAGCAAGAAGCAACATCTGCCAAATTATCAATGTCTGAAAATGTTGCTCATAAAGAAGGATACAAATACACTGCCTTGAAAGGGTGGAAAATGGGAAGTTACCACGGAAGGGAATGCTCCTTGTATTGACAAGACAAGGAGTAATTGGTTCAAACTGAAATTTAGGTTAGATATTGGGAAGGAATTGTTCCCTGTGAAGGTGGGGAGGTCCTGGCACAGGGTGCCCAGAGCAGCTGTAGCTGCCCCTGGATCCCTGGCAGTGTCCAAGGCCAGGCTGGCCAGGGCTTGGAGATAGTGGAAGGTGTCCCTGCCTGTGACAGGGATGAAACTGGGTGAGCTTTAAGGTCCCTTCCCACACAAACCATTCTGTGATTCAGTAATGTCAAGTTGTATTAACAGGTAACTTTCTGTTTCCTGGAATTCAGTGAGCAGATGGTAACTGGGCATTCCTGTCACTTGGTCTGGAGTTTTAATACAGTGGTTTTTTGGCTTTCTGCAGCACCCAGAAATTAAATCAGATCGGTCATTTGTGCTGTACAAACCCCCTCCTGCCATCAGAGACCCTGCTCTGGTGGAGGAATTCCTGGAGCGAGCAAAATTCATTGCAGATGACCTGAACTGGCTTCTGGCCCTGCCTCATGACAAATTCTGGTGCCAGGTAATCATTGCTTTTTATCTGAAGATACAACGTTAACATCTAGGTGCTTGTAAAAGCCATGAGCCTTACATCATTTTCATAAAGATTTGTTTATGCTTATTATGTCATGCAGGAAACATTTCATTTCCATTGCTGCACCTCAGAATGCAAAGAAAGTATTTCCCTAAGGATTTTCCATTGGGAATTTTAAGAGTTGCCCTGTATTTGATGGATATGGGAGTCCTTTTCATATGCCTGAGTGTTTTAGATTGCTTTAAATTTAACTGGGCTGCTCAGGAGCACAACCTATGAAGGTGTGACGTTCCCTCCTTCCATTTTCCTGCCTTTCCTTGTGCCAGGTGATATTTGATGAGACCCTGCAGAAGTGTTTGGATTCCTACCTGCGCTCCGCCCCTCGCAAGTTCGACGTGCTGTGGGATTGCCACCCGGAGGTGCATGAGCTGCAGAAATGCCTCCACCACAGTGTCTTCCTCACCTTCCTCAGGATGTCCACCCACAAGGAGTCCAAGGTGAATATTCCTGTGCCTTGCAGGTGCTCCAGGCTGTGTGACTTATAAAAAAAGAGAGAAATGAATCATTTTCCTTCTTGCACGACATTCCTCTCCCTGATGATTTTATCAGTTGGGTTCTCAGTGTGGAGATGATAACACTCAGAGCTGAAGTATCCAAACTATGCAGTGATTCCTTGGTTGATTGCCTGCATCTCCTTCCCAAATAATAGCAGGTTATCCATGTGTAGTGGTTGGATATGTCATGGCAAGAGGAGAGAGAGCACGTTGGCCTTTGTGTGGCCACATGGAACAGGCCACCAGTTCCTGAGTGTTCACTCAGGGCCACGTGGTGCCACAAAATTCCTGCTAATACTTGTGTCTCCATGAACTTGCCCCAAGTTTTGGACATACAGTGAAATCTCTCTAAATTACAGTTGTCTTGGCATCATCAAGCATTCAGCCTGGAGAAGAGAAGGCTCCAGGGAGACCTCACAGCCCTTTCCAGTGCCCAAAGGGGCTCCAGGAGATCTGGAGAGGGACGTGGGACAAGGGCCTGGAGGGACAGGACACAGGGAATGGCTTCACCCTGCCAGAGGACAGGGGCAGATGGGATATGGGAAGGAATTGTTCCCTGGGAGGATGGAGAGGCCCTGGCACAGGGTGCCCAGAGCAGCTGTGGCTACCCCTGGATCCCTGGAAGTGTTCAAGGCCAGGTTGGAGGGGGCTTGGAGCAATCTGGGCTAGTGGAAGGTGTCCCTGCCCATGGCAGGGGGTGGCACTGGATGGGCTTTAAGGTCCCTTCCCACCCAAACCATTCTGAGATTCTATAATTAAAAGACAAGTTCATCACCAATTGTGTGAGTGCAACTCCCATCTGGAGCTATGGGATTTTCACCAGGCCTTTGGGCAGGATGAGTGAGGCTCCTTGTGTTTCAGCAACCACTGGATCTCCTCACTGGTTCATGATGTGTTAGGGCTGTGTGGATTCTCTTGCTTATCACAGTGGTGATGTTCAGAAAGGCCTGGGAGTGGAGGACTGGGACAGGAGCAGGATGAGGAATGCTGGAGCCTGCAGCTGGCACCACTTCAGCAGAAGTACCCAACACCTCTGTGGTGTCTTTCATTGCAGGATCTGATTAAACCTCACCACTTGGAGAGGCAGGCGAGCATTTGAAACCATTTTCTAGTTGAGTGATCTGCAGGGAATGAATAGTCCATTGTCATGCAGGAGTCAGCAGGAGTTCTGGAAAGGGAACCTGGCCAGCACTGAGCCCCATCCCTCTGCTTCAGCAGGGAGAATGTGCCCTGCCTTTCACTGGCATTGAAAGCATTTGCTGTCACAGGCAAACTGGGCTTCTGAAAATCCAAAATCACATTTCAGCTGCCTGTTTCTCAGTGTCAGACAATGGAATTTTTCTCATCCAGAATTTTGTAAGAAATGCCTTCAGTGTGATGAGTTTTTGGCTCAGTGTTCAGCAGTCAGCATGTAGAGCTGCAGCTCTGGGGTTTCTCCCTGCCTGTCCCTGATTCTGTGGTCTCTGGTGCTGGGTTCTGCTCTCCCAGGGTACAAGAACCTCAGGCTGTCCCTGTGCCTGGTTACTCATTCCTGCTCCTGAGCTGAGTTCTTCTGGTGTCAGGCTGGGAACTGGGGACCTGTAGGGAGATTTTTTTGTAAAACTTTTAGGTAGATTAATTCACCTGCTGGTGAAGGGATCAGTGGGGTGCCTGGTGTGGCAGGGACAGGAATGTGGGAATAGATGGCTCCACAGAAGCTGTTTCAAGCAGAGTTGCTGCCTTCTATGAAATAAATTCCTTAATACACCTTTGAGAGATGTTTTTACAGGTGCCATTATAATGCTGGAGTTACTGCAGAGCAAGATATGGATTATCCTTTAAATTCCTTTTTTTTTTTCTGTCTTTGTAGGATCATTTTATCACTCCCTCTGTCTTTGGAAAAATTATTTACAATAACTTCCTCTTCGATATCCCCAAGATTCTGGATCTCTGTGTCCTTTTTGGAAAAGGAAATGGCCTCTTGCTCCAGAAGATGATTGGTCAGTAAAGGCCAAGGAACAGCTTGCTACATTTAGGCTTTTGCTTACATGACAAGTGGCTTAGTGGGATTTATACCAGTGGAACTGCTCTGAAAATTGGTTGCTCAATAGCACCTAAGATCTCTCATTTCTAGATCAGATTGTGCTTTTCTTTTTCCACGTGCATTTTGCTTGTTCCAAGGAAAGCTTCGTATCCTGCTTTGCTGCCCTGAGCTAGGCTCATGTTGTTAGACATAAACCTAGGCTCAGTTCTTTCCTGTGCCAATTGAATGTGTCCTCAGCCCTTGTAAGAGGAATGTGGGGCTCTGTAAAACCCAAAAGGCAGAGGTGGGAAAGGGTGAGGAGGGTTGGGAGATGGGCACAGTCCAGCTGTGAGTGCTGTTCTTCCCAGAGCTGGCAGCCAAGTGAAACGTTCAATGTGAGGTAATCACTGCTATGGGAGGTGGGAGAACCTGAAACTTCAGTGCAGGCATTGATGTATCCAGAGCTTCCAAACCACAAACACTTCAGAGCCTTGCTCAGGCTGTGCTTATCCCTGGGTTTCTGTGTCTGTACACACGGCCTCAGTGGTGAGTACACAGGGAGGAACATCCAGCCATGGATGCTGAGGAGTGGAGATGGAGCATATTGATTTAGCTTCTCTATTTATCCTGTGCTCCCTTCCCAGTCCTGTGATTTTACCATCACCTGAGTGGAAAAATATCTACCCTTGGATTAAGTGAGCTCTTCCTGAGTTCTAACCCACTTTATCTGCAGCTCATGGGGTGAAGGTTTCCCATTTCTTTGGTGCTTATTTTTGTCTCATTTCCAAGTTCACTCACATGAGAAATGTTAGAGATCATGTGGTGCAGACAGATTTCCAGACAGAAAATCTTAGGTAAACCTTTGCATTTTTAATCTTTTTATCCTTTTTCAGTAGCTTCTACTCTAAATTCCTCTGTCAAGCCTCAGAGATGGAAAGCAGGCATGGCAAGATTGATGCTTCCCTTTCAGATGCGAAGCTTAGATTATCTTGGTCTTAAAATATTCCAAAAGAGACCTAAGTAATGAAACCTCCTTTGAATTACACTCTGGAGTGCCACACAATCATGCTGCATGCAGGTCACCAAAGATTTGCTCACCTGATTATTTCTTTATGTCGTGACAGTAGTGGCGTGAGCAGTTCTGGTGTGTAATTCATAACTTCATAAACTTGAGGTTCTTCTCAGGGTATAAATTAATCTGAAACTTGTCTCATAGCTCTGTCCTTGCTGGAGAACTCTTAATTTTCATAATCTGAACAGTAATTCCCAGGAAAATAGGAGCCTTGGTGCTTGCTTGGTGAGGATTTATGGCATGGCATTACTCAGTGGAGTATTTTGTAAAGATAATGGAGTCCTAGTAATATAATAGCAGGTGTTACTAAAGCCTCATTACCTTTAAGAAATATTCGGCAGCACATCTCCTGGTGTGTGCTGAACTGTTATCAGTAATTAAAAGTCAACTCCAGTTGTCAAATAAAGGAACTGGGGTTGTTCAGTGATAGTATTTGCATTATTCATTGATTCAGCCCCTGGAGCATGAATCATCTGACATCTCATTTGCTCTGCTCTGATGAGCATATTCCCATTGCTGGATCTCCAGTGGCATTGGAGAGCTGATGGATCAGCTTTTTGGGAGCAGGGCCTGTGCATGAGCTGAGGAATCAGGGTGGGCTGTGTCCCACGTGGTCAGTAGGTGTGTCTGGGGGTGTCAGCAATAACACAAGTACCGTTTTCTGCTGCAAATTTGCTCATTGGCATCAATGTCTGAACTGATGGAAATGCTCTCTTTCCCTTTTCAGGAAATATCTTCACTCAGCAGCCCAGTTACTTCAGTGACCTTGATGAAACTCTGCCCACTGTCCTCCAGGTACTGCTTTCCTCCTGGGGTTTCATCTGGAAATGTGGCATAGCTTGGAGAGTGGAAAGGGAACGTTGTAGCTGGGCAGAATGTGTTTCATGAAATCATGGAATATCCTGAGTTGGAAGGGACCCACAAGAATCATCAGCCTTGCACAGACACCCCAACAATCCCACTCATTGTCCAAACACTCCTCGAACTCTGACCACCCTCTGGGGGAAGAACTTTCCCAAATATCCAGCCTAAACCTCCCCTGACTTAGCTGTTTCTCCCTTTCCCTAGTTTGTTAATGTGTGTCAGGGAGGTTTTGAACCTTTATCTAAAATTACTACGTGATGACTCTTCCCTCCCACCCTCCTTCAGCTTCTGGCCTTCTCTGCTGTGTCCCACTGCTGGCTCCTGTCTGTTAACACTGCCCCATTCTCCTGATTTAGGTGTTCAACAATATTTTGCACAAGTGTGGTTTGCAGTGTGAAGGGGCCTCTGCTGAGCCCCAGAAACTGGAAGAGAAAGTCAGTGTGACTGCAGGGAACATGCCCCTCCAGGTAGGACTGAACTCTCTGTACTCCTGCCTGCTGAACAGACCACAGAGGATCATTCTGTTCCCAAAAGCTCCTACAGCTCATGGTTCTGTGCCATGGTTGCACTCTTTGTCCTGGGACATGATGATAAAACCTCTCCACCACGAGCTGATTCCTTTCAACCATATCCTTTGGAATGTGGATAGTTTTAAAGCTGGCAACTTTTTTGCTTAACCAGATTATAAATAATGTAACAGAATATTTGACAGAAGTCTCCACCTAACCCCATAGGTCATAAGAGCTGATTTTTTTTCCTTCAGAAATGTGTGTTTTAACTACAGTGTAATTTAACTGCAGTTAATTAAGAGGGGTTTATGTGCTGGGGGTTGTACAAAGACAGTAAATGTGGTCCTCTGAAAAACCTTAGTCTTTCAGTTTGTGTGTGGGACCAAACTATCAGTTCAAACAATGATTTATTGTTAAGTGATAGTTTGAAACTGTTGTTTAGTGTGTCATTCAGTTTGTTTCAGCTGCCTTGGAAATGCAGCTTTCACTGGACCAGACTGCTGGAAACATCCCTTTGGTTCCCATGTTTCCCATGTTCCCTTTGGTTCCCATGTTTCTGCCATGCAGTGCTTCATGAAAAGTGCTGCATGGGGAAGAATTCCATATGTGGAGGGTGTATTGAGGGCAAAGCCACTGTCCAGAACAGGGTCTGATGAGGGTTCTTATAATCTCACAGGATCTTTAATGGAAGCAGACAGTTGGGATTGCATTATAGATCTCCAAACAAACATTAGGAGATCTAGGAGAAATGTTGTCTCTGCCCCCAGACCCTGTAACAGGTTTATGGTTGATAGAGACTCTGCAGTCAGGAAGAGGCCTGCCCCCAGTATTCTGTGTCCCTGTTGGAAAACTTGCCTGGCTCTTCCCTCAGTAACTGCTCTTTCCCTCTCAGGAGTTGAAGGACATTGTGCTGTATTTATGTGACACCTGCACAACTCTCTGGGCCTTTCTTGATGTCTTTCCCTTGGCTTGCCAGACCTTCCAAAAACACGAGTTTTGTTACAGGTACGTCTTGGAGTGCAGGCAGAGTTTGTCCTGGCCATGTGAAAATGCTGGATGTGCCACTGTGTCCTGTCCCATTGTTAGATGAGGAGACAGATTTGATATTTGATGCAGAGACTGCTGGGTTCTCTCTGACAGGGATGCAGCGTAATAAATACATGGATATAGGGATGTGTGGATTTTCTGTTCTGTGTCTGTCGTTATCTAGGAGTGATCCTAGAGCCAGGCATCCATGACAATTTCCAGTCAGCTGGACAGTACTCAGTGTGCTCTGGGAAGGGTGGAGAGGGACCAGTTATGGACAAAAAGAACTTCCTGCTGTGGGACCCAAAGCAAGGGAAGCAGAAAGTATTTCAGAGAAATATTCTTCAAGGTGTGAAAACAAATGTCTTTGAGGCTGTGCCCAAGTTTTAGGCTGGAGAATATCAATGAGGTTTGGCAAAAGCTGAGTGGCTGGGAGAGGGTGACAAGGCATGAGAGGGAATGGCCTCAAGCTGTACCAGGGGAGGTTCAGGCTGGCTTTAGGGAACATTTCTTCATGGAAAGGGCTGTCCAGCCCTGGCACAGCTGTCCAGGGCAGTGGAGTCCCCATCCCTGGGAGGATTTAACAGCCAGTTAGATGTGGCACTTGGGGACATGGTCTGTGGTGGCCCTGGCAGTGCTGGGGAATAGTTGGACTCAATGCTCTCAGGGGGCTTTTCCAACATGAAGGTTTCTGTGATTCTGAGAGCGTTGGGGGCTTGCAGGCTGCAGATCTGTGTTGGGGCTTTTTCTGGGTTGAGCAGATGGTTCTCATCAGCACCAGGATGCTCCTCAAATGCTTTTCTTTCCCACCCCTTCAAAGACCTCTCTGTGATTTCCTTAGAGTGCTGCTCTTTTTCTGTGGTGTGTTTGCTTGTGTTCTGGGGCAAAAATACCAAAATGAGGTGATGCTCATGGGTACTGCTGGTGAGGAGGGTTTGATGAAATCAGCCATTTGTTCTGCCTTTTAGCAAATGACTTTTGGAACCTCAGCTGACAGGTACAGGTTTGTTCCTCTTTGTACAGATTAGCTTCATTTTATGAGCTGGCAATTCCTGAGCTGGAATCTGCAATCAAGAAGAGGCATTATGAAGATAAGAGGTGAGAATTCCTGCAAAGGCTTCCTTTGGATCTTCAGTGAGACTTCCCAGGGCTTAGTTAAAAATTCACTTCATGCTGCTTTACCCATCCCTGAGGAGCCTGGCTTTTTTTGTGCTGCTTCAAAGAGCTCTGGAGAGATGACTTCTGTAATAGCAAATTTTCCTGGGCAGTGGTGTGACGAATCATATTTAGTGCTGTGTAAGAAGGAATTTGATGGGAGGTGCATTTAAATTGTAACAAAGTGTGAGAACATGAATGATATCTCTGTGTAGCTCAGTCTCACTGTAAGTCACAGGCTGTGCTGGTACAGTGGGGGTCTCGTGTGGGGAGCTGCCAGGACAATTGGGATTGAAACCAGCTTTCTTTGGAGCATGGATTTTCCTTAATGACCATGAAATGTGTCTAATATCTGGTCTTTGCAGCAAGGAGATGATCATCCTAATGAAATTCTTCTTCTAGAGGATTAACTCTGGCATAAGGGTGTGCTACAGATTCTTGTGCTGACACCAACAGTGTCTTTTGCTCTCTCTGAAGTGTTTTTGCTGATTTGTGGAGGAGGATTTCGCACTCCAGAAAGAAGATGATGGAAGTTTTTCACATCCTAGTAAACCAAGTTTGTCTGCAGCCCATCCTAGAGAGCAGGTATTGGCACTTGGCTCTGTGCTACTCACCAATTACTTGATTGCTGTGTGGGAGAAATTGTTTCTCATTTACAAATTTACTGGAGAAAATGAACAGAAACTTCTGTTTGTGTTGGGATTGTGGCCAAAGACTTGGCTAAGGTCAAATTCTGTTGTCCTGTGTATCAGGAATGTTCCAGATAGAGCTGTTTGGTCCAGAATATCTGTGGTGAGCTGGGTCCTATGAGCTTTCTGACCCCAGTGTGGGGCTCGTGCAAAGTTTGATCATGTGTAACACCTTGAGACCTCATTGTGACCTTCCAGGAGCTGGGACCCAACAATACAGATGGAGAGAGACTGTTTGCAGGGGCTTGGAGGGACAGGATGAGGGGGAATGACTTCCCACTGCCAGAGGGCAGGACTGGATGGGATATTGGGAAGGAATTGTTCCCTGGGAGGGTGCTGAGGCCCTGGCACAGGGTGCCCAGAGAAGCTGGGCATCCCTGGAAGAGTCCAAAGCCAGGTTGGACAGGGCTTGGAGCAATCTGGGCTAGTGGAAGGTGTCCCTGCCCATGGCAGGGGGTGGAACTGGATGGGCTTTAAGGTCCCTTCCCACCTGAAGGTGCCTTAGAACAAGGTTTGGAGCCTCAGCAGCACCCAGGGGTTTGGGTACTGAGGCTGCAATGGGAGTTTGCTTGGCAGGTGTTCTTGCACAGGTGAGCACAAACTTTCTGGAAAATTCACTGGTGTAATCCCAAAGCTTCATAAAGGCACAATTACGAAAGCTCTGCACACCCTTTTCTGCTCACTGCAAGTCTGAGGCATCAAACTATTTATAAAATCTGTCTGGAAACTTGTAATTCTAGGTGTGACACAGCTTTAGATCGAAGTGCTGAAATGTTTGCTGAAGCCTTAAAAACCACTTGCTTCCATTTGACTCTTTGCTCCTGTGAAAGCCAAATGTGGCCTGAAATCTCTGTTCAAATGGGGCTTTCCCTTGGTGTGTAAATGTGAGTGGTTTGGCTGGTGGGGCCACACGTTGGCAGACTTGCCTCTGAGTGTTCACTGTGCTGTGTTTCCTGCAGCTGTGAGAATATTCAGCCATTTATTGAGGAATTTCTGCAGATCTTCACCTCGGTGCTTCAGGAGAGGAGGTGAGTGTGGCTGGCAAGAGGCCTGAGGGGGGCTCAGCTCCTTCCTGTGCCATTCTTTACAGCAGAATTGCCTGAGGCAGCATTACGAGGCATTTGGGAGTCAGAAATCGTTGTAAGTAGTTGGGAGAAGTGCAGTGAGAGGATTTCAGCCTGCAGCACAGACCTTGGCACTGAGAAGTGCTGTTCTTCGCTGCCTTTAATCCAGCCTCTCAAAGAAGAGAAGAGCAATTTAGCCATTAGCTCCCTTTACAAGTTAGGCTGTTATTACTGATCTGTGCTTTCCAGCTGGGCTGACCAGACCAGAAAAATATTAAACATGAATGCTGGAGATGCAAAGGAAGTGGCAGGACTGGGAATTCCATCTTGTCCCCCTGCCCGTGCTGGCATTCTGAGCACGTTCACATGGTAAAGCAGATTTTCCCTGTAATGCAGCACTGGGTTCCAGCCCTCACACCTGAGGAGTGTTGCTGTGGTGTAGTGGGACCAAAATCAGGCATGTCTGTAATCCAGCATTGGGTGAGAGGTTCTCTGTTCCTACCCAAGCACTGAGGCAGACAGAGAGGCACAGTAGTGGTAATTAATTGAGCTCCACTGACTAAACTTGGTTCTGTGTTTTCAGATTTCTCCGTGACTATGACGAGCTGTTCCCCGTTGAGGATGATGTGAGTCTGCTCCAGCAGGCCTCCTCTGCACTGTATCCTTGGGCTTTGCACACCTGGCTGCTCTTGGATTCCTTCATGCCAGTGGCATTTCTGCCTCTGGTTAAGCTGCATGACTGGCAAGGAGTACTGGAAAGTTTTCCCTTAACGGACAAAAAAGGATAGGGGGGAGTTGTTGCCCAGAGAAGCTGAGGCTACCCCATCCCTGGAAGTGTCCAAGGCCAGGCTGGACAGGGCTTGGAGCAACCTGGTCTAATGGAAGCAGTCCTTGCCCATGGCAGGGGTTGGGACAAGATGAGCTTTAAGGTCCCTTCCCACCCAAACCATTCCATGGTTTTGTGAGTGTTGATGCAGGTACAAATTTGGACATCCCTGACAGTCCTGTAGTTACTTCAGGGTGATCCCTGAACATGTACATGCAGGAATGTCCTTAATGCTGTGCTCTTAGAGATGAGACCAGGACTGCCTATATCCTCCAAGCAGTGGAAAGTGCCTGGGAAGGAGTAGACAGGAAAAAAGGACAAGCTGTTAAAGATCCAGCAGCATCCAACAGAGCTTCAGCAATAGTGGAGAGCACCCCTGAGGACAGGGAGGATCCGGGGGCTGCGTGTGCCCTGGAGGATGAGGTGGGTACAGCTCTGTGGTGGGACTGGGCTCTGCCTTTCCTGGGGGCTCTGCTCTTCCTGGCATTCCTCTATCCATGAGGACAGGCTTGGTTTGCTCAGCTTTGGGGACAACATGAGATTTGTTGTAATTTCTGACCTTTGCTGGATCTCCATGCAGCCTTGGGAAATGAGACATGAAGCTACACCTGAATCCTGAGTTATCTCTGAGCAAATTGCTTCCAGCTCTCATGGCTTGGGTTTTCCCTTGCTGGGGATTATTCAAATACTCTGTTTCATCCCTGCAGTTCATGTGCATATTTTTGAAATGCAGAGCTTGCCTGTTGTTTGAGGAAGGGATTCTCCAGGGTGTCCTTGCTGACTCAGGGACTGGCAAAAGTAGCTGTGTGCCCAAATCTGTGTGGGAAACCTCGTGTAGTTTAAACAGCTGATTTCTCTTTTGGCTCCAGTCTTAGGCTTGTGTATGTAAGCCCTGACAGCCCAGAGTGCTGCTCTCCCTGTGTGTCTGTGCCCTCAGCTCTGTCCCTGCCCAGTGCCCACCAGGTGTGTTTGTGTCCGTAGTGTGCCGGCGCTGCGGCCGCGCCCGTCGCCTGCGTGTCCGGCGTGGAGCTGGACTCCCTGATCTCCCAAGTGAAGGATCTGCTGCCAGATCTTGGAGAGGGATTCATCCTGGCCTGCCTGGAGGAGTATGGATACGACACGGAGCAGGTGATCAACAACATCCTGGAAGAGAAGTTGGTGCCACACCTGGATAAGCTGGACCGAAGGATGCAAAGGTGTGGGACAGCCTCTGGCTGTTTCTGTCTCACTTAGTTGCTCTCACTGAAGGCTCAACACTTGTAGAGCTCTAAGAATTTGCATATTTGGGGTAGAGAACTGCAGCGAGAGCTTCTCATTGTCACCTGTCACCAGTTTTCTGCCCTCCTCGTGTCCCTGCAGAGGAGTGGGACATTTGCTGCTCAGTGTTAGAGTAGAGCAAGTGCTGGGTTGTGTTTTGTGACAGGGGACAAAACCACTTGTTCATGAAATGCTAGACTAGACTAGGATAGAATAGAATGCTGGGCAATAGAATATGTTGCCTTCAAAAGTTATTTTGCTGCAGCGCTTGTTGTCACAGGAGTGAAAATCCCAGCTGTCCTGCAGGAAAGGGCATCTTCAGAGGAGCCAGTTCAGCTGGAATTCAACCCACAGGGTCAAATATGGTTATTTAACAGGCTGCTGTTTTGTGAGTGAAGATAGGACAATTCAGATCCATTTTTATGTTCCCTCTGACGAACTTGCCAGGCTTGTCCTGCTTTGCTGGATTGGACAAGGGATGGAGGGTTTATAGCTGGTGGCTGGATTGAGTTGTTGGAGTATGTCTGCAGCTGTGAGTGTGTGTTTGTGCTGCACCAGCAGTTCCTGACAGAGCATCAGGATGTGAATGTGCTGTTTGTTCACATTTCATGGAGTTATGGGCAGACTGTCTCACTGTTGCATTAAAGGAAAGCATCTTTATCGGAAAAATCTTAGTTTTGCAACAATCTTTGTGTTCCCACAATCAGATCTGCTGACTTTGGCACAACTGGTGCAGGATGGGCTTTAGGAAGGATTGGTTTTTCTGCAAAGCCAGCAGTTCCACAAGATAGAGCTGCATTTTTTTCTTCCTGCCTTTTGCATCTTGAAACAAAGCTGCTTGTTCAATAGGAAATGTCGAATTCTGACCCCTGCTGATTTATAGGGGAGCACAGCAGCCTTTGCAGCTGCCCAGCTGAGCTTCTGCACAACCAAAATGAATGTCAAAAGTACAGTCTTTTACTTACAAGTTGAACAAACGTAAACCTGAAACCCTGAGAAAGATTTAACAAGGGAGATAAATATCTTGAAATCAGCAGCAACAAATTATTGGAATTTTTTCCAGCCTGTAATTCATCACACTTAGTGTTTGTCTTCACTGAGTCACTGTGTTGAGACCAGGCAGTCTGTTGAATATTCTGTTGTCCTGCATGGTTTGATAGACTCTGAAATGAACAGAAGAATTTTCTCTTGGCTTTCTGTGAGTTGCTTTAGTTTCCCCTCAAATCCAAGCTTTGGCAAGTGCCGTGCTCGTGCCAGAGCATGGCTGGGAAGGGAAGGGGTTGTGCCCTGTGACTCAGCCAGCACCTCTTGGTGTGCTTGGGATCATTTTGGGACTGACAAAGGATAAACCAAGGGCTTAGGGAAGGGAGAGGATTTCTCTTCCTCACTTCACTTTTGTTTTTATTCTCTCTCCTTGTTTTTTAACAGACAGCTGAAGCCAGACCCTACCCCTCTGGTCAGCTCTCGCTGTAACGTTTTCCAGAATGATGAGTTTGATGTTTTCAGTAGGGATGCAGTGGATGTGTCTCGGATCCAGAAAGGCAAGAGGTGAGTGTTGGCACCCAGTCATTAACTCTGCCTCACAAGGAACAAACACCTGGGAACCTGCACATTTATCTCTCCTAAAAACCTCCTGCAGGAATGTTTTGGCAGGGGGGAAGGCTTATCAAAAATGTTTCCCACCTGTTTGTCTGGGAAAGTAAAGTGAAATATTATGAGGGGGTTGGTTTCACTTAGTGTTTTTCCTAATTGGCTTTTCTGTGTCTGCTGCTGGAGATTGCTCTGCCAAGCTCATTTGTAATGTCAGGCTCTTCCTCCTTGGGCTTAATGTTAAACTTGCACTGAACAACAAACCTTGAAAAGCACCATCCCTGAGCCTGGGACTGTGACTCAGAGCTGAGAATAACTAATGATTTGATCTAGAGCCAAGGGAAGATTCAATATCCATCTACTTCAACATCTGATAACATTCAGTGCCTTAGACTACTTGTGTTGTCCCTGCTGCTGTAAAGCTTCCTGCAGAAGGGCACTTGGACTTGTGGAGTAGTTTGGGTTGGGAGGGACCTTTAAAGGTCATTTAGTCAATCTGCCTGCAATGAGCAGGGATTTCTACAAAACCCCACCAGCTTTCACTTTGCTTTCTGCCCAGCTGGGTGTGTGGTACTGGCACCCACTGATGTCAACTTGTTCCAGATTCTTTTAAAACATATCACAGAATCATGGAATGGTTTGGGTTGGAAGGAACCTTAAAGCTCATCTTGTTCCACCCCCTGGACTTTAAGCATCTCCTCTAACCAGCCAAGGGTGATCTTAATGTTGGGATGTATTTACACAGCAGATAACTACAAGTGTGGCTGGAGTTGGAGCCACGTGACCTGAGAGCTCCCAGTTAAGGTTTTGGTTGGAAAGTTGCATCAAACTCTAGGAGAAAACCACTTTTGTTCTCAAGTGCAGTATCCTAGCTCCTCAGAGTAGTGCCACAGTGCTGATCCTGTCTTGGCTGAGCAGAAAGGAATTTCTTTTCTCTCTGGCCAAGGCCATGACTTTTGTTGTGTCCATAGCTGAGAATTCACAGACAGACCCTTTCTCCTCATGGTGGTACCTTGCTCTGTGAGACAGATGCATTGTACAGGTGTGCTGGGTTGTCCCTGGTGCCCAGAGCCTTGCACAGGTGTGCTGGGTTATCCCTGGTGCCCAGAGCCTTGCACAGGTGTGCTGGGTTATCCCTGGTGCCCAGAGCCTTGCTGCAGCAGCTGGTCAAGGCCAGGGAGCACCGAGTTCAGCACAGAGCATCCAGTGGCTGGAATATCCTGCTCGGAGCTCCCTCTGCAGATCACTTGGAGAGCTTAAGAGCTGTAAATCATCCCTGAGCTGGGCTCTGGGGTCTGCTTCCATGGCACTGCCATATTGGTTGTGGTTTGAGTAGTTTAAAACCTGGAGATCAGCAATGCCCAAAGATGACCATATCCAACTGAATCCAAGGAGAAGCTGCAGTACCTTGTCTCCAGGATTTAATATTCAGCACTGATGGTTCACCCCAGTTTTGGGGTAACAGGACTCTCTGAGCTTAGTCTGAGATCTGCTTTGGATTTGAATTATATCAAATATTTAAAATTTTTTTCTCCTTCTAAATACCTTTTGCTCACCAAGTTCTCTTGTGTTCTGGGTGCTGTTGCTAAGCCTGGTGTCACCATAGTGCCTAAAGAGCCAGAGCAGGTTGTTCTGGGCACTCTCAGCATCAGCAGTTTGGGGCAGGGACTGTCCTTGAGAAAGAGAAATCCAGCCAGGATGAGGAGGGAATCAAACACAAGGAAATGAATGTGCCAACATAGACTCTCCTGATCCTGAAAAGTGATGGCACTTGTCTGTGCCTGTCCAGCCCTGGTTGTCAGCTGAATCTGTCTCCTGAAGCCAGAGCATGTCCTGAGCTCCATGGGACTAGAGGAGCTATCCCACTGTTTTTCCTGGGATTGGTGCCCAGACCATTTCATGCAGCTCCTCTGCAGTCATCAGACCAGCTGGACAGGAAGCAATTACCAGGTGCTGGGTTCAGGCTCAGCTGAATTCCCACAGGAGGTGTTATCCCAGGGATCCCAGGGTGGGGGTGGGTGAGCTCACCACGTGCTTGGGAGGGCATTGTGCCACCAATGCAGGCAGTGAGTCATGGCAGAGGGAACCACCTCCAGCTGCAAACTTCCTTTGTTTTGAGTTCCAAATGAAATCTGGGCTGCTGGATCACATCCCCTCAGTCTGTCCCTTCCTGAGTCACTGCCACTGCCTTGACAGGTCCTTTCTCTGATATAATCCACTGATGGTGGGTTCTCCTGCACTCTGGGGGCTGCAGGTTGTCCTGGGAATGCTGGACAGTGCAATCCCCTGTTGTTTTGCTGTAAATATGTGCTTGGCTGGCCTGAAAAATG
This sequence comes from Urocynchramus pylzowi, assembly GCA_013397555.1. Classification (NCBI taxonomy): domain Eukaryota; kingdom Metazoa; phylum Chordata; class Aves; order Passeriformes; family Fringillidae; genus Urocynchramus; species Urocynchramus pylzowi. The sequence goes on from VZRH01006785.1 coordinate 215,785, forward strand.
GGACTTCAGAGCTTATGCTTGTGCAGCTTGAGACACACAGCAGCTGCTTTTTAATCCCTCTGTTTCTTGGTCTTTCCTTCTTTAAAATGACTATAATTTACTTGCCTTCTAAATTTAAAAAACAAGCCCTTGCAGTGCTCTGAGAGGTTGAATCACAGTCACTCTCTACTGTTTTGTTCTTTGCCTTGGGAGTTGTGTTTATTCTCATCATCACCTGCACTGGTTATTTTTTTGATCTCCCCATCTACATTTGTTCTTTTCCCCTCATATTTGTGCTCCATGCACCTTGGCCAAGTTTCATCTGGAACAGAATTGCATTTGGCCTCCTGTGAAAGCTTCCTCTCTGTCTGAAGTGATAGTGGTGGTCTCTAGTTCCTGCTGTTTTTTAGTTTCCAAACAGCCCTGGTACAAATGACCCACCCTGCATCACTCCCTCCAGCCCTGGGGCCCAGCACAGGAAGGACCTGGAGCTGCTGGGGTGAGACCTGAGGAGGCACCAGGATGATCAGAGGGCTGGAGCAGCTCTGCTGTGTGGAAGGGCTGGGAGAATTAGGATTGTCCAGCCTGGAGAGAAAGCTCTGAGATGACCTAATTGTGGCCTTCCAGGGACTGACAAGAAAGATGGAAGAGAGACTGTTTACAGGGGCTTGGAGTGACAGAAAAAGGAGGAATGGCTTCCCACTGCCAGAGGGCAGGGATGGATGGGATATTGGGAATGAGGAATTGTTCCCTGTGAGGGTGGGCAGGCCCTGGCACAGGGTGCCCAGAGCAGCTGGGGCTGCCCCTGGATCCCTGGCAGTGCCCAAGGCCAGGCTGGACAGGGCTTGGAGCATCCTGAGCTAGTGGAAGGTGTGAGGGTGGAATAAGATGAGCTTTAAGATCCCTCCCTGCCCAAACCATCCCATGATTCTGTAAGGCAGCAGGCAGATAGGTGGGGTGAGGAGAGCCTGTGGCAGTGAGGGTGAGACTTGCACTGCTCCACATTCCACTGACTAACGGGGAAAAGCAGCTTCAAGGGCAGGTTTCGAGCCGTGCCTTTCCCTCAGGAGGGAGAAGGACACGACGCGGAGCTTGGTGAACGACAAGCGGCTGGTGGCGGAGCAGAGGCAGCGCTACAGCCGCTACAGCGTGCTGCTGGAGGAGCTGCCCCTGCGGCCGGGAGCCCAGCCCTGCGGGGGCTGCCAGGGCTACGAGGACTACGAGGACGAGTACGACGACACCTACGATGGGAACCAAGTGGGTGCTAACGACGCTGACTCGGATGATGAGCTCATCTCCAGGAGGTGAATGCTGAGGGGAGGGGGAGGGAGGGAGCCACGGGAGGAGCACCACGGAATTCTCACAGAGGGCTTCAAAGCAGCCCTTTCTCTGTTTTCACCGTGATGTGCAAGGAGGAAGGTTTGGGTCTCCCTTCTCCTGTGGATAGGGAGTGTTCCCATGGCAGGCTATTCCTTGAACAGAAAGTGATTGCACTCTTGAGGCAAAGAACCTCAGGGAAAAGTGGCTGTACATAAACACACGCCAAATTCCCAGCCAGACCATTCCTGAACTTCAGGAATGTGTTGCAAATGAACACAGAGTGTGCCCAGGATGTCCTCCAGCTTCCACTCAGCCATTGCCTCAATTAGTCAGCAAATCCAAGAGGGGAATTTGCCATGTGTGGAAGCTTGTACTCAGCAGTGCCTCTCCTTGGAGAAACCACCCTGCAGCAGGGAAAAGCTGCTTGGAGAATCAGTGGAGCTGGGCAACTTAAAACGGCTGGTTAGCAAAGGAAAGCTTCAAAATTTGGGGAATTTTACAAGCAGACTTTTCCCTGCCAATCCCCTCTGAGTGCTGGGAGCTGGAATTGAGTCCCTGATGAGCTGCACAGCACTCTGCACCATGACTGGCAGCTGCACACAATTAGCTTTTGGGAAGCAAAGGGTTAGTGGGGATGCAGGCTGGAGAATATTTATTTTAGAAAACATGTGGTTTAAAAGCTGCTTTAACATTTCTGAAAGTGGCCTTTTGAATTCTGATGTATTATGAAGATGTCACCATTCCTAACCTCAAACCAAATGGAAGCTTTGAGGCTCTTTTGTCCCTTTTTTCCTCCTCCTAAAGTGTTGAGAAGCTTCAATTTAAATCATTTTTGTGTTTTGCCTGTAAGAATATGGCACCCAGGTGTTTTTCCCTCTTTCAGGTCTCACTGCCCCTAGAAACAATTAGTGGATGTCACTGCTGTAAACTGGATCTGTTGGTTTGACATGACAAAGGCTTTTCTGGTTTTACATTTATTTCTTTGGCAGTGGAATGGTGGGTCTGAATTCCAATGGAATTTAAACACAGACACATATTTATGCTAAAGAAGAGTTATAGGCTTGTAGTAAATTCTTCCTTCACCCCCAGGCCCTTTGCTCTGCATGTCCAGAGTGATTCATAAAGCCTGATTAATTTCTCCAGGGTTTTCCCCCTGTAGGAAACTGGGGCACAGCAATGGAACTGGGGCTCCTTGGATAGCCAGGGAGAGGGTTTGGAGCTCAGCACTGCCTGAGCATGAATGCTTCTGTCCAAATTTCTCTTGTACAACAGATGCTCCCTGTCTGCTGAGCTAAAGCCTAGCAAGGGATACTCCTTAATATTGCCTTGTGGCTGTGTCTGGATGCCCATTTCCCAAAGGAAGCAGTTGTTTCTGTGGAGAAATTCCTTGTGAGATTTCAGGGTTGTTTTGTGGATTTTTTGGGGTTTTTTTTGTTTGTTTGTTTGTTTTTTTAAACTATTATTATTTTCAGTGACAATTTCATAGTGAACATTCCCCAGTGGAGACTGTGTGTTTGGTAATTGCCCATAGGAATGTGGCATTAACTCCTGGGTCTCCTGGGGTTTTTTTTGTTCAGAAAAATGAAGTCCAAGAAATCTGTAGAGCCTCATCTTTTTAAAGACATAATGCAAACCAAAAAGGATGTGCTGTTCAGAGAAATGTTTGTGGCTGTGCTGTTTTCTTTTCTAACTATTTGTGTCTTAATTCCCAGGCCATTCACAATTCCTCAGGTCTTGAGACCTAAAGGACAGGAGACAGGACAGGAGACAGAGGAAGAGGATGAAGAGGAGGAGGAGGAAGCTGAAAAGGAAAGAACAAAGGTGACATTGAGCTGGAGTTGCATTAAAATTTACCATGTTTCTTCCCTGCTTCACCTGCAGGTGATGTGGAGCAGATTTCCTGTTCCAGAGAGGGAATCTTTGAGCAGCAGCAGGGACTGAGCTGCTGTTCAATGGCTGCTGGGCTGTGATGTGTCCCCAAGGACAGCTCTCCACTGCTTCCTGCCCTAACTGTGCTGGAGCAGTGACACTTCCTCCGTGGGGAGCTTTCATCTGCTTTATCCCAGAGACAGGCAGAGCCAGCAGAGCACTCTGAGGGTCACTGGCACTCTGTTTCCATGGGTGTGCTGGGAGCAGGTTGGTGTGGGAAGGGTTTCAGGCAGGTTTTGTGCCACGTGTTGTGTTTAGAGTCCCTGCCACCAACCCCACTGGTCCAGAGGTAATGAACCAGGAACTGACTCTGTTCCCAACAGAATCCTCTTCCCTCCAGTCTTCTGCAGGGTGCTGATGGGTTTCCTGACCTGTTTCCTTGCCTCCTTGTAGGACCACTTTGTGCAGGACCCCGCAGTCCTGCGGGAGAGGGCAGAAGCCAGGCGCCAGGCGTTCCTTGCCAGGAGGGGGTAAGCAAGGATCTCCCCTGGCTCTGCAGCTGTTGTGCTGCTGACTGCAGTTGTGGGGGTGCTCCTGCTCCTTGACCTTCCTGTGTGTCAGGGCTCTACCACAGCACGGTGAACTTCCTCACCCACCCTTTACTTCACTGCTGTTGTTTTGTCCCACTGAATAGGGGTAGGCATGGCATGGAATCATGGAGGGGTTTGGGTGGGAAGGGGCCTTATGCCCATATTGTCCCCCCCCCTGCCATGGCAGGGACACCTTCCCCTGTCCCAGGCTGCTCCCAGCCCTGTCCAGCCTGGCCTGGGGCACTGCCAGGGGTCCAGGGGCAGCCCCAGCTGCTCTGGGCACCCTGTGCCAGGCCCTGCCCACCCTGCTAGGGAACAGTTCCTCCCAATACCCAATCTGAATCTCCCCCTTTTCAGCATAAAGCCATTCCCCCTTGTCCTGTCACTCCAAGCAGCAGAACCCTGTGGCAGACAGGCTCTTGGAGAGCTCAACTCCCAGAGCTCCAACAGCTCCCACAGGGATTTTGGGACACTTTCATAGCTGTTTTCAGCTGATGGGCTCAGTGTGTGGAAGGACACGGTGGTGGTGTGGCTGATGCTGCTCCTGGGCTGCCTGGGAGCCCTGGGATGAGCCCAGGCCCGAGGCTGAACCCCTCACACCGTGCTGTTTGTGGGGATGTGGGATTTCACCCCCAGGAGTGCAGTGTGCCTGTTGTGATGTCCTTTCTCTGTGTCCTCCAGGCACAAGCACGACAGCTCTGCCGTTGTTGGGAACGCCAAGGGCCACGGGCAGAGCCGGGAGACGCTGCAGGAGAGGAGGAAGAAAGAAGCGAACAAAAGCACCAGAGCCAACCACAACCGCCGGGCCATGGCCGACAGGAAGCGCTGCAAGGCCATGATCCCTTCCTGAGCAGTCCCGGGGCGGGGCTGCACCATCCCAGGCCCTGCCCAGGAGGAGGCTCCCCTGCCTCGGCATTCCCTTTGCTCAGGGGATGGATGTTGTGTGCAATACCTGGGCTCTCACGGAGCTGCGTTCCCTGTGGGAGTGCTGCCTGCTCCCAGGAAGGAGCTGCCCTGACTCTGTGTGCCACTGGCTGCACCCAATACATGGGACAGGCTGCAGCAGCCATTCCTGCCCTTTTGTACTATTTATAATTCAGAGTTTTATTTTCATACTGGCTCCTGCCCACCCTGGAGTGGGCAGCTCCGAGAGCACGGCTTCCATGGAAATAAAAAAGTTATCCTGAACTTGAGTTACAGATTGTCCCAGGTTGGAAGGGACCCTCAGGGATCATAAATCCCACTCCTGTCCCTGCCCAGCCCCCCAACAATCCCACCCTGGGCATCCCTGGCAGCGCTGGCCAAAAGCTCCTGGAGCTCTGGCAGCCTCAGGGCCGTGCCCATTCCCTGGGGAGCCTGGGCAGTGCCCAGCACCTCTGGAAAGGTTCTTCTGCTTTCCCTAATATCCACCTAAACCTCCTGACACAGCTCTGTGCTAGCAGAGAAAGGCTCAGGCTGTTCCCACTGCCAACAGACCCACAGGGGTTCAGGTGAGTAAGACCTTATGGGTTTCTGTCCCTCGAGCAAGGCCTGTGAAAACAGATGGTACAAATAAAAAGATGTAGATGTCTTAGTTGGTTTTTTTTAGGCCCTTACAGATAGTATTGATGAACTTCCTGGTATCCAATTAGGCTTTGCCAGGTTAATTTACTGGTTAATGTCCCCTGAGTGCCATCTCCCCACCACGCTGTATTTTCTCACACTGCAGCAGTGCCTGTGGCTCTCCCCCCAACAGTGGGAAAATCAGCAGGGGGTTGTGATCCAGGGCAATCCCAGTGCTGCAGGAGCAGTGGGGTGGTAAAGTGGTAGTAGGGTGGTAGTAAAGTCCACACCTTGGTGCCTGGTGATGTGCAGAGGGCAGGAATGTGACTGGAGCTGCTGTGGGGCTGTTTGCAGAGAAGCAAAAATGCAGCAGAACAGCCACTGCCATGAAATGAGGGGAAGCCCTGAGTGCTCCAAGGAGATTTTTCTTTGCCTATCAGTGCTGCCCAAACCTCCCAATGACAGGCATGGAAAAAGGAATAGATTTACCAGCATCCCCAAAAGCTGTATCCAGGAACATCCCCTGCTGGGATAATGCTGCTCTCCTGCAGCTCCTGCTCTCTGCACCGATGGCTTCAGCTCCTCCCTGCTGCCCACTGCAGTGCTGGCCCCTCATCCTGTATTCAGCATTGGTTCTTGCTGCTCTGAGCCTGCAACTCTGAGCTGCTCAGCCTGATGTGGAGCAGCAGCAGAGCTCAGGGAGCTGGCACTCACTCGGATGGGATTGTCCCAGGAAAGCTTAAACCTTTCTCTCCACCATCTCCATAAAGCACAGCTGGGACTGGGACAGCTGTAGTTGGGTTTGGCTCCAAAAACAAGCTCAAGTGTTTAAGTGCTCGTTGTGTTCTCAGAGTAAATGTTTTACCCCCCTGGCACTCGTTTGCAAACCCAGCAAAGCTGCTGTGAGCACTGGCTCTGGTGGGCTCTGCCTCAGCCCAGGCTGACATTGCTCCTGATAAGTGAAAATGGAGTAAGGAGGGAGAGATGGGGCTGCTGCACTGGCAAAGTGGGAAGAGGAGTCACTCAGCCAGATCTCCCTCCAGCCACCTGAGGGCTGAGGAATTAACTGAGTCACTACCCCAGGATGTACCCAAATATCCCTTCCTATGTAAAGGCAGGGCCAGGCAGGGCTGGGCTCTTCAGGGAGAAGGGAATGACTCTGCTCAGGGCAAGAGAAGGCTCAGGGGGAGGAACTGGACGATCTGTAAGGTCCCTTCCCATCCAAACCATTCCATGACTCCTCTGAGGCAGCCCCTGGGGGAACTGAGTGCTCCCTGTCCCTTGGTCAGTGGGGATGGAGGCAGGTGGGACACAAAGCTGACATCACTCCTGCTCCTCCAGCCACGGTACAGGAACAAGCAGGAAAGGGATCCACATCACCTCTGCTTGCTCCAGCTGATCCCCCTGCTCAGCCCAGCAGTGCAGAGCACATTCCTCCCTGAGGGCAGGGCTGCAGCAGCTCTGAAAGGCCCCAGGCCAGGAACTGCCAGCACAGCTGGGTTACAAACGGTGCTGGGAATGATTTTAAGCCCCTTTTCTGTGGACAGACCAAAGAACAGCTTCTCACCCTTCCCAGGCAGAAGCCAAGGGTTGTCATGTACCACAACTGTCTGTCTAAGTGCTTTCCAACCCATCTGAAGGCATTGATTCCTGGCAGTGCCTTGGAACTCAGAACAGTCTGTTGTTAAAGATTCTCCACCTCCCAGAGAAGGAGGAGGCACAGAGAGGGCAAAGGGTGAGTGAGGTGAACACACAGACACAAGAGAGGACCAGGAGTTTTATTTGAACACAGTAAGTGGAGTACAGCAGCAGAACTCCTCGAGTCCCTCTGGCTTCACATCATATCAGTTGGTGGCTCAGAGCTGTTCCATCAGGAATCCAGTCCCAGTTTCAGGAGGCTGAATCCATCCCTGCAGTGCCTGTGGCAACCCCAGGCTGGCTCCTGCTGCTGAGCTGCTCAGTTCTCATACTTGTGCTTGATGTGCTTCCACAGTTTCTGCATGCAAAACAAGCAGGAAAAAAAAAAATCAAGACATTTTAGCCAGCTTCTCAGTGGGGTTGGGATAACAGAATCCAAAATGCAAATTATCCTGCCTGGGGAGGTGGTGATGGAGTCGTGTAGTGGATCTGGGGGACACAGGGATGCACATGGGGGCTCCTGGCTTCTAATCTGGGCAGGGAAGAAGCTGCAGAGATTCCCCTTTCCCTGTTCTGCTCTGGATTAGTGGCCCAGAGACACTGCCTTGAATTCCCACCCAGACTGGAGAGGGCAGTTCTGCTCCTGCACATAAGGGATGCACAGAACAATCATGGAATCATGGAATGGTTGGGTTGGAAAAGGTCTTAAAGCCCATCCCACCCCTGCCATGGCAGGGACACCTCCCACTGTCCCAGGTGCTCCCAGCCCTGTCCAGCCTGGCCTTGGGCACTGCCAGGGATCCAGGGGCAGCCCCAGCTGCTCTGGGCACCCTGTGCCAGGGCCTGCCCACCCTGCCAGGGAACAATTCCTCATTCCCAATATCCCATCCATCCCTGCCCCTGGCAGTGGGAGCCATTCCCTGTGTCCTGTCCCTCCATGCCTTGTCCCCAGTCCTTTTCTCATCTCCTGGAGCCTCTGTAGGCCCTGGCAGGGGCTCTGAGGTCTCGCCAAGCCTGCCCCGGTATCCTGCAGTCATTATCCCGTCACTGCTGTACTTAGGAAGCTAAGGACGACCTGACGCCTTTTACCCAAGGCTCACGCTGGGGACACCAAGGCCACCAGCCCTTATCCCCCTCCTCTGACTGCAGAGCACAGAAGCAGCTCCTTTTCCCCCTCTGCCTTGCACGCCCCTTCCAGGCGGCCTGAGAAGCCCAAGGACACCGCGAAGCCCCGAGNGGGGCTCTGAGGTCTCGCCAAGCCTGCCCCGGTATCCTGCAGTCATTATCCCGTCACTGCTGTACTTAGGAACCGAAGGACGACCTGACGCCTTTCACCCAAGGCTCACGCTGGGGACACCCAAGGCCACCAGCCCTTATCCCCCTCCTCTGACTGCAGAGCACAGAAGCAGCTCCTTTTCCCCCTCTGCCTTGCACGCCCCTTCCAAGCGGCCTGAGANCGCCGCCCCTCAGCGAGCCCCGGGCCCGGGACTGCCGGGCGCGGCCCAGCGGGGCCAGCCTGACCTTCAGCGCTGGGCCCGCGCCCGGGAGGCCGCGGCGGGGCCTTACACAGCCCTCACCCCTTCGTTGAGCTGCTCGAAGAGCGCGTCCGCGCCCTGGTCGAAGGCGCGCTCGAAGAGCACCGCGCCCAGCACGATCGACAGCGCGAACGTGGAGCTGCGGCGGAACAGCGAGCTGTATATCTGCCGCAGCAGCACCATCTTGCCTGCGCGCTCTGCGCCTGTGCCGCGCCGCAGCGGCTGCTGGGGGGGGTAGGCGGTGCTCTGTCTTTTGTACGGAGTGCCAAGCGCCCGTGGGGCATGCTGGAAGTTGTAGGCCGCGCTCTGCGCTGTTTGTAACCTGCGCGCGCGCTGCTGGAGTAGGGCGTTGTGGGAGTTGTAGGCGGTGCGGCGCGGGCCTGGCCAGAGGTGGGTGAGCGTGGCGGGGGGTCCCTGTGAGGGGGTCCCTGTGAGGGGGTCCCTGTGAGGGGGTCCCTGTGAGGGGGTCCCTGTGAGGCTCCGCGCGTCCCGTCCCTCCCACTTTGTCCTCAGCGGCCTCCGCTGGGCAGCCCCGGGGTTGTGCGGTGAAACCGGCCCGGCCGTGGCTGAGGGGCGGCGGGGCGGGGGGGCTGAGGGGGCTGAGGGGGCGAGCCAGCCCGGGCCAGCCCAGCCCTGCCCTGCCCGGGTGTGCGGCCAAGGGTGACAGGGACAGGAAGGAGGCTGCGGTCACTGCCCTCAGCTGACCCCCGGAAGGTGGGTGGGAGAGAGCTGGGGTGTTTTTTGGGATTGCGAAAGGCGGTTGGTGTCAGTGTCGCGGGAGTGGGAGAAGGGTGTGGGGCTCATGGAATGGCCTTCCATGTGGAGTCATGGAATGGTTTGGGTTGAAGGGACATTAAAGCTCGTCCAGTGCCACCCCTGCCATGGCAGGGACACCTTCCCCTGTCCCAGGCTGCTCCCAGCCCTGTCCAGCCTGGCCTTGGGCACTGCCAGGGATCCAGGAGCAGCCCCAGCTGCTCTGGGCACCCTGTGCCAGGGCCTGGGGGCCTCTGAGAGCTGCTCCAGAGGCCTCGGCAGGAGCGGGACCTGGCCCCATGGGGCAGAACAAAGGTGGGAACGTCCCCATTGGCTGCCTTCTCTTCGTGTTTCTCTCTTTTTAACCTCAGTGAGAGCAGAGCAGCCCCGGGGTGACTCTAGCACAGACAGGAGAGAGGTAAATTTGGATTTAGGAAGGCAGAACAGACAGGGGCGGGACGGGGGAATCCTAACATTGAGGCTGTTTCCCCACAGGGCTGTTGTTAAATGAGCATCTGTATGAAGCTCCAGAGCAGACCCTCAAGTGACACTGCTCTGTTTTGTTTGTCTCACCCCCTCAGAAGTAGCACAGGGTCTGGCTGCAGAGTAATTTCTCCTGATTTATTCATATTTTTTCCTTCATGCAGTGACTGTGGGGATCTGTGGGATTTCTTGGGTTAGGACAAGACCTCTGCTTGTTCCGGAAGCCTGGAAGGTGCCTGGCACAGGGTGCCCAGAGCAGCTGGGGCTGCCCCTGGATCCCTGGCAGTGCCCAAGGCCAGGCTGGACATTGGGGCTTGGAGCAGCCTGGGACAGTGGAAGGTGTCCCTACCATGGCAGGGGTGGCACTGGATGAGCTTTAATGTCCCTTCCACCCAACCATTCCATGGTTTCCTCAGGGTGGAATGGAAAGCAAGATCTGTGCCTCTGTCATTGGGAAGGTGCTGGCAGACTCTGCTGCCTTTCCAAGTCTCCCTGCAGATCTGAGCCCATTTAAATTGGCAGCTGAGTATCAGAAGCCTGACACTTGGATTTAATTAATTCACATCTGCCTGGGTATCCGAAGTGGCTGGAATGGCCCCGAGCCCGGGCTGTGAGAGAGCAGAAATTGAGGTCAGGGCCCAGCAGCACCTCCCGGGGCTGCTGTGGAGAGCAGCAGCTCCCACAGACACAAAGGAGCCTGTGCCCCCTCCGGGGTCACCTTCCTCCCTCTGCCCCGGAGAGTCCCAGATAAAATCTGCAGCTGACACAGAGCAGCGCGGAGTGTTCTGGCAGCAGCTGGAGGAGGGAAAATGTGGATGGTGCCCAGGATATCTCGGCTAGAGTCGTGCCAAGCCCCTCTCTGTCACCTTCGAGGTGCCTCACACCAGGGTATTGCTCACCCCGCAGGGCTCCAGGAGACACAGCACAGCATTGCTGGTACACTTTTGTACAACACAAAGCCCTGGGTTGTTGAGGTTTTTTTATTTTAATTTGCATTTATTCAGGAAGACTTTTAAGCTGGCACAAAGCCTGGCTGGAAGCGTTTATGGCTGCGGTGGGCCCAGGTCTGAGTGCCCTGATTCAGTTGCAAATCAGGGGCTGGAGATGCTGAGAGGAAACGGCCAGGCTGAGGCAGTTCTTTATAGAACAGCTACATTTACTTTATTTCATAATGACTAAGATGGATTTAATTAGGAGCCATCTCTGTTTTCAGCTGAATAATGCTCTTTGTTTACTGCTGGAGCCGTTTGGGGAGATGGAAATAGGTTGGTGCTGCTCAGAAGCAGCTTTTTGCTCCTCTGGACTCTCAGAGTGCTGGGAAGTGCTGGTGTTGCAGAGAGTTGGCAGAACCCAGCAAGGCATCCATGCAGTGGAATCCTTGAAAAGATGGGGATGAGTGTTGGTAAAACCACTGAAGGGGAAAGTCTCAGGGAGAATCTGATACCTCTCTAATTGCTTTTTACAATCCCTCTGTCCCCTGCGATGGGAATTGCTTGGAGAATTTGGGAGCAGGCAGCCGTGGGATGTGGGATCTGGCTGGCTGGAGTCTGTAGGAGCTTTCTGCCCTGGTTGTTGGGGGAGGAGGGGGAAGGAGCTTCTGCAATTATTGCTGTTGGAGTGATGAAAGAGAAAGTTTGAAATACGATTTCAAAGGCTGGCTGCTGCTGGGCTTCCGCAGGCAGAATTCCCTGGGAGATCTCTGGAAACTTGTGTGGGACCACTGCAGAATCTCATTTGTTTTCCCTGTCTGCAGCATTCTCTTCTGCAGATATGGAGTGCAGGAGCCAGCAGCTGAGACAGGGAGATTTTTGTGTCACCAGGAACTTTGGGAGACTGTGGAATAACATGTGGAACGGGGATTTTTCAGTATATAAAAGCATTGTTCCCCCTGAATTCCAGCAGCCCCCACCACAGTGCTGCAAACCTGGCTGCAAAGCTCAGGGGTGCAAAGGATGAGGGAATTGATGGCTCCGTGCTCATTAAGCAGTGCTTGGGTTTGGATTCTTGGGCTGGAGGATTTCAGACCTCAAGCCCTGCAGAGCTGAGTTGGGATCTGCCCAGGGCATTTGGGGTCCCAGCACACACAGCTGGGGCATGGCCAGCCCTCAGCCCCCAGGAAGGAACCTCAGCACAAGATTTCCAGTTCACTTGGAATATCTGAACATTTTACCTTCAGTGTGGAGGTTTTCAATCCAATTTTAAAAATCTCAGAAGGTCTTCCCATCGAGTGCAGCTTTGCTTTAACTTGTGGTGTGAGGCCTCAGAGGTTTCCAGGGGTTTGGTTTCAAAGCAGCAGTTCCTGGGAGCAGGGGAGGGAAGGGAATGTGGTGCTGGTGCTCTGCTGGGATGGATGTCTGGCAGGAGGCTTGGCAGCCCAGGCCGGGCTCTGAGGGGTTGCCTGGTGCTCTGCTCTTCGTGCTGAGCCAGAGCAATCGGCCAGGGGGCTGTGATTGATTCTGGACCTGTTTTATTTATAAAATCTTTATTTCTTGTTCTGGCCTCTGTGTCACTTTTTAAATGCATTCGGCTGTCAAAGTGTCAAAACCTGGAGAATTGCTTTTGGAGTTTATCTCCCAGTCCATCCATCTTTGCCATTCATCAGGTGCCTCTGTATCCCTCGGGAGAGAGCTTGCAGCTCCTTCAGGGTGTTTGTTGCACCTCCAGCAGGGACATCCGATGGGCACAGATGCCTGAAGGATAAAACACGAGCTGATCTCACCTGCACTGACAGTGGCAGGCCCAGCACAGGTGGGAGCTCCCAAATTCTTTTGTGATCTTAGTGCTGTACTCAGAACAGACACACCTTGGTGCCATAGGCTGGGGAGGATGAGGAGAGCAATCCATGATGTCTAGAAAAAAACAGGTGGCTCAGTGGATTGTAGGAAATATGTCCTGTAGAGTTTGTAATGCAGCTTCCCACCTGCAGGACAGGTGAGATCAGCTTCTGTTTTATCTTTGAGGATAAAGTGAACTTTGCTGAGTTTCTTCCTTACCTTGCAGAGATGGACATGGGGGAGTTTCCTTCCTCTTTTGTATCAGCTCGTGGAGGTTGTGATCAAAGGTCCCCAGGACCTCCAGCTCCTCCTGTTTGCACCTTGGATGGTTTGTGCTGCACCTTCCCTGGAGCCTGTGGCTCTCTGTTTTCTGAGCTCGGGGAAGGAGAATCCTTCCAGCAGAGCTGTTGTTGCTTTGGGTGACAGAGATAAATGCAGATCAGGCCTTTTCTGCAATGTACAGGCAGCAGATCCTGCCCCAGCAGCCTGTGATGGACAAGGATATAAACTGTTGGGTCTCACCTCTTTCTGTCTGCCAGCCCTAAGTGATTTGAGTTCTCCTCCTTTGGAAGCAGGCGCTGTAAATCCTGGATCCTCCACTGCCATGGCTGGGCACTGAGGAGCTGCCTGATGACCTCAGGACGTGCTGATGCTGTTTTGCCAGGAGAGAGATGGGCAAAAGGTACTTCTGTGACTACTGTGACAGGTCCTTCCAGGACAACCTGCACAACAGGAAGAAACACCTCAATGGAGTGCAGCATCTCCGGGCTAAGAGAGTCTGGTACGACTTATTCCGAGGTGGGTGCTCCCAGCTGTCTGCCACTCCCTTCCTGGGACTGGGGAGGTGATGGATGGTGGGGGAGTGGGAAGAGAAAATAAATCAGCACTGATGGTTTATACACTCTGTGTGCCAGCAATTTGAGCACATGATGCTCCTGAATCAGGCAGTCTCAGAGGTGAAACCCTCGTGTGTGGCTCTGACCTGTCTCAGCACACAGTTCCAGGTGTGTTAGTGCCAGCCTGAGGAGTGTTGTGGGAGTGGGCTAAACTGGCTATGAAACCATTGCCTGGGTGTCCCTCTGCTTCCTTCTGCTCCCTGACCAGTTTGGGACTGGACATGATGGGATTTTGCTGTGCTAAGGATCTTTACCTGGGTTCATCCCTTGTCTCCCCAGATGCTGCTGCTATCCTGCAGGAAGAGCAAACCAAGAAGCCTTGTCGGAAGTTTCTGCAAACAGGTGAGGAGTTCCAAGGTGGAAAGAAGTGCCTGGGCTCTAGCAGCTCCTTCCAGAGCCAGCCCAAGGCTGGGGGTAGGGGTTTGGGCCTGTGTCTGGCATCCAGGTGTGATGGAGCCTGGGTTTGCTTGCACAAGAACCTCCTGTGAGTGGTTCTCATGGGACTCTGCCTTTCCCAGAACTATTAAAGTTGGAAAAGACCTTTAAGATCACCAAGTCTAAATGTCAATAGAGCACCACCCTGTTCATCATTAAACCATGTCCCCAGGTGCCACATCCACAGACCTTTTTGAGCACTTCCAGGGGTGATGACTGCACCACTTCTCTGGGCAGCCCATTCCAATGTTTTACAACCTTTCTGTGAAGAAATGTTTCCTAATAGCTAATCTAGAGAATTTTGAAACTGAATTTTCAAATCTCACTATTTCATTCCAGGACAGTGTGATTTTGGGTCCAACTGCAGATTTTCCCACATGACAGAGCAGGACCTGGAGAAGCTGAGTGCCCAGGTTCAAGGTGAGTCCTCTAACAAGGCAATGTCTGAGGATCTCCTTGGAGGGAGAGTTGCTGCAGGGGGGTGTGAGGGATTGTGCAGGCTGTGATCCCTTGCTGCCTGCACAGAGCCTCCTGCTTCCCAGTGCTGTGTGAGCCTGGAAGTGCTGCAGTTTGTCATATGCTCCCTGCTCTCGAGCTGCTGGCACAGACACAAACCTGGAGCTGAGCAGTGCTGTTACCACTTGGCAGCAAGAGTTTGGAGTGGCCTTCCTGAGCCCTCGGGGTTTTGTTCAGTCAGGGAATAAAAACTGTCAGCAGCAGAGGGCACTGGTACATCACGTCCCCTTATATTTATGGATTTGATCTCCCCCCACCTTGCTGCTATTACCAGGGAGCTGCTGCTTCCACCCGTGGGAAGAGCTGGTGGGAAGAGCTGTCCTGCTGTCGGGCTGTGAAAGGGGTCCTGGATCCAGAAACAGCCTCTGCTTGGGTGGCTTTGGATGGAAGTGAAGTGTGGGCAGAGGGTGGATGGCAGCTGCTCCCTGCTGGGAGTCTGCAGAGCACTTTTGAACTTTCTCATTCTGGGACTACCATTCTTGGAACTACTTTTCTTTTAGGGAAAAGAGGTGGTAGCTCTGTTTTCTCCATAGGAGTCATTACTTTAGTGGTTAAAGAAAATCACAGAATCACAGGCTGGGCTGGGTGGGAAGGGATCTTAGAGCTCATCTCACTCCACCCCTGCCATGGGCAGGGACGCCTTCCTAGATCAGGTTACTCCAAGCTCCATCCAGCCTGGCCCTGGACACTTCAGGGAGTGTGAGTGAGGTGTTGGTGAGAACTTGTGGAATGGTTGAAATCTCCACTGGAGATCATCTAACTATGCTGAAAGCAGGGTGAACTCAAGCAGGATGCTCAGGGCCATGTCCAGTTGGGTTTTAAATATCTCAAGGCTGAAGACTCTGTGGGTGACCTGATCCACTGTTTGACTAGGTTCATAATAAAAATGTGTAGTTTTAAAATATTTAAATAGAAATTCCCGTATTTTGGTTGTGCCCATTGTCTCTGTACTGGGGAGATGCAGCACCCAGATGTGGCCTCAGAGTGTGGAGCAGAGAAGAAGGATTCCTTCTCCAACCTGGTGTCCCAGTGTCGCCCAGCTTGGAGCAGCTCCCATGCCCACATCCTTGCTGCGGCCAGCTGTTGTTTTGCCAAGAGTCTGGCAAAGCCAGGCTGAAGTGTTGGAAGTGTGGGATGTGAGAGGGGGGTGTGCGTGGGGCAGAGCCTCTCCTGGCCCTCGGAGGGATCCCGTTTGGGGAGGAAGAGCTGGGGGGAGGCAGGCAGGCAGCACGGAGCTATTCCAGGCCGTGCTGAGTCAGTGGGAGCCCCCGGGGTGACTCTGAATCAATCTCTGAGCGCTGCCGGCAGTCGATAAAGCCACGGTGGGGACAGAGTGCTCCAGCCCTCCCCAGAGTCACCTTCCAGCCAGAGCCTCTCCCTGACCCCTCTCTGCTGGGCTCCCGAGGGTGGCACAGAGCAGCACAGGAACCTCTGGCGTTTCCAGGCACTGGCTGTTCCTGCAGGAGCAGTGGGAGCTCTCTGGAGCGGAGCAGGGAAGGCTGGCAGCTCCTCTGCGCTCGGGCAGCTTTCCTTGCCAATTACACTTGTTATTGAGTATTGACTTGTGTCAAATGGGTCAGTGTAAGTGCAGGATTGGCTGCTGAGAGCCAATTCCAGGGAGATTACTGGGAAACCTTGCATTTGTGTTCCGGAGTCAAACATTTCATTTACCAATTAGCCCTGAAGGAGCGATGGCCGGGGGACAGGGAGTGCTTGGTTGGAGAGTTCAGTCCTGCTCACCTGGTGTGGCTTCATGCATCACACAGACTCCAGCTCTGATCAGAGAGTTTGGAGGGATTTGGTGCAGGGAAAGGCTCAGCAGGATTTGATGGAGGAGTGGGATAGCTTGTAACAGACAGGATGGAAGGATCAGACACTGTCTGGTGAGTCATGGGGACGTCCAGCACTCCTTCAGCTGCCAAAGCAGCCTTGTCTCAGGTGCTGGGGCTGAGGAGGGCAGAGTTGAGGGCAAGCTCGTAGTGGCAGGGTGTGTAATTCACACAGGATCCTCCATCAATAATGTCCCACATGCATTCCCACTCAGTCTCAGGATCTCTGAGCCTTGAGCCACCCCAAGCCACAGCCAGTGGGATTGGAGCAATCTGGACCAGGCTGCCTCTCACTGACCCAGCTGGGAGATTTTGGCCACTTTGGAGCCAGGGGTCATCAGGAATTTGAGATGAGCTGAGAGGCTGGAAGCTCCAGAGCCCTCCCAAGCCTGGGGGGACCATGCTGGGGGTGGCCAGGCTGGTGGGGGATGCTTTCCTGGTGGGCCCACAGTGCTGCTTAACCTCCCTTTCCTCAGCTCTGGTGCAGGCAAAGCCTTGTCTGACTTTTTTTTAACCCATCTAAACCATGATGACACTTTTTTTATCGTGTAAATATTGAACCTGTCCTGAGTCCCTGTGAGTATTTGGCATTGGTAGCTCTGTGTCCGTGAACTCACCTTGATAATGAAGTATTTTTATCACAGCCAAAGGAAAGGTGACATTATCCTTAACATTTGGCCTTTTTAATGCTAGAAGCTCACCCTGTAGTTTGTGTAAGTTTTGTGGGTTAAGTAAGAAAATTTCTGGATGATTCCGTGTTCTAGAACAGCTTGGAGCCTGGCCGACTTTGGCGTCAGCATCTCTGCACCCTGTAGAATATCCTCATCAAGAAGCAACAGTTTACACCTTCAGCAGGGAGGGAGCTCATATTCCCAGCTGTTCCCCCATCAAAGCATTAGCCTTCTGCATCTGCTGCATCATTCATCAGCCAGACACTTCCAGGCTGTCATTTTAAGTACAGTCATGTCAGGAGAAGTCACTGTCAAATTGCCATCTCCTTGCTCAGAGTTATTGGCTCCCCGCTAATCCGTGTCCCTGGTGCAGGCAGGATCGACCTGGCTGGGCTCTGGTGGCTCCAGCCAGCCAGGGCTGCCCGAGGAGGGCACAGCTGGTGAGTGTTTGCAGGATGTCCATGAGGCTGCAGGGGTCTGAGGGCCCTGCTGGGGTGGCTGGAGTCCACTGGTGTGACTGGGGGGAGCGGGAGGAGCGCCCACGCTGGGCTGCAGGGCGGCCGCTTGTTTGGCTTCTCCAATTGCTCCTCAGCCTCATCTCAGCCATGCTCTGCTGCTGCTCTTGTGCTCTGGAGGAGTTGGGCTTCCACATCATCCACCAGGGAGGCAGCTGAGGGATCCCATGGGCATCTCCTTGCTGGGTGGGAGCTGAGGGATTTCCTGTGCATCGCCTTGCTGGGTGACCCCCGGCAAGTACTGGCGGGTTCCATCTCACACAGCAGTGCCTTTGGCAAGAATAAAACCCATGAGAGAGAAGATAGATGTGGACCCTGCTCTGGCATCATTAGAGGCACTTCACAACTACAGATGCTCTTTCAATTGGCTGTAATTAGACTTTGAAGCAAACACCACAGTGAGGAGGAGGAGGAGGGGGAAGCACCTTCACATTTGTCCAGCTGCACAGGCACGTGTGGGGAGCAAGAGCTGGTAAAGGCCTTTCAGAGCTGCTTCTTGGAATAGCTTTTGGCATTCAGGGGGTATTTCCAGTTTCAGGGTGCATTTGGTGGTCCCTGGATGGGATGTGTGTGCTCTAGAGGGACTTGGATATCATCAAGGTGGGCAGAGCTGGAGAGTTGCCTGTCCCTGCTGCCATATTTCTGAGCCTGAGGTTTGAACTGCTCCAGAGCAGCAGCTCCCGGAGCTGTGAGAGCAGGGAGACAGCTGGATGTCCTTCTAATGTGGATATCTGGGGCCTCATTTGGGGCAGTGCAAATTCAGAGTGGTTCCACAGCATCCAGTGAACTTTTCTGGCTGGGACCATGAGTTGTGGCTGCTCCATCCCTGGTATGGAACCTTGGGGCTCCCTGCTCTGAACAGAGAAGCTTGGACTGTTTATGCTCTGTTCTCTGTTGGGGCTGGGAGTTGGATGAAGAGGAAATCGCAGTGGTACAGAGAGGTGGGAGAGATTCTCCATGATTTTCTTCCCTGCCTCATTGAAGCTTCTCTTAGACACTGCTTGTCTGTCCCCTTGCTGAGGTGGGATGTGCTCAGGAGGTGGAAGAACATGGAACAAAGGGAAATAAGGTGCTCAGGTTTGCCAGATGAGTCTAACCCTGAGTGTGAGCAGTGCCCAGCTCTCCAGGCTGAGCTTCTTGCCTCCCCATCTCCCCACCTGGCCAGCTGGTTGGGTTGACCCCAGGTAGCTCTGCTGGGGCTTTGATTCTTGGGAACAACTGTGGGAGACTAGAACAGCAGCAGCTGAAAAGGCTGGATGACAAATTATCCATCTGGCTGCTCATTGTGTAGCACATCCCTGCCATCCTGATTTAGTATTCAACAGGCAGATGAATAATTGGTTGCCACCAGTAGGATGAAGTGATCCTTCACTCTGCCCAAGCACTATTAATTTCACACCCTGTCTGCAAAGGTATAATATTTTCCTTAAAACATGTGACATATGGCGGGTGGGTGTGGAGCAGCTCCTGAGGGGCACGGCTGCAGGATCCCTGAATGGGATCAGGGATCCCCAGAAGGGTGGATGAGCAGGGCTAAGGGAATGGCACACAGCTGCCTCTGCTTCCTTTTTATTGTCACCAGTATCTGTTTTTCTGAGTTCCCTGTTCTGTTAGGTGGGAAGTTTGGGATTGCTGAGAGCTGTCCTGATCCCTGATGTGCTGGCAGGAGTGTGGCTGTGTCAGGACTCCTGCTAGACCTGCTCAGCACCAGCTCCCTCCCTGCAGCTGGGGGGGACTGGGGAGCTTTGCTAACTGGGCAGCTGTGGGTTTGTGCCACACTGGCTCCGTGCCCTTCTCCCCAGGGGGTGCCTGTGGGCCTCTGCCCACACAGCCCTTCCAGAGTGATTGGAGAGGTTGAAACCTTGATTCAGTAAACAGCAGAGGTTTCCTACTGGTTTCCTTCCTCATTCCTAACCACATGAGAAATAGAACAAGGAATAGTGGTCTCAAACTGAAAGAGGGGACATGTAGGTGTAGATTGGGCTCAAACTGAAAGAGGGGACATTTAGATGTAGGTTGGACTCAATGATCTCTCTTGAACCTGATTGATTCTGTAATTCTGTAATTTATAGAAGAAATCCTTCCCTCTGATGGGGTGAGGCCCTGGCACAGGGTGCCCAGAGAAGCTGTGGCTACCCCTGGATCCCAGCAAGTGTCCAAGGCCAGGCTGGACAGGGCTTGGGATAGTGAAAGGTGTCCCTGACTGTGGCAGGGGGTGGCACTGGATGAGCTTTGAGATGACTTCCAACCAAACCATTCCATGGTTCTAAATACAAGAACTTGTCCCTTGGTTCTCTCCGCCCTGGTTCTGCCCCTGGGCTGGTGACAGCTCTGCCTGGGCTGTGCAGGGTTGGGGACACATCAGGCAGGGAGCTCCTTAAGCAGCCCTGACAGCAGCTCTGGGATCTGTCTGCTGGCTGGAGCACACACCGGAACTGTTCAGACTCTCCCGGGCTGCCAAGGCTGCATCGATCCGGACACTGTCCCTGTCATTTCCACCTAACAGAGCAGGGGTGGCACAGTTGCTGCTGCCAGTTGGAGGGACACGGCTCTGGAAGCAGCTCAGGGCCAGCTGAGGCTCTTCCAGGCAAGGATGAGGGTGGTCTGCCCCAGGGGGAGATGTCAGACTCCCCTCAGTGCCCAAACTGCCACCGTGCTGGTTTAGCTCTTGTCCCCTGCTCTGCCTGGCTGCAGCTGTCACCAGCGATGACTCCAAGCATCAGATGGCAGGAGGGCACAGGAGGAGGAGGAGGAGGGGCTGCCCAGGCATGGTGCACACTCTCCACCCTGTGAAACTGTGCAGGGTAATGAGCAGCAGGTTTAATGGAGTGAAAGGACAAGGGTCTGGTGGCCTTTTCTCTCATGGCCCTCCCTCTGATCCAGCCCTCTCTGATCTCAATCTTTTTCTCAAGCAGGGGAGAAGAGGCTGAAGGAGCTGCAGAGGGAGGGAGCAGATATCCCACCTGGCACCATCGAGGACTGGCTGGACAAGAGAGCCCAGAGGCTGAGTGCAGCTCAGAGTAACAGGTACTGGGTACTGGGGATCATCCAGGCGTGGATGCAGAGGGGATCCCACAGGAGGGCTGGGAGAGGGCAGGGGGCAGGGCAGCAGAGGTCCCAACACCCCCAGGCAGCGCTCGTGAGGGGCACATGTGTGGCTGCAGCCCTGCCTGCCCCACCAGGGATGTCTGCACAGGTGTCCCCGTGTGCCAGGGGACACACTTGGGGCACAAGCCACAGCAGAGGGCTGCCCCTTGCTCCCTGCAGGGTGCACAGACTCACCTGGAAGGACAGAGCCGCTGCTGTGCCGGGTCATGAATGCCCAGGGTTCAGTGTCAGGAGCCTGCTTTGATCTGTTGACAGCTCCCCCATGCTCTGGCTGCCAGGGAGGGTGGAATTGGCTCCTCCTCACAGGATCCATTCAGGCTGGGGCGCCGGCTGTTTCCTCGCTCACCTGACTGTGCCGCAGGCTTAATGGGATGACATTTGGGCAGGTGCCAAATCTCTCTTCTGTTCTTTCTCTGTTTGTTCCCGTCCTCTCCGTGTTTGGACTGGGCAGGATCTTCCTTCTGGTGCTTGTCTGAGCTTGTTGCTCTGGGATTGTTCTGTCCCTCAACTCGGCTGCCCTTGGCCTTGCAGAGGTGCCCACATTCCTGCCCCCTACACTTCACTTGCCCCGTTTTGTTTGTCCTGCCCGTGAATCCCTGGAGCATGGGGTAGATCAGCTCTTACAGAAGATAGCCATCACTATTCCCAGAGGAATTTCCAGACCTTCAGAGCTACTTGGTCCTACCCAGAGGAATGTTCAGACCTTCAGAACTTGGTCCCTGCTGCCTCCATAGATGCACAAAACAAATTTCCAGGATTGTTGCTCTTTTTTCAGCCTCCCTTTAGGCTCAGAAACCATCTGCTACAGGAATTAAACACCAACTATTGGAACTTCCCTTCCTCTCTCCAGCCTTGCCAAAGCCTCTCCCGATCATCTCTGTGCTCCCCTTGTGCCCTTCCATGGGATTAATTTTTACTGATTTCCAAAGGAAACATAGAGCGTGGATTTCCATCAGAAAAGGGCCCAAGGCCTCAAAGCTTCTGAGATGCCACAAGTTCCATCAGTGTGGAAGTGGGTAGAGAAAAGGGATCCCATTAACTCCTTCAGAAAGGAAATATTCTTGACCTTGCTGGCCACTGGAGAATCCCTGTGGGACAGTCATTGAGAATGCTCCAGCTGTAGGTAAACCTTTGATAGAGCACTTGTAGCTCATGAGACCCCAGGGAATTGAGTACCCAGGCAGCATCCTGCCTATTGATCAGTCCTGCTGCTCAGGAAATGCTCATTACGTGATGGCTCCACTTTGCAGCATTCCCTCTGCTCCATATCCACCCTGTGCCTGAGCCACAGTGCTGGGGGGATGACACCAAGTATCCCTGCCCAGAGGGGCTGGTGTGTGTCCTCACGGTCCTGCCTCATGCTGGGCTCTGGAGAATCCCCTCTGAGGGGATAAACCTTGAGCCAAGTGACTTTGCTCTGTGTTAGTTGCCTGGAAAACGCTCCTGGAAAACTACTCCTGTAGTTGGCTCTGGGCCACGGCCCCGCAGGGAGAGGAGGGTGCTGCTGCTCCCCGGGGTTATGTAAAAGAGTTTGATTAGATTTCTTCTGGCATAACAATTAAAAAGATTCGTCAGGATTGGAGGTAGAGGCCTGAGAAGCTGCAAGGCTGCTGTCAGGGCTTGTGTGAGAGAACAAATGAGCTTCCTGCACTTGGGAATTAATGGAAAAGGTACATTTCCAATGAATTTAAACGTGCCCCGGTCAAGCTGGAGGCAAGGGAGAGATGGGTCTTGCTCCTGCACTTCTTCATCCCAGTGTGGTGTTTGCAGCAGCCTTGACTAGTAAAGCTGAGGAGAGGGGCAGGGGCAGGGTGATTCCCAGGCCATGGGGTGGGGGAGAAGCCTCTTCCCTCTGCTGAAGGGTCCTCTGGTGCACACACCCCGCTGCTTTGGCAGCTCCTCCGTTTCCGAGGGGTCCTTGTCCTTTGGGAAGTGCACAGCTGGCTTGGGATTTGGGCTGCTCGGAAAGAAACATCTGCTGGTTTTGTTTGTTCTTCCAACTCAGCTGTGTGAGGAGTGGGGATGGAGGGGCTGGGACCAGCCCTGCTCCCAGCACCTGGCAGCTGTGCCTGCTGAGCCCCTCTCAGGGGGCTGTGCTGCTCCCCCCAGCCCAGACCCCCCACCTCAGTGTTCCCACCTGAGTTTTCATGGGCACACGCTGTGTTAGGCTGCTTGGATGTGCTGGGAATGGTCACACAACTGTTCTGGTGCTGGATTTGGGATGGGGGCAGTGAATGAACCCATCTGGTGATAACCAAAGCCCTCCTCTGCTGGCCCCTTCTCTTTGGGGGCTACTGGAGAGGGCACAGAGAAGCCCAGCCCCCAGCATGGCCCACATGTGTCAGACTGACACACTGCTTCTCACCTCATCCCTTTCCATCTCCCCTCACAGTGCTCTTCTTGAGAAACCAGCACCATTCCAGTACCCTCTGGGCTGGCCACCAGTGCAGGAGCTGCCCCCATCCCTGCAAGCCCCCCCGCCCGGGGGCTGGCCAGTGCCCCCCAACCTGCAGTGGGGCTGAGGCACCCCCAGAGCCTGGCTGGGGCTGGCTGCCTCTGCTCTGGGAAAGGGACAGGATTATTTATACAGGCTTTTATTTCAATAAACCCTCCTCCCGCCCGTTGCAGCCTCTGTGTGTAGTGTTCCTGCTGGCCCAGCAGCCTCCCGTGGGCTGAGCCACTCCCCTGGCTCCCTCCCTGCCTCTGGAATGGGGATCTGTGCTCAGCACAGCTCCAGCCCTGCACAGGGGATGTCTGTTGTCACCTGGAGCCGACATTCCCCATTTCTTGGGTGGGATCCATCCCCTGAGATCACTGCTGCCTGCTCTGCCTGCTCCCAGTCCAGCTCCATGCTGGGCTCTGTGATCCAGGCTGGAGAAGGACCCAAGCTTTTAGAGCTGATGTTTAATCTCCTCGGGTGTCGGTGCCGTGTTTGTTCCTGATAAATTCAGGGTGTGACCCTGCCTGGGTCCAGGTGCAGGAGCTCTCAATGGGGAGCTTGAGGAGCTTCCTTCCCTCAGCCCTGCTCCTGCTGTGCTGGAAGCGAGGGGCAAGGAGGGGAAATAACCCGAGGTTTCTCCACAGTGAGAGTTTGATTCATCTCTCCCTGCTGGTAAAGCGTGGGGTGAGGGAGGCCCTTGGCTGTCTCAGGAAGGGAGCAGGATGCTTCAGCTCCAGGGGCAAGGGGGGATCCTGCCCAGCAGCATCCCAGGAGGCAGCTCTGGCAGCGGGTTTGTCCAGGAGGGCTGTGCCCACTGCCAGAGCATTCCAGGTTTGGCTGGGCAGGGAGGTGGTGGGTCCAGATTCATGAAGAGCACAGGCAGGAGCCAGCTGCCTGTGGCCAAATCCTGCCTGGATCTCTCCAGCAGGGCAGGGCTTCCATCTCGGGATGTGATGGCAAATTGTCACAGGAGCATCAGCCCCGTCCTGGGCTGTGGCTCTGACAGGAGCAGGGACTGGATGTGACAGCAGCCTGGAAACAGCCTTGGCTGCAGCCTGGATGAGTTTAGGTCCAACTAAAGAATGTTTCTATCCTTCCAGGCAGGAGCCCTGGGCTTGCTGGAGGGCAGGATCAAAGGGCTTGGGCTCAGAGGATGCAAGATCCCCTTGTCCTGTCGTCACTTCCACCCACAGGACAGGTGGATTAATAAGGGCACCCAGGTGGCTCCTCTTTGGGAATGGGTGGGAGTCCCTGGAGCAAGGGCACCCTGCCCCCAAGGAAATGGGAAGTGGGGACTCCCCAGAGACTGTGGCATGCTCCAGAGTGGGAGCTGGGCCTGCTCTCTCCAAGCTGGATGTGCATCCCTGTGCCACAGCCTGGCACAGGGGAAGAGTCCTGGGGAATGTTGAGGGGCTCCCCTGACTGGGGGGGACGATGGCTGCTCTGATGGTGGCAGATAGGGCACGCTCCTGGACACCTTCCGAGGCCACCAGCACCAACAGATCAAGGAGTTCCCTGTCCAGTCCCTTCCATGGATTTTTTCCCCAGTCAACATCCAAATCCTTCCCTGTTCCCCGTGTTGATTGGAGCTGTGCTTTGATCAGCCCCCAGGCCTGTCCCTGCTCCGTGTGCTCCGTTCCTGGTGGGTTTTCCAGTTGATCCAGGAAGGGTTGTTTTACCCAACTTCCAAACTTCAAGGCTCCCCAGATCCAGATTAAATTAGATAGAGTTCTCTGGGCAAGCTCTGGAACCCAACTGTAAATGAAAATTCCAGTGCAAAACACAACAGCCGGAGCCT
Organism: Urocynchramus pylzowi; assembly: GCA_013397555.1. Classification (NCBI taxonomy): domain Eukaryota; kingdom Metazoa; phylum Chordata; class Aves; order Passeriformes; family Fringillidae; genus Urocynchramus; species Urocynchramus pylzowi. Next base: position 240,476 of record VZRH01006785.1, read on the forward strand.
TTCCATGCTCTTCCTTGCTCCTAAGGAGTTGAGCTGCTCTGGAAGCAGAAATCCCCAATGAAGGCTGAAAGGCAAGAGCAGGAGCATTCCCTGCTGAGCTCCAGCCTGCCCAGGGGGAGGTGAGAGGGGCTGCCAAGGGGGATTCATTAAAGTTGGGCTTTTCCCACAAAAACTGCAGGATGTGTGGCCGACGGGCCAAGCCCAGCATCACCTGCAGGATGTCATGGATTCATGGAGCTGTGTAACTGCCAGGGGGGAGGAGGCTGGGAGTGCAGAGTTTGTGGGGTGTGTGTTACAGCAGGTGGCAGGAGGTGACAATGCCGTGGATCGCCGGGGTAGGACACAGCCACTGGGGGCTCATCCATGGCGGGAGGAGGACCCCAAAGCAGGTCGGGGCTGCGGCTCCTTCCCACAGGGATGGCTGATCCCAAGGGATGCTGCAGGGATGGACTCGCTGTCCCCGGGGTGGGGGTGAGGAGCTGCTGCCCAATAGTGAAGCCCGAGCCAAAGTGCCTTTGCTGGAGCAGGAGCTGGAGTAATTTATCGGGAAGCTTTTAGGGAAATGAGCGGCTGCTGGGCCCCTGCCAAGCACAGCCCCGCTGGGCCCTGCCCGTGTCCTCTGGCAGCTCTTGCTGGGAGAGAGGGGGACAGGAACAGGAGTGGGAATGGGGACAGCACATGGACTGGGGTGAGGACAGGACACAGAGAGGCATGGACAAAAGGACTGGAATGGGGGTAGAGATAGGGTCAGGGATGGGGACTGGGGGAGGGGAGAGGGACAGGGATGGAAATAAGCATGGGAATGGGGATGGGGAGGAAATGGGGATGGAGATGGGATGAGGATGGGACAGCAGTGGGGATGGAGAGAGGGGAAAAGGACAGAGAGAGGAATGGAAATAAGGATGGGAGTGGGACTGGGGACGGTGTTGGGGATGGAAACAGAGACTGGGACAAGGACAGGAATGGGAATGGAACTGAGACAGGAGTGAAGCTGAGCCCATCCCACACTTCTTGCAGCACAAGAGAGAGAAACAACCATTACCAACTTCTTCCCTTTCCTATCCCAAACACTTCTGAGAGCTATGGAACCACAGCCCTGCAACCCCCGCTGGGGTTGCTGCCGTTTTTGCTCCCTTGTCCCCATGTCCAGGGAAGCCCTGCAGGGTCCTGCTCCCTCCCACCTCCCCTCGCCCGCGGCAGCCTCCACCTCCCGGCACATTCCCTTTGTTTTTGCCTTTCCTGGCGGTCCCTTAATTGAATTATCCCGGAGCATCTCTGTTGCAGCAGCCGCAGTGATCCGGCGCCTCTGCGGCACAGCAGGGACGCGGCTGGGACCCCGCTCCGGCATCCCGCCTGCTCCGGGATCGGGAGCTGCCGTTCCAAACCTGCCCCAAGAAATCCGTTCTGCTGATTCCCATTAAAATTAATTGAGCAGCTTAGAAACGCTGAGCTTGGGGGATGGCGTTATTCCTTTTATCTAATTTTTTTCTTTTACATTATTGTATTTTCTGCCAAATTAAATTGTCCTTTTTTTTTTTTTTTTCCTTCTTATGTTTATTCACAG
>VZRH01006785.1:260003-302123 GCA_013397555.1 Urocynchramus pylzowi
GTCCCTTCCCATGGGGACCAGGACCAGGATCGGGGCTGCCCAGCAGCTCCAGGCCTCCTCGCATCCGACTGCAGCCAGGCACCGCAATCACCCGAGAGGAAATCAGGGCTACTCTCCACTGCACCCTGACTCTCCCCTGCCAAGGGGGAAACTCTCCCCTGCCCTTTTTCCTTCTTTTGTTGTTGTTTGCCTCACTGTGGAGCCAGGCAGGGCTATCCTTGCTCCCCCTGGGAGCACCACACCAGCAGTCCCGAGGGATGCCCTGGGGGAGCTCCGGGACCATCCTGACTCATCCCAGCGGGCACCTTGTGGGCACAGGCAGCTCTCTGCAGGGAAATCCCACTCCCTCAACTGCTTTTCCTTTCTTTTCTGCACTGGGATGTGAAAGCAAAGGGGAGAGCACCACCCTGTGCTGGCCTCTCCATCATCTGTTGGGGGGAAAGCCTCCAACACCTCCAAAATCTCTCCGCAGTCTCCGCATCCCCTTCTGGCCAGGCGAGCAGAAATAAATATCCCTCCCCGTAGCGTAACGCTGTGCAGGGTGATTAAGAGGGAGTTACATCCTCGTCAGTGCGGAGAAAAGGAAAAAAAAAATTGATTTACAAGCAGTATTATGATAATCTCCTTCCTGCAGGAGGGAGGGTGGGCTCCCGATGCTCTACCAGAGCCATCAAGGAAAATTTAGAGGGAGAGAGAGGCAGCGCAATTAAGCGGCCTGAGCTCAAAATGAATCAAGATCTCAGGAAGGGAAGAGAGGGAAGAGTCCTGCTCCCTGCATTCCTGTGCTGGGGCTCCTCTGAGCCTGCTGCTACCCAGGGCTGCTGGACTGATTTGATTTAGGCAACACAAACAAACCAAAGCAACCCGGTGCGTGCCTGGCAGGTTTGGAGCAGGGAACCCAATAACTGCAGGCACAGCACTGCTGAGGCTGGGCAAACCCAATCCAGGGAAACCCCCCAATTCTGAGCCCCCAAAGCGGGGCCATCCCCATGCAACAGGGAGGGGAAGGGGCTGCAACTCACACCAATCTGCCCCCAGACCTCCCCCAGCAGGGAGAGGTTTAAGATGTCTCATTTCCTTGCTGTTTCCTTGTTTGTCCTGCAGTATGGCCGGGCTGGAGGAGAGGGGGACCTGTGCCACACGCACCCTGTGTGATGCCAAGATGTTTTCCTGCTGCTGGGAAGATCTACAGTCCTTGCTAATCACCACCCAGAGCTCCACACACTAAATCCTCTTTATTCCCCACTCGCTGCCCTGGTGCTTTTCTCCATCCCTGCCCACTCCCCAGTCCCACTGGCCAGGTGGACCTCTCAATTCCCACTGGGTTACTTTTGAACCCAAAGCCTATTTTCCTGTGATTCTTCCCATTTCCCTCCCCGCTCCTCTCTCCCTCCCACGCTCCCGTTTATTCTCTCCCGAGCACAACTGTCCCCCAGCCCCCGACGCTTTGATGAGCCCATTTGAAAGGAGAAGATGACGCTCCATGTGAAGGAAACGCTTTTCAAAGGCTGCCACAGAAATAGCTGATAGGCCTGACGTTTCCTACTTTCCTCTTGCTCCTTGTAAACAAGGAAAAGAGGCTGCTGTGTCCCAGTTTAACTGCCTGGGAGTTTCACTTCCCAGCTCCGAGGAGAACCGGGAGGAAAATGAACCTGGAAGGGATGTGGTCTGTCACACGTGGGGGTGTGTGGGCAAGATCCACAAGGGATGAGCCTCTGTCTCCTTCTCCTCTTGGAAAATGTGTTCCCAGAGCTGCTCTGCCCACTGGGTGTCTCCTGGCTCCCACCTGCACCCCAGCCAGGTGCCAGGCTGAGTGAGAAGCTGGCAGCCTCACTCATCTGTTCCAACTTCACAGCTCCCAAGGAAATGGGGAACGCCGGTGCTGCTGCTCCTGGGAAGTCCCTTGCTGGTGATGAGCTCATTCCACCTTCCATTCCAGCTGGGATTGGGTTAATCAGCCCTGCAGGAGACTGAGGAGCACCTCATCCCTGTCCCAACATCCCCAGGGAAGGAGGGCAGCTCAGCCTGCTCTGTCCCACCCAGAGCATTCCAAAAGGCTCCCTCCTTTTGTCCTTCCCAGAGCATTCCTTGTGCTGGTCCCTTCTCTCTGCATGGGGCACATCCTCCTCCCAACAAACTACTAGAGCAAAACAGACCTGGTGCAGGGAACCTGCAGTTCCAGAGAGGGAGAGATGAGGAAGGGAGTCCCCAGGAGGTGACAGGGACCCCACAGGAATTGTGAAGTCCTCAAGGGACACGTTTCAGTGATCCCTAGCACGCTGCTCGCCCGGTGCAGGTGGAAAATAAGAGAAAGCATCTGCCCCAGCACCAGCCTCCCAAAATCCTTCCACCTGTCCAGATGATGAAGGAGCCTCGTGACATTTGGGGGTGGCACATCCTGTCTGCATGATGAGACACTCAGGCAGCAGTGCCATCACCAGCCACCAGTGTCCTCACAAGGACAGACCACAGCCTATCCCAAAGGTGGCAGGAGGGAAGACAAAGCTGCAGAAGTCCCTCTGGCTCTGCCCCACTCACCCTTCTGTGCTTCAGCTGGGAGCTGTTCATTGGCTAAATCCAAAGGGGACCTTAAAACTCATCCAGTGCCACCCTTGCCATGGGCAGGGACACCTTCCACTGTCCCAGGCTGCTCCAAGCCCCAGTGTCCAATCTGGCCTTGGGCACTGCCAGGGATCCAGGGGCAGCCCCAGCTGCTCTGGGTACCCTGTGCCAGGGCCTACCCACCCTGCCAGGGAGGAATTCCTTCCCAATATCCCATCCATCCCTGCCCTCTGGCAGTGGGAGCCATTCCCTGTGTCCCATCCCTCCATCCCTTGTCCCAAGTCCCTCTCCAGCTCTCCTTAAAGCACTGGGAGAGGTTCTAAGGTCTCCCTGGAGCCTTCTCTTCCCCAGCCTGAACACCCCCAGCTCGGATCTCAAAGCATCTCCACAATGATCATTATCCAAGCCAAGGGCAACACTGCACTACGTCCAGGATCAGAGCCAGGAAAGGAGCCAGCAGGATCCCCACAGGCCCTGAAAGTGATCCCCTGGGATTGAGCTCAAGCCCTGGAGAAGCTGCTCTCAGCCACGTGAGAGCCTGGCAGGAGAGGCTAAGGCTGCCTGTGGAAGGAGCAGAGGCTCAACGACAAAGCTGCTTGTCTGGGAACAGGCGTGGAGATTTGCTCCTTGCCTGGATACTTCAAAGGGCTTAAATCCCAGTAAATAAGCATGACTGTGCAAGAAGAAAGCAACTGGAATCAAAGACCTGATTGTGTTTTAGCAGCCTGTCCTGGGAGCTTTCCTGCAGCGGAGGAGATGAGGAAGAAGTGGGTTTTTCACCCTTTACCACAGACTAAGTGACAAACTCTCCTGAATCGGAGCCAGCTGGAGCCCCAGCACCAGCCCACGGCAGGGAGCTACGGAGAAGGGAGAGCAGCTTCCAGATGAGGTGTCTGTGCTGTGCCCACAGAGCTCATAAAAAGGGATTAGCATGTTAACCACGTAATTAAACATGAAAAACTTAGCAGGCGCCTTCAAAGGCAGGCACCAAACCCCAGAGGTCACACTGCAGCGCTCACTGTGCAGCTGCTTTAATTATGGGGGCTCCTCCTGGGCACTGCAGCTCTCCCAGCTGCTGGAAGAGTCTTCCCACAAACTTCAGGGATTCATTTCACCTCCTTGTGCTATGGCCATGAAGCTCTTCAAGCCAGGTGGGATGGGACAAAGCATTTCATCCACAGCCAGTCTGTCTGGGGATATCCAACACCTCCCCCAAGGTGGCCCAGACCTGCAGGGTCACCCCTTTTAGCCTATTCCCCATGGAACTGCTTAACAATGAGAACAGCCTGCTTTGGGGAACACCTGCAGCTCCCCAGAGCTGGCACAAACCCCACACTCCAGGGGTTTACAGCCCCTGGAATGGCTGGTGCAGTGAAGAACAGCACAGCCTTGTGCTGAGTTCTCCTGGGTAAAACCTGCCTCTGCTCCCGAGCTCCAGAGGTGCTGGGGAATTGCTCTATCTTTTCCAAAAGCATTTCCCATCTGCCACCCAAGAGTGTGGCATCCCAGTACTTCCCTGAGTGCCACTGACTCCAAGCTCCCAAAACCCTGTGGCTGTGCAAGAACTTCGCCCCAGGGCAGAGCAGGAAAGCTTCCCCAAACTCATCCTCCCACAGGAGGGAGTGGATGCTCAGCACATACAGCCTGTGGATGGAGGGCAAAGCAGGCTCCAGGAACAAGAGATGTGGCATTAACAGAGCAGGACCCCCTGGGCAGCAGGAGGTGAAGAACAGGCAGAGGCAGTGCAGGGAGAAGGACAACTCCTGTCCCCAGGTGTACTGGTGACCTTCCCTTGCCACAAGAGCCACCTGCAGACACCAGTTGTCCTCAATCCTCTGCTTTACCTTCCTGGAATGCTTCTCAAACAGGCAGAGCATCCTCGTGCTGCCTGGCTCCGAGACGGAGCTGCGCATTTTTAGCCCGTTTTGACAGAGTTGGCAGCAGAGATGATGGGGTTTGGATGTTTGTTTGGGATGGTTTTTTTACATCCTGAATTTCTTTCTGCAACAAACAAGGGGGGAAGGTGCTGGTTTACTTCATTAAAGGAATCTTCAAAGGCTGCCCTGCACCTCCGATAGATTCCCAACCACGGGTGCAAAAACAGGCGCGCTGAATTATTTAAGTGCCTCTACCTGAACTCCCCCTCTGAGGTTGCCAACACAACTTCTGCCAAGAAAGAAGCTTCCCAGCACGGAGGATCAGGTGTAGGAACAAATGCAGAGAGGCTGGGAGTGCTCCTGAGGGAGGGAGAGCCGGGCTGGACGGGTGACGGCGGGCAGCCGGTCCCGCTGGAGCGCAGGCAAGCTCATGCACGGGTTAGTGCCACAGGCAGATCCCAGCACCCCCAGGCAGAGTACCTCGGAATAACCTGCTTGGAATTCTCAAATGCAGATAGGTCTTCTGCCCTGGGCTTGAGGCTAAACCAGCAAAATAAAATGAACAACAAATAATAATAATAATCCCCGTGTGTGATGCAAGGGCAGGTGATCTGTGGGATCTTAGGGCTTGCCTGGAGCAATCAGCAGCTTCCAGGTGAGGCAGAGGGTTGGTGCCACTGAAGTATTGCTGGACTGATATCCCATTCCCAGTGCCCTACGTTTCCTTGGCTTCACCATGGCAAAGGCAAAAGCCCTGCTGACCTCCATGAGCAGAGCAGGCTGTGATTTCCCTCTGATGTCTCCACTAACAGTCCATTATTTGGGAACCTTTGCTCCGTGCTGAGATGCAGCGGCCGGGCAGCCCCCACTCCCTCCGAAGGGAGGGGACAGGACAAGGCTCCATCTTCAAAGGGAGGCAAAGTGATGGCACTGTGACAAGCCCTGACAGACACGGTAATGATGGCCCAGCCACCCTCTTTAAGGGAGACAAATGGGACCATCAGCTCCCTATGAACTCCTCTCTGTCAGAAGTGAAAATTTAGCAGTTTCTGTTTAAACCAAGGACTTGGAACATAGAGACAAATCCTTCCAAAACCTACTGGGAGCAGAAACGCCTCCAGATTCTACAATGACAAAAGGGGTTGTGAAGATTTTTATTTTCTCTGCTCTAGTGTGACAGGAACCTGAATAGCTCCAGGCCAGCACGGGGAAACTGGTGAGTGAGCCCCACTAGATTCATTTTCCTGCCCCAATTCAGTGATCACAAACTCCCAGCCATGAAAGTTGGCAAGAACAGATATTTCCAAATCCTTTCAGACATAACTTCTGGCTAGGAGTAGTAAAGAGAGCAGAATTTGTTTTTCAAGACTGTAGTTGTTACCACGGATTTTTCCATGTTTTTCAAGCCTGCATCCCGTGCCGTACGGATTTCCCAATCCTTCCCGAGGGCAGCTGCTAGCAGAAAGCCAGCCAGGAAAAAGCCTTTGCAGGAGAAAAAGCCTTTGCAGGTGAGTGGGTCTGACCACCACCATCCAAATCCATGGTGGATGTGCCCCCAGCCCCTCGTTACAGAGCCCAGCACTGAGGCACAGGAAGAAGATGGGATGTAGAAAAATAAAGAAGGGGTTTTGTTGTGAGCTTTCAGGTGACCCCCGGGCCAGCAGACCCAGGCTGCCTCAATTCCTGGCTGAAGTTCCTCATGTCAGCCCCACTGCAGGAGGCAGGTGGCTCCAGGGAGCAGAGGTCTCACACCCCCTGCCAGCAAAGGCTTTGCTGTTAGTGACTGAAGCTGCACTACAGGTTTCTCTAGAGAGATTAAAAGAGAGGAAGAGCTTTTGGCTTTTTCCACTGAGAGCTCCTAAGCCAGGAGTATTTCTGCCCTCATTATTCACCAGACAAGCTCAGTGCTCGTAGGGAACTGCTGCAATAGGCAGGGAGGGCTTTTCCTGTTCACTGGGGATGCAGAGCCCTTCCAACAACATCCTTGAAGAGCTTTTAAGGTTCAGCAAGACCTTCAGCCCTGGAGACCCTCACATCCCTTCCCACAGCACTGGAGAGACCAGGCTGGGTCAGGACACCAGGACCACCAGAAGCTGGAATTCTCTGATCAAAGCTAAGCAGCTGGGGAAGAAAGCCTAGATCCAACAATTTTATTACCAAAAGCAGGATGATTTTAGGGTTCTTTTAAAAGGGTTTCATCAGGGGAGATACAAACTGGGGCCTTCTGATACCTTTTTAATAGTGTTGTGCTTGCTGTTGCCCCGGCTGGAGTTCTCGTTGTGCAAAATATCCAGAGCTGTCTCTCTCTCCTTGAGCTTCAGTGCCTCGATTTCTGTCTTCAGCTCGTTGAGCTGCTCCTGCAAGTGCTTGCTCCTCTCCATGTACTCCACCCTAACACACACACAGAACAGCCCTGGGTTAGCACTGACCAGCTGCACCTGCTGATGTGACACCTGATAACAGAATTGTAACAGAATTATAACAGGAACAGCTTTTCTTCATTATTTTTAGAGTGTGGAACTGATAATATCAGTTTATAGCACACAGTGAGCTACTCAGAGCAATTATTTGTTCCTTATTAAAGGGGACCCAGACAGCCAACCCAGCAATAAAAATGTAAGTTATATTATTATTATTATTATACAAAATTAAACCCAAGCTGGGTGGTATTTTAAGTCTCCCAATTTGCAAGTGAAAGTGACAGAGGTTTACACCACACAGTGGTTTAAGCAGCTACTCAGGAGAGCTCTACACCCCTGCACCTCTTCCCAAACCTGCTCCACAACCCAAATCCACAAATCTTTCCACGAGGAAGGACCCTGATGTACTGACTTGTCATGTTTTAGAGGGATTTGGCTTGCAAACTGTGTGGGAGCAAGTGCTGTCCCCAAAATATCAGATATCTTGTGGAAACAGAGCACACCTGGCAGAGAGAGAGTCTCCCAAAAAAAAAGCAAGAAAGGGAAAAAGCCAACCCCCAAAGCCAGCCATTCCCAGGACTCATCCTGAACTGCCTTCCACAATGAAAAATCAACTGGAAAAATCACCCCATGAGTTTTGTACCTGTGATTAACCCCCCGAGCTAGGTCAGAGGGCCAGCAGGGTAATAGGAGCCCTTTCCAGTGCCAAAATTTATAAAGAGGTTTATCCCAGCACCCGAGGAAAGAGAACAGCCCCAGAGAAGACAGGAAAAGCATCCTATTGCTTTCAGCATTTGGCAGAGGCAGCTCCCCCTGCTCAGGAGAGCAGGATGACCTAGATAGCAACCTGGGTACAGAACCAGGAATTATCCTGTTATTTTCAGCTTCTATCTTTTTTCCTTCTGGCTTTGGGAAAAGTTTTTAGAAGTTTTTAATCTCCTGTCTCTAGGTCTGTGATTTCATACATGGCAGAGGGCACTGAGCAGAGGCAAACCAAAGCAGCCTCTGGGATCCAGGGGTGTGTCATTCCAGCCTGGGGAAGTTTTGGCCAGAGCAGGATGACAGAGCCATTGTGGCTTTGATCTACGACCCAATCGATGAACAAAGCACATCATTACTACAGAGATTAAAATCTGATCTGCTTTGATTTCTGCTCAATTGGTAATTTCGAAGGCTACACTTACACCCTCAGGAAAACACAAGATCAAAGCTCATAATCACATCCAAACTTGCTGGCGAACACTTTTTATCCAGGAACGTGACAGAACTTCCAAGGAAAAGGGGTTAAAGCCCTAGTGCAGGACCTCAGCACACCCCCAGCTACCACCACATTCCCTGGACACCTGCAAAGCCTCAAGCTCAGGCCTCCAGCACTCAGCCTGCTGTTAACTCTTTCCACCACCATGGGCAATTCCAGCCTGAGCAGGAGCCAGGAGAAGGAGAGGAACTGCCTGGAGCAGGGCCCTGAGCTCACCTGTGAGCAGGTGGCAGGGACAGGTCTGTGACACCAGGCCCCCACCAGGGAAAGGCTCAGCCAGGACAAGCCCAGAATGTTCAGGTTGGAAAAGCCCTCAGAGGTTACCAAGTCCAGCCATTCCCCAGCACTGCCAAGGCCACCACTGCCCCCTGTCCCCAAGTGCCACATCCACATGGCCTTTACATCTTTCCAGGGATGGGGACTCCAGCACTGCCCTGGGCAGCTGTGCCAGGCCTGGACAGCTCTCTCCATGCAGAAATGTTCCCAAAATCCACCCTGAGCCTGCCCTGGCCCAGCCTGAGGCCGTTCCCTCTCCTCCTGTCCCTGTTCCCTGGAGCACAGCCCGACCCCCCGGCTGTCCCCTCCTGGCAGGAGCTGTGCAGAGCCACAAGGGCCCCCCTGAGCCTCCTTCTCTCCAGGCTGAGCCCCTTCCCAGCTCCCTCAGCCCCTCCTGGGGCTCCAGCCCCTTCCCAGCTCCCTTCCCTGCCCTGGACACGCTGCAGCCCCTCCAGGTCTCTCCTGTCAGGAGGGTCCCAGAGCTGCCCCAGCCCTGGAGGTGCCCCAGCAGTGCCAGCCCAGGGGAGGGCACTGCCCTGCTCCTGCTGCCACCCCAGGGCTGGCACAGCCCGGCTGCCCTTGGCCTCTTGGCCACACCTGGCTCATGTCCAGCACAAATCCCAGCCCAGCCCAGACTGGATGAATGCCACATACTTCTCCTTCTCGATTTCCATGGACAGCCTCTTCATGTCTGTATCCTTGAAGTCGAAGGAGAGGCTCTCACTGATGAGGTTGTAGCTTGGCAGGTCAGTGGGCAGTGCTGTGGTACTTGAGTTCATGGACTGCTGAGGAGAGAGCATCTGTTAATCACTCTGGGCCACACAAGGGTCACTACAGCCAATGTTCTGCAACACCAGTGTAAAATCAGAGCAACACTTGAGCCCAGAGTCCAGAACACAAGATCAGCCTGGACACCCCCTTGCTCCACTCCCAATTTGCTCCTCAATTCAGAGCCATTGCTCCTCCAGGATTCTTTGCAGTCCTAAAAGAGGAGACATAACACCACCTGCCTTCAAAATCTATTGACAAAACTTGGTAAAATCAAGGCTTTATCACTGCTGTGTCACTTTAAGCTGCCTCTTGGGAGTCATCTGTCTGCTATTTAACATTCAATCAGGTTTATAAAGTTCAAGCTGTGAGCAGGGACAATGTAAGACCCCGTGTGACAGCAGAGTCCTGCACTCCACAGCTCCCCAAAGCCTGAGCAAAGATCAATGTGACCCCAAGGATGCCATTCCTGCAAGGTCCACGGAGATGCACCGACACATTTTTATCTCCTCAGTAATTTACAGCTCCAAAGGTTTAGAAACCACTTCTAGATTCAGCTGGAAATGGAGATAACACAGCAAATCACTCCTGGAACACCTGAGCAAGGATTTGGGACTTTCTTCCTCCTGCAAAATGCTTTGCTATCCCCCAGTGACACACACTGCCAGGCCCTCAGATTTTATCTTCTCCTAAAAAATGACCCTTCTTCCTCTCAGTCAAAAATTCTGTCACACCTCTAACAAATGGGCTCATTAGGAGGAGAGGAAAAGCCTGCTGGAGTCATGGCTCTGCTCCTGCAGCACGCTGGATGAGGTGGCAAACAGGGCACACGTCAAGGGTGGCACGGCAGCATCAGATGGGGCTGAGTCACAACTGCTGCCAGCCTGCTCAGCCCTGCTCTGGGGCATGAGAAATCCAGCCTGGCATCCCAAAGATCCCCCACCTCCCTCCTGCACGCTCCTTCTTGCTTTAAGGGATTCCTGTAAGGAAAACAAAGTGCCCAAACCTGGAATGGCACTGCTGGGTACCTGCTCTAACAAGTGAGAGTTTGAGCTTCCATTGGCTCTTTCTTTCCCTCATTTCTCCTGTTTGGGATACTCCAAGCACTGTTTTCAGTTAGCTCCTCTTCAGCAAGACCTGCAAGCACTGGGGTGACAGATTTACTCTGCACAATAACCTGCCTCTTCCCTCACCACCAGCCTGGAATCCACAAACAGCCAGGGCTCATTCCCAGCTCGGACAAATCTGAGAGGGACAACATTTCATCGACCGGCGAGGCTGGAACACAAACACCTCGTACAAGCATAAACAAGGAGGTGCCTCAAACTGCACTTGGCCTGGCTGGAGCCTTCCAGGTGAGTTAAGACCCACATGACAAGGAAACCCAACTCCTTCCTCCCCCTTTGCTGCCAGCACGGAACAAAGCCACATTAATTCTGGAGCAGGCGCTGGAAGGGACAGCTCAGTACCTAAATTCCAGTCTCGAAGGAAAGGGGACAGGTCTGCCAAAGCACTTAACTGATTTAAATACTTGCATCCCATTGACATTCAAGTCCCTTCCCTGTAAGGCACACAGGCGTTCCCAAAGCCCTTCCCACGTGAGGTTCTCCCGGAGCATCCGAGCCAGCCCGCTGGCCTTCAAACAACCTTTAGCTTGTTTTTTTTCACTACAAGCTTTGTTTTTAAAAACTCCCAACAGCAGCAGTAACAGTTGAGCAGGAATTTCAGTTGCTGCAGCCATTAAGGCCTGAGCCAATTCATCAGGGTTGCTACAGCCACTACTTCCTTCTCTTCCCTCGGCACTGCTGTGCCATGGAGCAAGGAAAAAATTGGTGGAGAAGTCAGAGAGCAGCAGGAGTGAGAAGGAGTGTGGAAAAAGCAAAGAGTGAGCAGGTTCAGGGCTCTCAAAGGCACAGGACTGATAGCTGGAGCAAAGCATTTAACAGAATCCTGGAATGGTTTGGGTGTGAAGAGACCTTAAAGCTCATCCTGTTCCACCTCTGCCATGGGCAGAGACACCTCCCACTGTCCAGGGTTCTCCAAGTCCTGTCCAGCCTGGCCTTGGGCACTGCCAGGGATCCAGGGGCAGCCACAGCTGCTCTGTGCACCCTGTGCCAGGGCCTGCCCACCCTGCCAGGGAACAATTCCCAATTCCCAATATCCCATCCAGCCCTGCCCTCTGGCACTGGGAGCCATTCCCTGTGTCCTGTCCCTCCAGGCCTTGTCCCCAGTCCCTCTCCAGCTCTCCTGGAGCCCCTTGAGGCCCTGGCAGGGGCTCTGAGCTCTCCCTGGAGCCTTCTCCTCTCCAGGGGAGCACCCCCAGCTCTCCCAGCCTGGCTCCAGCAGCTCCAGGTCCTTCCTGTGCTGGGCCCCAGGGCTGGGGCAGCTCTGCAGGTGGGGTCTCACCTGGGCAGGGCAGAGGGGCAGAATTCCTGTTGCAGATTCCCTGCCATTAGCAACAATCCTGGGCAGCTCTTTCAGCAGGTGCTGTTATTTCTAATCCAGGGCCAGGGGGTGATAAAAGGGACAGGGAGCTTTTTCCATATGTGTTCCCTGACCTGGAACAAACTGCAAAGCCCTGTTCCTGCATTACAGCAATTTCCTGCCCTTAAGAGGCAAGCAGCCATCATCCCTGGATCCCTCTGGAATCAGAGCCACACGGAGGATCCAGAGGGAGCACAGAGCAGGTCAGGAGGGTTCCCCTGCAGGGAAAGCTCCTCCTGGTGCTGCCACTGCCTTTATTTTGGGCAAGGGGCAAACCAGCCACTTACAGCTCCCACAGGATCAGAGAGGAGGTGACTGCCTTTAGCTGGCACCCGAAGGGCACCGAGGGAGGCAAAGATTTGCGGCCAAGTCCGTAAGGAATGAGTCGTTCTCCAAGCCCTGATGCCCTGGGACTCAGATCCACATCTCACTTCTCATGCATCACCTACCAGTGACATCATAAAAGCAGCCTGGGCTTCAAGGACTAAAAAGACACTGAAACAAGCTTTAAAGAACCAGGATTGAAGACTGGAAAATTGAAAAATATATATATATTTTTTAACGGTTTCTTTTGATTTTTCTGCAGCACAGAGTTAGGTCAGGGACTGCACTGCATCTCTAAAGGGTCTTTTCCAACCTAAATGATTCTACATCCATCCACTCCCTCCTTCCTCTCTTGCTCTTGTGAAGTCCTGCTGAGCTCCCAGTGTCAGGGGATGACAGCACAAGTCTGGGACCATGGAAAACAACAAGCCCAATGTTACACCTTCATTTAGGAAAAGAAGTTGGATCCTGCACTGTTCATCAGAGCTGAGGAACTCAAGTCTCCCAAAAACAGCTTTCAAAACAGAGTCCCTCCATGTGCTGGCAATCCAGGGAAGTGTAACAGAGGATGGAGAGCCCAACAAGGTGTTTTCACCTGGATGTGGACATGCTGGGCACACCAGCCTCCTCCTGACCTTGAAAACAACAGCCACAGAATGTGTGCAGCACAGCCCTCATCCCAGGGCAGGGAGAGGGGCAAGAGGAGCAGCAGCTGCATGAGGAGACCCTGCCACTGAAATGGGGAGGAAAAAAGCATTTCCCTTCCCAGCAGGCACTGGCAGCTGTGTTTGGAAGGCCAGGGCTCTTTAGGGAAGGCAGAGGACACAGCCCCATGTGTCTGGAAGTGGCAGCTCTGCTCCATTAAGGAGCTGGTGCATCCCAGAATTCTAGTGACTTGTAAGAGAAGGAGCACTCCAAAGCTGGGCTTTATCCAGCACTCACTTGACTGAGTGTCCCAGAGCTGAGAGCACCTGATTATTTTCCATCACCGTTATTTTTAACAGCTTCCAAATAATCTTGCAGTGAACTCCAGGGAATTGGGATGAAAAGTTGCTCCATCTCAACCCCTCTCCAATCTGCTCCTATAAAGTTTCCAGACAAAGGGGGAAGGAGCCTGCAGGTACAAATTCAAACCTTGGTGCTGGCCTGTCCATAACTCCCACATCAAGCCTACTCCTGATGCTCTTCCCCTTCCCCCAGGCCAGGAAGGAACAGGTGTGAGCTGCAGGGATGGAGGCACCTGCTGGGGTTTGCAGGCACAATTAGGGAAGCAGAGGAAAAGAACTGCCAGACAAGTGAGAGCAGTGGTCATCTAGTCTGGCTTTTCAGCCTGGCAGGAACCAGGACCAGATGCTTCAGAGAAAGGTGTGAAATCCTCTTAATGGACAATTATGGAATAATCTCCCTTCAAGTAAGTTTTTTTCCAGCACATGAAGGTCCAGTTTATGCCCAAAGAATGAACTTACAGGTTCTGAACAGTGTTTATCCCACCTAACAAGAGTAAGGACATATTTAACCCTATTTTAAAGGTTATTGCTAAGCTGGTGCACTCCACACGTGCTGGCAAAGTGGCTCTGACACGGCTGCTAAATTGGTTTAAAATTTGCTGCTTTAATT
The DNA here is from genome assembly GCA_013397555.1 of Urocynchramus pylzowi. Lineage (NCBI taxonomy): Eukaryota > Metazoa > Chordata > Aves > Passeriformes > Fringillidae > Urocynchramus > Urocynchramus pylzowi. The sequence goes on from VZRH01006785.1 coordinate 273,590, forward strand.
TCATCAGCAGCTCCTTTGCTCTCGTAGCAAGAGGTGGGTGGAAAAAAAAAAAAAGAGCATAGTGAAGTTCTGCTGGATGAGATGCAGGGATGAAAAGGGCAAGCACTGCTCAGGATTTCTGAGCAGCAAAGAGACAGCTCAGCCCCCTCCATGGCTGGGATGGAGAAGGAGGCTCCTCCAGGCTACACAGGAGGGCAGGGAACTGGGAATTACAACACAGATCTCTCTTACTGTGTAGGAAGACTTGCTGGTGATCTCCAAGAGCTTCTGCTTCGCTCTGCGCTCTGACTCGCGAGCCTCCTGCAGGTCCTGCTTGAGCTGATCAGCCTCCTTTGCCCTGCAGGGACCAAGAGCAAACATCAGACTGCAGCCAGGAGGAACGAGAGCATGGAGAAGCAGGATCACAGTGGAATAGGCAAGAAGGGCTGAGTTCATCCGAGCAGAAGGGCTGACACCCAGCAGGCTCTCACACAGAGAGGAGTAATCAGCTGGAAGGAAACAAGGCTGATCTTTTACTTGCTCACTGCCACATTCACCGTGGGACCTGGGCTCGGGTGTCAGGAGGATGGAAACACCAGTTTTAACAAGGAGCAAAGCCTCTGTTTAAGGCTAACCTGAACAGAACTCATGGCTGGAAAGGAGAACTGAACAACTGAGAGGTAAGTAGAGGAGTAAGGAGAGAATGGGGAATGTAGATCTACCATCCAGAGGAAGAACAACTCCCAAGTGTTATTAACATTGTTGAATACTTTGGGGAATGCAGGGGAGGGTTGCAGAAAGCACCCAAAAGCAGAGCTGGCTTTTGGAGAGGGAAAGCATTTGGGCCAAAGGGCCATTTGCTGTCGGACACACGTGGGAAGCTGAGGGAGGATAGCTCAGAGGGATAACGTGAAGGGAGTGGGAAGCAAAGCAGAAGCAGCTGCAAGGTTGTACCCTCTGACCTCCTCTCCGACTCCTCGGCCATTTTCAGTGCCAACATCTCCGCCTCCAGCACCTTCTGCTCCATCAGCCTCTTCTCCTCCTCGGTGCGGATGGCCGTGGCCTTGATGCGCTGCATCTCCTGCTCGGCCTCGGCCGCCTTCTGAGCCAGGAGCTTGGCCTCCTCCTCCGTGATCTGCGCCTTCTCCGCCAGCAAATCCGCCGTCTCCTCCGACCTCATCTGACAATTCCGGGACACGAGGCCATCAAGCACAGGCAATGTCTCCCCAAATGTGCCCACAGCCCCCGCAGCAGGGCCCCGAGCTGCTCCGACACGCTCCACAGAACCCCTCCCTTCCGTGAAAGCCTGCAGCCGGCTGCCACCAAGGCTGGGAAGTGCCCAGGCTCCGGTCCAAATCACCCTCTTTGTGCTCCTCCCCAGCAGCCCAGCAGGATGAAATGGCTCCATCCAGCCTGCTGTCACTGGCCACTGGCAGCAGTTTGGGAGCAGTCTTAGGGCAGTCACAGAGCGCTTCCAAAAACGCTTCCGCAGTGGAAAGAGCGAGGAGCAGCTGCAGCGCTCGGGAAACGGCCTCCCAGGGACCTACCAGAGCCTCGTTGGCCATGGTTGCCTCCTCCTTCAGCTGCATCAGCCTCCTCTCCAGCTCATCCCTGGTCCTCTCAGCCTCTTCTCTCATTTGCTTCTCTCGTGCCAGGCACTGTCGTTCCATCTGGGAAAAAGGGATTGGGGAAAGTGAGGAGAAAAACACACATGAGGAAGGTTTTCCACGGATGAGGAGAAAGAGTCACAGGTGAGGTCAGAGCACTGCTGCCTCCTCTCTGCTTGGTGTCAATGGGAACGTCCCTGGACTGGGGTGACCTGATCAAAAAACAGGATCATGGCATCACTTTTTTAGGTTGGAAAAGACCTCCAAGATCATCAAGTCCAACTGTTGCCCCATCACAGCCAAGGCCACCCCTAACCCATGTCCCCAAGGGCCACATCCACACGTTCTTTTAACCCTTCCAGGGATGGTGATTCCACCACTGCCCTGGGCAGTCTGTTTGATGCTCCCTTGGAAAGTGCCAGTCCTGAGACAATTCCCATCCTCTGCTCAGGCTGTCACTCACAGCATGGCCACAGGAGCTGCCTGCAGGTGACAATGTCCCCAGACAGTGCCCTCCTAGGCTGAGTCACAGGCCAGACAGGACAAGTGGGTCTCAAGATCTCCAGCTTAACTCTCTGGAGTTTCTTACAGCAGGACTGGGCTTAAGGACAGTCTGAGGGCATCTCCCAAACACTGAAGCTCATGGCAGGAGGCTGAAGGACAAGGATAGCTGCTGCTCCTTTTGAAGATATCCAGCCCAGCATCCTGCAACCTTCACTTCCATTGGTTCAGAGGGAGGTCACACGGAGTGCAACCACCTCTGGCAGTTCCTGGATAAAACAAACCCTCTCTGTTTGCAGGGTACAGCACTGCTTCTCCAGGAGAAGAAGATCCAAGCCACCAGGACCTGCCAGCTCTTCCCAGAAGATGCTGGGAGGGCTGTTGTGCCTAGGGACTGCCTCTTCACTAGCCAAGAGCCCAAGGGAGCCATTGGGCTAATTAACACATGGAGTTTAATCCCTCCAGTCCCACAGGGATGGGGCATTATAAATATCCACGCTGCAGCCAGGACAGGAGACCTGCTGGGTTTAATAAGGGAAGGAAGTGAGACAAGCCACATTTCTCTACTCCTTGGACACCAGCTGTGCTCTGAAAGCGGGACGCCCACTGTTCCAACCGTTCTGCTTCCTTCCATTAAAGGTTCCCCTCATTAATTATCATTATGATCTGCATCCCGCTCAGGACTCCCATTAACAACAATTCCTGATCTAAAAGGACTATCTGAAACCAGTTAACGACTGTGGATGCTGGGGAGGGAGCAGGGAGCAGGGCAGACAGCACAGTGGCTCACTCAGGACAGGGCAGCCAGCCCACACAGGAGCCTGACCCTTCCCATGGAGTGCTCTGGATTTGGGAGCTCACGTGAAGCCAGAAGCTGCTGCTCCCTCCCAGAGCCCTCACCTCTTCCAGGAGCCCAAATAAGCACAGCATCTTGGCTGTGGTGTTATCCAAACACATCAAAACCTCACACATTGTAAAACTTAAAAGATTCATGGAATTGTTCAGGTTGGAAAAGCCCTCTAAGCCCAAGCCCAACCACTATCCCAGCACCACTGTGTACTCCACAAAACCATATCCTTGAGTGCCACATGCACTTCTGAACTCTTCCAGGGACGGTGACTTCACCACTTCCCTGAGCAGCCCATTCCAGTGCCTGACCACCCATCCTGAGCCTGTCAGCACTTGGACACCATGCTGCTCCTTCCAAGGACCTTCTGCTCCACTAAGGACATGGCTTAGGGAACACAGTGGCAAAGGGTTGATGGTTGGAGGCCTCAGAGTGCTTTTCCAACCTCAATGGTCCTATAGTGCCAACTCCTCACTGACTAGAGGAATCCAGAGGAATCCCTGTGGGAAGTCCCTCTTCCCCAGTGGAGCTTGTAGTGACTCAAGCCCAGACCTCTCCTGCCACTCCACGAGCTGCATGAAGGAAAACTGCCTTAGGAGGTGCCTGAAGGACAAGTCACATCCCACCTCCAGCCCAGCTGAGCACCTCAGCACCACACAAGCACCTTGGGAGGTACATGAAGGACAAGTCACATCCCACCTCCAGCCCAGCTGAGCACCTCAGCACCACACAAGCACCTTGGGAGGTACAAGAAGGACAAGACACATCCCATTTCCAGGCCAGCTGAGCACCTCCACCCCACACAAGCACCTCTGTGGCCACGTTCAAACCCAGTAACACCCAGACCTGTGAGCACAAGCCCCTGCTGGGTGCAGCGACTGCTCTGGCTTCTCCTGCTCCTCTCTAGTGGCTTCCCTGCCAAAGGGCCATTTATATTCCGAGCACCAGTGCTCAGATTAGCTGTGTGGGTTTCAGTGAGTAGAAAAGGTCTACAAGCAGAAAACAATGATTCACACAATTCAATTTGCTGATCTCTGCTCGTGGGCTCCAGGCCGCTGCCTCCGCCGCGCCGCGCCGGCCGCCCGGGCTGACCCGCGGCGCGGAGAGAGGCCAGCCCGGAATCAGCATTCCAGGCTGCACAGCCCGGGGTGTCAGCCTGCATTCCATCACCCTGCAACCAGAAATGGGCCAAAGAGCTACAGCAGAGCACAGCTCCCCCTCACAGCCCCTCATTTACCAACTGGCCCGACACATGGCCTGCCACGCACTCGTAGATGCGCAGGGCAGCTCTTCCCTCCCGTCCTCTCAGTTTTGTTCCCAAATTGGGGGCTGGACTCAGGCTGCCACCAACCTGCAGAGCCAAGCTGAGATGACTGGAGAGCTGGGAGCAGGCTACTAAAAAATGTTCAGCTGGACCTTCCCCCAAAGCTGCTTTGGTGTCATTCCAGAGACCTGTCCTTCCCAAGCCCGTCTGCATTTCTGATTTTGGCTCACTGGTTATGGGACATGTGGCTCACCTGCTTCCTGGCCTTCTCCTCCCTGGCCTGTGCTTTCATCTGCTGCACCTCCAATGAGTCTGCCTTCCTCCTCCTCATGAAGAGGTCGTGGTTCCCAATGCACAGCTGAAGAATCTGTTGCAGTCAGGGGTGAAGAGCAGAGAGAAACAGCTGTGTGCGTGATGGCAATGAGGTGGTTTGTATTCTTGACACACAAAACCACTAGAATTGCTTTGATTTGGTGCTTGTTAGTGCTTCCACCCACTGAGCTCCAACCCTGTGAGCTCTCACAGCTGTAGGAGGGGCAGGGAGCCAGGTCCCACACCAAACACCAGCTCCAGGGTACAGCAGCTCTTTGCAGACACCAATTTTCTGTGCCTCCAGCACAGCACGGGTGTTGTTTTACACCCACTCTAAAAAGGCAAGAGGCCAAATAATGAAATAAAAATTTCTACAGTTCTGCCTGGTTCCCTGGTTCTCACTGCCCTCTTTCTTTAGGCTCAAGATAAACTTGCACCTTCTCCCCAGTGTAAGTTTAAGGCACTGAGATTAAAAAATAAATTAAAAAAAAAAAAAAAAAGGAAAACCACTTTCCATTTGGACAAACAGAAGGCTTATCAAAAACTTGCTTGGGCATCTCCAGATGCCTTTGCTGAAGGGATTTCAGCCCCAGTGTGGTTCTCTCTCTGGTAAGGACCAGGGAGGTGGCAGTGCTAGAGGAGGGTTAGCACAAGGTGGGCACATAGAGGAGTGAAAAGATTTTTTTAGCAATAAAAGCAGGGTTCTAAATTTGGATTCTTTTCTAAAGGACTGATTTACATGCTCTTCTTCCATTTCATAAAATCACAAGAATCATGGAATGGTTGGAGTTGGAAGAGACCTTTAAGATCACCCAGTGCCACTCCCTGCCATGGGCAGGGACACCTCCCACTATCCCAGGTTGCTCCAAGCCCTGGCCAACCTGGCCTGGAACAGTTCCAGGGATGGGGCAGCCACAACCCAAGTCACAAATGACTTCTCTGAAGATTTCAGCACTATGAACATGATGATGCAGGGAATGAGGAAGCCCCATTTCCTATGGAATACAAAGCACAGCCAACAACAGGACAGCAAAGGTACCTGTGTGACTTAACAACAAATCCAAATCCAAATCCAGACCATCAGTAAAGCTGGTCTCCAACATGGCCAGCTCAATGCAGCCCATCCTTGTCCAAGGAGAGTGTCCTCAGAGGGGGAAAAGCCAGGACTCTGATAAAGGTGCCTCCCAAAACAGGGAAAGCTATGACACAGGGCAGAATGGGAAAGATCCACATGGGAAGAAGAGGAACTGAGCAAAGCTGGGAGTTGTATTTACTAAGTGCTTCCACTATTTAGGTCAGCTGAAAGCCAAGAGCTCCAAAAGGGGGCAGAAAAACAGGGGAGGGGGAGATGTTCTGTGGAGCAGCTTGTCTTGAGTCTCCCCCTTCCCCTCTTCAGCGAGCAGTAACTGCTACACCCCATCACAACCACACAGCAGCAGCTCCCTCTCAAAGGAAAAGCCCCAAAAGCTCGTTGTCTCACACTCTCTGCAGAACCCACTGCTGCAGGCAGTAAAAAAAGACTGCCTGTGCACTTACCAGCTTATTCACACGCAGCTTTGATGAATTGAATTTAAAAACATCAATCTTTTTGTCCAATGGCTTAATCGTAAACTGAAAAGAAAAAAATAAAGAGGGAGAGAGTTATCAGAGAGTGGTGCATTTAATAAAAAGGCAGCTATAAAATTCTTCCTGAAAGCTCTGGCTCAGAGCAGGTCAGCAGGGTCAGACACACGGCTCAGAGCCGTCCCCGTGGCTCTGAGCCAAGCAAGAGGACTCGCATCAAAAGCAGCCAAGGAGACAAGTGTTCCTCCTGTCAGGAAAACATGGGGGCCACAGGAGCTGGTGTCCTCTGCAGAGAGCCCTGCAGGGGTGGGGGCTCAGCTCAGCACCTCCCCAGGCAAGGTACTGCTCTCCTGGGAGCTGCAGGGAACACAGAAACCACAGCAGGAACTCAGGATGCTTCCAAAGGGAGGAAGAACCAGCTCAGCTGCCTGATGGGAACCACAGAATCATTAAGGTTGGAAAAATCCTCCAAGATCCTAAAATCCAAGTGTCAATCCAACAGCATCATATTCACCCTCAAACCATGTCCCCAGGTCCACATCCACAAGTGTTCTGTACACTTTCCTTGGCACTCTGGGCCAGGGTTTGACAGCCCTTTAATGAAGAAATTTTCCTTAATATCCATCTTAAACCTTCCCTGGCACAACTCGAGGCTGTTTCATCTCGTCCTGTCACTTGTTACCTGGGAGAAGAGCCCGACTCCCAGCTGGCTGCACTCTCCTGTCAGGGAGTTAAAAGGGCAGGAGAGCTGCATCAGGAGCACAGCACGGAGCTGCTGCCCTTCCCACTGACACCTCCACTCACAAGAGCTCCCCAGAAGAATTTTCCACGCATTTCCTTCTCCAGTACTCAGCCATGTCCTAAGATTTCCTCACAATTCAAACTGTTATTCCCTGGCTCTAAGTTGTATTTACAGTCCATGTGCCAACCAGCCAGCTCTACCCACGGCCTGGCTTCACCCTCTCCAAAGCTCTCCCACAGAGGCTCTCTTGAGAGGCCAGTGGTGGCACAAATCCCTCAAGGGCTTTGGTAATGCGGCCCTTGGATGGAGAGAAGCCTCTGCACTATCAGAAGGGTACTTGAAGAGATGGAGTGCTCTGCAAGATGGCATTTTTTAGGAGACATGCACATATTCCATCACTCCCCCACACGCTACAGAAATAACGGGCTGAGGAGCTGGAGCAGACAGAGTGTGTCCATTAGAGTGGGAGATCTGTCAATACACGGCCCTGCCTGCAAAGGGCCCTGCCCTGGCACTGCCTCGCTCTGGCAGTTTAAGAGCCAATCTTTTAAGACTTTCACAAAAGCAGACGTGCATGAATGTCCCTGGATTCGGGCTCCAGCAGGGCCCCCAGCAGCAGGAATGTGCTGGGAGAGGAGTTTCAGCTCCGTGTGAACAGTCAATCTTTGTTAGGAGGGATAACCCCCAGTGTGGTGTCAGCAGAGCTGCTGTTCCCAGCTACTGGCCCTGTCTGCATCAGGTCAGGCCTGCTTGTGGGCACCTGATCACACAGATGATTGAGCTGATGGAAGGGATCCGTCCTTCCCCAGAGAGAGTTCTCCTCCAGTCCTGTGGCAAGGCCTGCTTATGCAGGGGTCGAATCCCTGGATTCTGGGGAGCTCCCACTGCACTGTAACAGGCAGGGAAGCTTTGGAAGTCACTCAGTGCTGGGCTTTCTGCAGAGTCGTGGAGCTCTTTCAGGAGTAAAGCAAGTGGAGACAATTCCAGCACGGATTTACTGCTTATAAAACTTCACAAGACATGCAATAAACGCAGCTGATGAGAAACCTTTAGCTGCTTCCCTGATCAATATCATGTTTAGATTAGAAAACCATTTTTAATTAAGAAGTTAATTCTCTTCCTTACCATGAAGGCAGCTGGTTTCTTTGAGCAGCTCTCTCAGACTTAAAATGGAGCTGCTCAGTCCCCCCCTCCTCAGCCAATTGCACTTCTGTTCTCAATTAGGTTTGGGGGCCAACAATCCCAAAGACCCATATTTAGACTCTGGATTTAATAAATAACTATCTAACAGCGGGCTTAAATTGCTCAACTTCCTAAAAAGATTCCAGCTGCCATGCCAAGCCCAGCAGCCTGAAACCCAAGATGATGTAATGAGATGGCAAGAGCTCTTCTCCCCAGGAATACATCTCCCTGTATTCCATAATACAGAATATATCCACAGTAATAAATACCGTAATATATGCAGTAAAGAAGAGATTTTAACTTCTGAACTCTGGTATTTGGGCTAAGAACATCAACAGCAATTTTGGGTTTTTGAAAAGATTATTACATAGAAGGTTTGAAACCAAAGAGGAGAACCAGCTCCCCAGTGACCCCTTGCACGCCCACTCCTGCACAGTTTCAGGAAGGCTTGGATTAAGGTTTCAACTGGAGGAGTTGAGCTGCCCTTAGCTAAGCTGGTGAGAGCAAGCACAGCAGACAGAGAAGCCAAAAGAAATAATTTTAAATCCCAGTTGTGTTCTTACTGCTCTCAGGGAGGAGGTGGGACACATGCATACCTCTTTATCACTGTAGGAGATATTCCGGATCTCGTTCCATGGGAAGGAGATTTTAGGGGTCAACCTGTTGTCTGGGTCATAAATGTGAAGACCCAAGGCATCAACTCCAAGGAGCAGCTCTGTGCCCTTTTTATTCTGCAGGAGGAAAGGAAAGAGCAGAAATCACTGGGAGGGTCGGACATGAGCCACTGTTCCCTCCTCAGCCAGCCCTGAGCAGTGACCCAGCACTGGGTGCCAGGAGCTGCTGCCTCCCCTCAGCACAGGTGGGGTCCCCAAATGCCACCTCCCAGCTCTCCTGGCTCTCCAGGACACGGAGATTACCCTGGCAGGAAAACAGGACCCCAACCCACCCAACTCACCCTGATGGCGAAGTAGTTCACGCCGTACATTTCCAGGTCCTGGGCTATCTTCAGATACTCCATTTCAGCTTCATCTCTGTCAGGCAGCAACAGTGTTTGGGAGGATCAGAGAGGGACATGGCTGCTCTTGCTGATCCTAAGCACTCACCAGGCTTTAAAGCTTGGACTGTCTCTATCACACAGGTCAATCCTGTCTTTGCTGGCAGGATCAATAAAGTCCAAGAGCAAATCTCACTCTGCAGTTGCCAGCATCTGAGTGGCTGCTGAGATGCAGCACTCCAGGCCTGGCTTTGTTCACTCCCAATCCCTTCAGCATAAACAGGAAATCCCTGGCTGGGATGCCACTGTTTCAGATCCATGGCTTTGGGTTTATCCCCCAAAGGAGCGTTTTGCCACCTGAGGCAGCCATATAGCTTGAATCCCTATTTCTTCTCCCAGATCCCTGGTGCAGGTGAGTCCTTACTTTGCATCATTCCTAAATTCTCTTGAAGGCCCCGACAGTGACCAGGGGACAGCAAGGCACAAGCAGAGCCATCAACAAAAGCTTTGAGCTCTTCTCGAGGCTGCTGCAGAGATGTGCTGGGATTAACCTGCTGGCAGAGCTCATCCAGCACCTGCCCAAGCTTCCCAAAGCCTGGTGACTCTCCAGGGGAGGGGACTGGCCCTGACCCAGCCCAGCAGCACAAGCTCACCTCGCTCTGCCCCGGTGCTCTGCGTACCAGGCTGTTATCCTTTCCTCCCACATCTCTGGAGTCATCTGGTACAGGTTTATTACCTGGGATAGGTGGGAGACAGAGACCAGGTCACAGTGCTGCTCCTGGCTCAGCAAGAAAGACAGACCCCAGCAGCATGTCCAGCCTCAGGACAGCTTGGACACCGACTCCCCAGCTCTGCTGAGCTCCTTACCCGCTTGGGGAGCAATTCCTCCTGTGCCAGGAAGCCTCTCTTGTGGACGTTGGGATCGTAGTCGCCGTACTGGGGAGAAGCACAGACACCATGCCCACCCCACGTTAACCACGAGGGCAAGTCAAGCTCTTCACCCCCTCACACCCAGCCCTGAGAGACAGCAAACACTGTTCACCCCTTCATCCCACGAGCACAGAACCTGCTGCTCTCTAAGGTGAATAACCTGAGCTTCTTTGTCATTTCATTGCTAAGAGAAGCAAAGAGCTTCCTTCTACTCATGCAGCAGAGCTGGGAGCAGAACAAAACTTTCCACCATCACACAATCATTAAGGTTGTCTTAAGACCTTAAGAAAAGGTTTCCAAGATCAAGTCCAGCCTGTGACTGAACACCCCTAAGGGCCCCAAGAGCCAAATCTGCTCAGTTTTTGAACACTTCCAAGGATGGTGACTCCACCACTTGCCACAACTTCAGATGATGACCTTCACCAGCTGATGTCCTCCATCAGTCCAGCTGGACTAGATGATGGTTGTCTATTTTATTCTCATTATCATGCCCTAATTAACATTTCCCCCAATGCAGGGCAAGACTATAGCTGAGAGGTTCTTGTGGTTCCACAGGTAACGGAACAAGGAAATAAGACACGGAGAAAGACCTGTCCCCAAAAACTGATGGATAGCAGTGATCCAGGTTAGGCAGATGGCAGTTCCTCTGTCGCTGCTCATCACCCTAATGAATAAATATCAAAAAAATTAGAGGAGTTTGACAGATTCCTCTCAGGCAGGTGGTGGCTCTTCTGTCAGAGGGTCTGCTGCTCAACTGGGTCATGGAATCCAATTCAGATTTGTTAAGCGCATCCACTAATTACTGGTATTTGTTTAGATTTACATCTCTTTGAGCAGCATATAAAGTGACTGAGAAAGAAAACTGCTTATTAACAGATTGAAGAGCCGCGTGTCCCTGCGGTGCATGTGAAAATGAATTTACCTCCTGCACGGCCTCAGAGGGCAGGAAAACGCTGCAAAGCGGCTCCTCCAACAAGCCAGCAAATTCAGGGAGAGGAACAAAGCATGTGAGGCACGTACACAGAGTGCTGTGACTTCCACACTTCCTTCACCTGGCAACCAGGACTTCTGCACTGATAGAGGTGACAGTGCCCGACTGCACGAGACACAGCGCCCTTTGCTCAAGCCACTCATCTCGCAAGGGGGGCAGCCCTGCCCTCCCTGCTTTTCTGAGCAACCTTGGCTCAGGAAGTGCAAAATTTTTAAACACAAGACCAAAAGGCACCTGGTGGTCACACAACAAGCCAGGAGGCTTTTCCTCTCAGCCTCCTTTCTGTGCCAGGACCTTCACACCATGCACCAAAACCAGAGCTCAGCATCAAAAGTCTACACACATCCCACCTCTGCGCTTGGGAGACAACACGTGGGGATTAAAGACACAAATATTGATTTGGAGCCAATGCAGATGCAAAGGGAGCATGTAACAACAACCAACACTGACTCAGACTTCAATTAATAGAACAAAACCAGCCCGGATTTCATCCAAGAGCGGCGGCAACTCTGCCTTGCAAGGTCTTGGAGCTCCTCAGGATGCAGCACTTTGCAGGTCCCTGAGCCCCCCTCAAAAGGAAGAAGGTGAAGTTCACTTGGTGAACTCCAACCACTTTGGACAGGCAGCAAGTAAATCATATTTAGGTGATGAAAATAATAGCAAATAGGATTAACATGATTATTTTCTGTTGTGATCTTCTGCGGAAGTCCAAGACTAAGTATGGATTATGTGACTTTTCATGTGCTAAAAAATACTGCCGTGTCCCAGAGGAATATTTGTACTGAGAGGGGAGTCTGGATGAGAACATTAATTATTCACAAGTCAAAAATCAACAAATGGCTTAAGTATTGAAGAATTTGTTGGCTCAAATGATTTTGCAAATGTACTTTCTAAAGGCCTTTTCAATTAAATCATTACTTTCAAACTGTCATGGAATTTCAGCTCTTGTTAATTGAACTGTATGATTAATATTCATGATTGGGCATGGAATTGCCTTTACCACATTCATATGCCCGGCTTAGATTGTTGGATAAACACAGGCAGGCTCAGCTACAAATTAACACCAAGTATTGCTTGTTTGGGGGAAAAACAATAATAATTAAAGAGCTGTTTGCTGTGCTGCAAGATCTGAAGTGCTGAGAGAGTTGCAGCACAGCAGCGACCTTCATTTAAGGGGCAAAAAATAGAAGAACCTCCTGGATGTTCCCATTTTTTTTTTCAGTTGATCCCACGTCTTTCCCAGCTATTTAAAACCTGAACCACCTCCAACCTCTGAAAGCCACGTGGGTGGTTTGAACGGGGCTGGAGGGGAAAGCACATAGTAATTCCCCAAATGAACACAATGAGAGAGAAATAAATAAGCTGTTATTTTTACGACCCCCCTGTCTCCTTTGCTGTCTCAGGTTGGTGTGGATGGGCCAGCAGCACCTGGCTGTCAATAAGTGGCTGCTGGATGCACACATGCTGCTGTGTCAGGCTATTATGCCCCTAATCATGCAAATCAGCACATTATTAGTGAAATTACTGCACTCTCTGCCTGCTTTCTTGTCCAGGAAGGACATCATTATCCTATTCAACTGGAAGGAGATGACCTGCAACATCTTTCTTCCCAGGTCCCTATCAAAGATGTGCTTTCAGCTTTCACCTTTGCTGGGAGTGAAAGCAGAAGGGGAATCCCAGGCTGGAGGGGCAGTAAGGAAGGGGATGTCTCAAGAAAAGCCCTTTAGTGAAAAGTCATCCCTGCTCCACCTTCTCCTGATCTCAGCACAGTCAGAACTGCTCTGACTCCTCCCAATGCCCCAGGACATTCAAGGTGCCAGGGGGACAAAGGGGAGGGCACAACCAACCTGCACCAAGTCACAGCCTGTACCCAAGGAGCTGTCCTGGCCATGAGGTAACAGAGCTCAATATTTACCCAACATTTATTCATTCTGGCAGCCAGAAAAGTCATTCCTATGTATCCTCAGCTCAGGTCAATGGAAAGAAAGCCAAGATGTGTCTACTCATGCACTCTAATAAGAGTGATGAATGTTTCACACAAACAGAAACATTTCTAAAAGCAACTTTTCTTTGCCCAGCTGATGAGTCTCTTGAACAAAACATGGTTTCATCAATACTCTGATTATGAGGGGGAAAACACCAATTTCTTGTAAATTCAAACCCCACCAAAGAACATGGCACCCAGGGCCCTACTCAGAGTGTGGACTGAAGGCTTATGAGAAAATGACATGGCCAAAGGAAAAAGCCAACCTGGATCAGGCCCCTCTTCTGGCAACAGGGCCAAACCCCCTCTCCTGCACTGCCAGCAAAGATGGTCCCACAGAGCTGCTCCTCCTGAACTTCTCCACAGCCTTGTTTTAACTTCTCCTCAAGGACAGCTGGACTTGCCAGAAGCAGGGCATGGCCACCTGCCTGTGGTCCTGTGAGCCAAACCCTCCCAAAATCCCACCCAGAGTCAGAACCAACAGGAGATGCAGAGACAACGTGGCTGGGCTATGCTCAGACTGCAGCTGCTCCTCTCCCTCCCAAAAGAGGATCTTTGCACACACAGACTGGAGCTGAGCTCCAGGAGCTGTTAACTGAGCAGCAGCACATGCTGTGCATACACAGAGAGAAATTATGTCCCTGACTGCAAGAATGCCCCTGCCACTGAACCCTGGGCTGCCTCCTCCACCCCAGGAGTCTCTGCCCGGGGCAAGCTGTCCAAGGCTGCACACCCCAAACTGGAAAACAGTGTCCTCTGGAATAAATCCTCAGCAAAACACACCCACTCTGGGCCAGAGCAGAATGCAGCAGAGAAACAAGGGGAACTCAATGAACACTGATTTTTCCCTCTGTCTGGTGAGGCCAAACACCCAAGATCAAACCCAAGATAAAGGGAGAAGTCAGGAAAAGCCCTTTCACAGTGCAATAAAATGGATGTGGCAGTTCCAGCACTGAAATAAAGTCATTATCAAGATAAGTATTCTGGGGGAGCAGTGGAGCTGGGAGTCCCATTGCTGGTTTGCCTCTGGCTACACTGGCAAAAGCAGGGAAGAGATCCAAAAACACTCAGGCTCAGGGAATTCACCTGCTCTAGCAGTAAATCACACTCAAGCAGGCTCTGCAGCTCATGAGCAGAGCATTTGCTAAAGAGTCCTGGAAAGAGAAATCAAAATCCCATCCAACGTCTGGAGGCAGCCAGGAACCAGCCATGTGGAGAAGGCAGCAGTGCTGGCGTAGCCCCCTCACTTCCCAAGCTTTCACAGCTTTCCCTGCCTTCCCTTTCCCCAGGAAGTGGCTCCAGCACAAAGCACCTGGAGCAACACAACCCCAGCAGGCCCTTGGAGCATCCCTTGCTGCCTACCTTGGCTTGCACAGCGTAAGAGGCCAGCAGGACAGAGGCTTCGGGAGGACAGAAGATCTTCTCATCCAAAATCTGCTTCTTCACCTGCACACAGAGCAGCAAAGGACAGATAACACACGTTTAGTGGAGCACAGCAGAGCATGACTGTCACAGCAGATGGCTGCAGTTTGTTTTAACTTGAGCTGTCAACCACACAGAGTTAACAATTTTCCTAACACTAATCACAGTCCAGACCCAGGAAATCTCCGGCGGCTCGAAAGGGCTCAGGCTTTCACAGACCAACTTTCTCAGACAGGTTGGTGAGAAGAGCTAAATTTATATGTGGAAAATGACAGCACCTTTATCCTGTTGCTAAAGGCAAGGGGTGGGAGGGAAACCTTGCATGTAAACACAGCGATAAAACCTCTTCAGGCACGAGCTACGGATTGATAGGACATTCAGCCACGCTGCTAAATAAAAGAGCATCTTGCAGCCGAGCCTCTGAGCACTGCAAGCTTTGCTCTGGGACATTCAGGCCTCATTGTGAGTCAGTGCTCACCTGTGCTGGAGGCCAATTCCTTGGATCCCAGCACGGAGAGCTGCGGGTCACCTCCGTGGCAGAGCTCTGAGCAGCAGGCAGAGCCCCGCGCGCGCTCCCGGGAGAGCCAACGTGCAGCTCCCCGAGGCCACAGCTTTACTTCCCTCCCTTCTGTGCATTCAAAAATTAAACCTGTCATGTTCCATATTTTTTGGGTTGGCACACTTAATTTTCCTGATTAAAGACGGGGGGAAAAAAAAATGTTAAAAGCCTACGATTTCCTGGGAGGCTTAAATGGATTGTTGGAGATGCAGGAACATCAACTTGAATTTATAACGTGCTTTGAGTCCTCAAAGTTGGGTACAACATAATCACAGCAGATATTCTGCTGCATCAAGATAAAAAACAGGAGAGTTTACAAGCTTAGATGTGCTCCTGCTTCCCAAACGCATTCAGGAGTCCAGGTTTCTCCCAGCACACAAATCCCAGCAGCAAAGTCATGGTCTGCATTTAGAAAATGCAGCTTGAATGGCTTTTCCTCTCTGATTTTCCTTCTCAAAGATGCCAACAGCATTTTTCCTCACTGTGGATAAAGCTCCTGGCAAATGAGGCATTCAGAAATAACCCTACAGAGACACCAGTGCACGAGACTGAGCTTGGAAATTAACAGGGATACTTTGCATTTAGAACACTTTTGGCTCTAGAGAAAAAAAGATGGACTTTGGAAGAGTGAGGAGTATCAAGAGGCTGGTGAGCTCACTTGGAAAGGGCAGGACACCCTGCAGGCTACAGAGGTATTCCCAAATCCAAGTTGTCCTGGCTTTGGTGTAAAAAACCTAAGAATGAGTGACTTTTAAAAAATTTTTGTAATTTATCTTCAAATTAACAGCCAGAGAGCAGCTGAAACATCCCAGTGAATACCCAGGAGTCTGACTAGGAGGGCTCTGTTCCCTGTAACCGTGCTTGACACAACTCTTCTGAGGAAAAATGTGTCAGAAAATGGATTTTGTGGCAGAAAATTGATCATGTCTCTGAAAGAGAGCTCCTGTGATAGCAGCT
Source organism: Urocynchramus pylzowi (assembly GCA_013397555.1). NCBI lineage: Eukaryota > Metazoa > Chordata > Aves > Passeriformes > Fringillidae > Urocynchramus > Urocynchramus pylzowi. The sequence continues at coordinate 289,424 of VZRH01006785.1, forward strand.
CCTTGTTACCAGCCATGCAGCATTGCCACATCATCAGCTGAGCTGATTTCTCAGGACACAAAGTTTTGTAGAATAATTTAAATTAAAAAAACCCAACCAAGACGTGTTCACTAGAGTTTCTACATGCTTAACTGCAGGGCAGGAGTTCCTGGGGCAGGTGAGACTGTGAGCTTTCCCCTTCTCCTCTGTTTTTCCATCAGAGAGCTGAGCTGCTGGGATGTTCTTCTGCTCCAGGCAGCTGAAGGCTGTTCAGTGAGGAGGGGAACTTTGCTGTGCAGCCTGGAACAGGCTGGCTGCACTCTGCTCTCCAGCATCAAACTCCCCTGCTCCACACAACGATGCCCTCATGTCCAAAGGCAGCTGCCACCCCTCAGCACAGCTCATCCCACACCCTGCAGAGGGACACGAGCCCTTGGCTGACAGATCCATGTCCCTGAGCCACCACCCATGGATATTATGGATCACCTCATCATTCTGGACTGCCAGTTCAGAGGTCTGCCAGTCTGGGCAAGCTGCTTCAGCCACAAAAACCATCCTTCACCTATTTTAGGAAGTTTCTGTTGCTAAAGACAAGTCCCTTTGGAGAGGTGTGAACATAAGGATGTGGAGCACACTCTGCTGACCAACTCTCTGACCCTGGGACCTTCTGCTCATCCTGGCTCCCTCTCCCTCAGGTTGGATAGCAGTGTATTGACTCCTACCTGCAGGAAGAACAGGTGCTGGGTGATTTCCTGGACCAATTCCTCCTCTGCATTCTCAGGATAAAATTTGGCCAGAAAGTGAAAAGTTTTGGGCTCCTCTGTGGGAACATCATGATCCAGGACCTGTGGGATACAAAAGCCACTTGGTTTCTTCAAGGCAAGACCCAGCTCCCTTCTGTTCAGATGAGCACATATTCTGTCAGACACTTTTAGACATCCAGAACAGACCTAAATAGTTCAAACACCTTAGTTAAAAAAAGAAAACAAACATTTCTGACACTCCTAATGATGCAAGGGAACAAAAAAAGGCAGAAACAAACAGCATGAGAAATGAGACAGTGAAGGTTGATCCTGATCTGCCACGTGCTCCTTGCCTCTCCTGATACTTGCAGAGAGATGCTGGATCCTGCTGCGCCACCACCCGACTCCCTCCTTGCTCTCCTGCACTGAGCTTGTTCCACTGGTGTTTCTTACCCCACTGCTCTGCTACTGCCCAGCTCAATGCTGGTTTAAAACCTCAGCCTGAGAGGTGAGACACCCAGCCTCCCTCGGTGCCCATGACCATCTGGCTGTAGTGGCACATCCTTTGGATGTGAACAGAGCCACATCTGACACCTCCAAAACCCTCCCCTCACAGATTTGGGGAGCCTTTCCTCCCTTATCCCCATCTCCTTTTCACTCTGGTTTTTCTCCTCCCAAGCTCTCTGTATTTCTCAACAACAAAACAAGAGGCAACTCCACTTTTCTGCTGATGGTTTTGTGTTCAGGGGTACAAAAGAGAGAATTTTAGGTTTTATTTACTATGCAGTCACCCTGAAGTGCAGCACCCCAGCATGGCTGTGTCCCAAAATGTCTCCAGGGGATTCAGTGTGCACAGATGCTGGGATGGGGCACCTCTGCCAGCTTTTCCCAGTCTGACACCCCCAGATACCACAGAGAAGGGATTTAAGTACATCGGCCCCAGCTCACCCACCACACATCCTTGGGCATTCAAAGCAAGACTAAAGGATATTCTCCTTTGTCATCCCACACAACCTCTCAAGGGAAATATCCCTGTCCATGGCAAGGGCTTGGAATGAGATGAGCTTCAGGGTCCATTCCAACCCAAACCATTCTGGGATTTTGTGAGCTTTGGTTCCAACCTTCTTGTCCATTTTGAGCCAAGCCACCGTGTCCTTGATCGTGTACTGCAGCCCAAAGAACCAGGTTTCCCGCAGTCCCAGTGTCCTGCACACCAGATCAAACAGGTCCTTCCCTTTCCACTTCACCTGCCAGAGAGCAAACAGGAAGCAGAGTTATAAAGATGGATTTCAGAACTTCTCTCTGTTCAACCAAATGCACTGTTTTCACCCCACAAGGTCAACTTTAAACCCCCTGCAAATGCATCTGGTACAGACATGAAAACACCCTAATGAGGCACACATTATCTCTTTCCATCTGATCTCATCTGCAGATCACCAGCTCCTCCCTCAGTAGGAAACTGAAATGTGATTTCCCCTCTTTTCCAGAAAATGACACCATAAAGCCCCTGTTTCTTGCCCTGGGAAACTAAGGGTTCATTTAGGCTCTTGATGAGCTCAGGTTTAGGCTCCTGACATGTTCAGGTTCCTGCCTGTTGCCAGCAGGGAATAAAAATCCCTCTGAACTGCCCCTTGGTGGCTTTGATGTGTCCCCCAGGAATCCCTGCATGAGCACCAGGGGTTCAGGGAGAGGAGCCACAAAATCAGCAGAGACACAATCCCTGCACAGAGCGTGTGCATCCAGAGCCACCGACCCTGCACGGATAGGAGGGAAAAACCCATCCCAAATCCCCATCGCTACCACTGAAGTCAGCGGTTCTCCAGGAGCACATTTTGATAGAGTTAAACTGCATTTTCTGCTGAAAATGTTGGTGACAGAAGCAGCCAAGGAGCAGAGAAAATGGGTTGCTCAAGGACCATGTCCTTGGAGCAATCCTGCAGCTGCATCCATGATGCTACTGAGGTTTGCTCATAAAAGCGGGAGGTGCTGGGAGGCAGAGAGGTGAAGAGGGACATAAACCCCGTGAATCTAACATGCCAAAGCCACTTTGGTCTTCCATCTGCACGCTGAAAACAATTGCTGGACCGAGACATATGGCCATTACTCCAAAGCCCTTGGGCAAACAGATCTCTCGCGCTCTCTTGTCACTACAACTCAATCCTGGTGCCACCTGGACACATCAATATTAACGCCGGGGCCGCTGCCGCCGTCGCTGTCACCCACTGCCGCCTTGTGGCACAGCCGGGCCCGGCTCAGCCAGGCTCAGCCTTTCAGCGCTGACTGCTCTCCCCCTTCCCCGGGAGCACAGGCACGCTGGCAGTCCCGGAATAGGACAAAGCCGCCGCCGCCCTCCCCAAGAACACCACCCCCGGGCTGCTCGCCGCGATTCGGATCGGGCGCTGTCAACACCTCGGGGTCAAAACGCCAGGAGCAGCAAGTTTGGCAGTGCTGGAATTATAACCCCCCTAATTTCACACATTTCACTATCCTCCAGCCCCCGGGATGGGCTCCAGCTCGGCACAGGATGGCTCAGACTGCAGAAGATCTTTTCTTGACTATGATTTTAAGTGGGAGGTTAATTCGAGGGCTCAGACAAAACAGAGTGAGGCCCATTAAAAGAGCTATTTGGTACCATTTTTGCAGGCACATAAAAGCAGGCTGCCAGCAAAAGGCTATTTCTTCACGAAACTGCTTTGTATAAAGCATTATGGGCTGTTTTTCCTTCTCTAGGACTGTATTTCAGTCTCAGCACAGCAGTGCCTGCACCAAACCTTCCCAGGACAGGCTCCTGCCTGCTGCTGACAGCAGCACTGGGACGTGGCTCCACATCCCGTGGGGTCAGTGTGTTAAACCTGGAATTTCCACCGCCTGTGACTCCTCACTGAACCACCTCAGGTACCCAAACCGTGCTCAAGAGCTGACAGGACCCAAAGATTTCCTCTCAAAACACAAACCACCAGTTTGATTTTAAAGAGCAGCACTGCAGATTAAAGCAGGAGTTTTGTGCAGTTTTAACTTGGTGATGGGAATTTGAAATGGTTTGGGTGGGAAGGGACCTTAAACACCACCCAGTGCCACCCCCTGCCATGGGCAGGGACACCTTCCACTGTCCCAGGCTGCTCCAAGCCCTGTCCAGCCTGGCCTTGGACACTTCAGGGATCCAGGAGCAGCCACAGCTTCTCTGGGCACCCTGTGCCAGGGTCTCACAGTTGGATTTCTTCCTGACACCTAACCTAAATCTCTCCCCTTTCAGTTTAAAACCATTCCCCCTTCCCCTACCACCATCTGCCTGCATTAAAAACTCTCTCTCCTTTTTTTATGAGCCCCTCTTTAAGGGACTGTATTTTAAGTGAGGCTTCTGCTGCTGCATTTTACACCAGCGCTTTGTCACCACGCGTTTCTGTGGTGGCAGGAATAGACATTTAACATTCTTGCACAATGCTCGAGACTCCAGCCATAACAGAGCACATATCCTCCCCAACTGTGCTGAATTACCTTCATTAAATATATCAATGATCAGCAGCCACCTTTATTCCAACAGACATGATTTCCCTCCACACCTCGGTACTTAAAATAACCATCTGCATTCAAGTGGCATCTTTTGACAGCTGAATCCAACTGCTTTACAGACATCCAGGACCTCAGCCCTCCTCACCCATACTTTACAGGCTGTGTATCATTAACTGCCACATTCTGTGGTTGTAAACTACTAGATAAAAAGCCCTTCCAGGGCATGAGGGGATGGACAGAGCTGCTGTCCAGAGAGCCTGGGGGACAGCCAGGACAGGCTGGCCGTTCCCATCCACACTGTGTCCGTCAGCCATTCCCTGCACGGCACTCAAGTGACACCTGAAGCACAAAGATGATTTTACAGGCCATTCTGAGCTCCTGAAAACAAAACTAAGGAGCTCAGAGCAGAAAAAAACCTCCTCAGCCGTGTGCTGGGGTGGCTGGCACGATGCTGTAGCAAAGCTCCATCTCCCAGCAAAAAGCTACATCATGATAACCTCAATGTGACCGTCAGGACGGAGAGGGATGCGTCACTCCAGCATCCTCCCCGTGCTGCAGGCATCACCTCTGACATTTGCAGCTCCTTTGCCATTAGCAGGATCACAGCACGGGTGGCTGCAGGGATCCAGGAGCCCACACGGGAATGAGGTGCGTTATAAACAGGCTGTTACTCCACCGAGCTGTTTGTGTTCTTTACTAAGTACAGAGCGGTTACAATCTATCAGCAAAGCATTTGAAATTAACAGCACTAAGCACTGAGAACTCTCCAGCCAGTGGCTAGAACAGAGTATTTCCAGCCCAGATTATTGGCATCATCTTTTTCTCTGGCGGAGACGGCGCATTTGGCATCTATTAACAGGGTTTGCATTATTTATTAACCTGCACCGGGAGTCATTTCCAACTCGCAGGCAACTGCGCGATTTATTTCGGAGCATAACCTCTCTGTCAAGTTTCACAACTGCTCCTCAGCTCCCCACTCGATAAAGCAGCTCCAAAAATGAGCAGAAGGGTTGTCTGGTCCTCTCATCAGGGGTGACAAGGAGGGAGGGCAAGCCAGGAATGGCTGGAGCTGTGCTGGGAGGTTTAGGTGGAGCTCAGGGAAAGGCTCTTCCCCAGAGGTGCTGGCACTGCCCAGGCTCCCCAGGGAATGGGCACGGCCCCGAGGTGCCAGAGCTCCAGGAGCTGCCAGGGATGCCCAGGGTGGGATTGCTGGGGGTCTGGGCAGGACCAGGTGCTGGGCTGGATGGTCCCTGTAGGTCCCTTCCAGGTCAGGATATTCCACAGTTCTAAAAAATGAGCAGCAAGGGACAAGGGAGTGAAACCACCCTGCACAGAGAGGGTTGAGCGAGGGGTCCACACAGAAAAGAGATTCCCAAAGCACTGTCAGGCTGATGCTTTTCTTCCAATGTCAAATGTGGTAAAGGGGAGGCAAGAGGGATGGGTTTCATTTAATATTTAGGTTCCTCACACAAGAGGCTCTCCTTTTGTGTGCCCAAACTCCAGGGGACAGAACCTGGCTCTGCTTAGGGGGCACAGATGAAGATCTCACCTTCCCCTCATCACAAACACAAACCCCTGGAGCTTCAGCTCTTCCTGGGACCAGAGCAGGTATAAGGGCACAAAAAAGGCTCAGCTGCTTCCCAGGGAAACCCAGAGCAGCGGGCTCTGCACCCCCCACCCACAGGACCAGGTTAAGGCACGACCTTGCAGAAATGACTCACATTTACAGAGTATTTTACTGCACCAATTTACCCGTAAATAACACAGAAAATGGCTTTTTGCTTTGCAGATAATTTTATTAGGTGTTAGCTCTATGCCAGGGATGTAAAGAGGGGCAAGAGCCCCTGCTGTGACACAACAGCCAAAGGACTGCTGGGAAAAGGGGACCGAGCTCCAGGAAAAAGCACTCAGAGTGAAGTTATTCCTGTTTAGAATCAAATTTTAACGAGAGAACACGACACCACTGAAACAGGGGTGGAGAGGGCAGAAGGGAGAGAGCTGGGCCTGAGCAGAGCATCCCTCCACTCACCACCTGGGAGTGAGGAAATGGATGTAGGCTGTAGCTATTCCAAGCCCCCATCCCACAGGAGATGCCCAATCTACCCAGCCACAACAGTTTACAACTGAAATGGAGATGATTTTGAGACTGCAGACCACACTTATTTCTCCTTCTGGACCTGAATGATAACCACAGTGCCACGGACAACCATTTATTTAGATTTAAAGCCCATTTGGAGCAAACAGGGAATCAAAAACCGTAATATTCGTCAATTTCGTTTTGAATAAAGCGATGTCAAATATTTTCAATTGCCACTTACTGAGTCACAGGGCTGGGCTGTAAAAGTTATTTTTATTTACTAATGCTACACGACAACTCGATAATGAGCTTTTAATTAAAACCTATTTCTGTTAACCACCGAGGAGGCCAAGAACGCGCCCAGGCGTGAGGCTGCAGATGGTGCAGCCCAGCACGTTCCTGGTGTCTGCCCCAGACTGAGACAACGCTGGGACAGGCAGCTGTGACCAGACAGGGCCAGGGGAGAGGCAGGGGACAACGACTGGTGACAGTGTGCCCTCTGCCCTGCCCAGGTGAGACCCCACCTGCAGAGCTGCCCCAGCCCTGGGGCCCAGCACAGGAAGGACCTGGAGCTGCTGGAGAGAATCCAGAGGAGGAGCTGCTCCAGGGGCTGGAGCCAGGCTGGGAGAGCTGGGGGTGCTCACCTGGAGAGGAGAAGGCTCCAGGCAGAGCTCAAAGCCCCTGCCAGGGCCTAAAGGGGCTCCAGGAGAGCTGGAGAGGGACTGGGGACAAGGCCTGGAGGGACAGGACCCAGGGAATGGCTCCCACTGCCAGAGGGCAGGGATGGATGGGAGATTGGGAATGAGGAATTGTTTTCTGTAAGCACAGATTGAAGCTGGGGCTGCCCCTGGATCCCTGGCAGTGCCCAAGGCCAGGATGAACGCGGCTTGAAGCAGCCTGGGACAGTGGGAGGTGTCCCTGCCCATGGCAGAAGATGGAACTGGATGAGCTTTAAGGTCCCTCCCAACCCAAACTATCCCATGATTTCATGTCCCAAAGCCTCACCTCCTGCTGTAACATGGGCTCACACAGATGAAGAGTTACAGGGTCCAGCAGCAGCTCAGTGCAGAGCAAGAAGCTCCAAGAGGACAAAAGGAGGGTTTGGACCCTGCAGGGAGCTCTGCCGAGGATGCACAGAGCTGTAACATCGGCCAGAGCTGTCTCTGTGCTGCACAACCCTGCTCCCTGGCCAGGAAGGGCCAGCCCCAGGCCTTCCCTCCATGCAGGAGCTGATTGCTGATGGACACAGGGGTGTTTCAGGCCAGCCTGACCTGCTCTGATGAGCCCTCTACACTGCTGAGCTCTGAACACAGACAGCTCACCCGGGCTGGAGGGGGCAGCCAGTGCCTCACCTCGGGGTGATGCCAGCTTAAATGCCTCTCTTCCCATTTCCAGGGCTCTGTCATTCCCTACCAGTGTTGCCTCCCAGCTTCAAGAAGATTATTCCCAGGGCTGCTTCCCTGTTCAAGTACCTTGAATTTCAAAAACCACCTACTTGAAAGACACTGCCTGTACAAAGGAAAAAAAAAAAAAAGAGGTATTAAAGAGCATCAAAACTGGAGTCTACACACCAAAGGAGAAAGAGTAACTGTCCCAAATGCCCTCCCTCCTTCCCCTCTGGATTAATTAACAGAGTCTGGGGATTGACAGCAGTTTTGAACAGTCTTTGGAGAGAAGTAACAGGAGTTGCCAACTGGCTTAGAAGAGGCTGTGATGGGAGCAGGGGATCTAGAGAACTTTTTAGGTGCAGGGAGGCACCAAAGCCAAAGAGGATCCATGTCCACAAGTCACAAGCACAACTTTAGGAGATGAACTGCACCAAACAAGACATCTCCAAAACATCAACTCCCAAATGTCACTGGTGTGAATCAGAAATTCTGAGGTTTTGGGGCATAAACCCCTCCAAGACATGAGTGAGGAAACAGCCCTTACCTGCTGTGTCTGGGATTCAAAGAGAGCAGCACGTGCTCCTGAGTGCTGGCACAAGATCAGGACACACGGGCACGTGGAGGAATGAAACACTGACCTGACAGCTGGTATCCCAACAATTTTGGGATCATGTTGTAGCTGAGGGGGATTATTTCTCTCAGCTTTTTGAACAGCTGTCTCTGCACACAGATTGTTCTTTTCCTGTTAAGTTTGTGTCCACTCACAGAAGCTTTGCAGCATCAAGAGGTCACTGTGCCTGCCAGCACCTGCTGCCTGAAATTGGGAAAGTATGGATCTTTATAAACCCCCTTCCAAGTATCCTGCAATGCAGAAGGAAGCCAAGGGCATTCCACTCCCTGATTTCCTCCTCCTGCCTTTTTATTTTGGTGCAGTGACTGGACACAGCTCAAAACTCAGCTCGGATTTACTGCACCAGCTCTTCCTCAAAAACTCATTTCCACCCAGATTTCCACCACCAAATCCTTGGTTGTTCCTGTTCCAGAAGATGAGCTTTGCAGCTCAGCTACACAAGTCCCTGTGTCTGGTGACAAAGGGACAGCACTGGGCCACACGTGGCCGAAATCAGGACTCTGCTACTTACAAGGGCTTTACATCCAACCTCATCCAACTGGCCCTGCACTGAGTGGGGCACTGGGCTAAAATAAAGATCCCTTCCAACCAGGATTATCCTCTGGACAGAGAGGAACAGCTTAAGCACTGAAGCAATAACTGGATGCATGTTTAGACCAGCAAATACATCAGCACAAACCTGCCTCTTCTTGCTGCTTGAACACTTAAGCTGTTTCTCCAGGCTGGTTGTAAAGCTTTTCCAATTCATTTTTAAGACACCAAAAGATTAAGGTTGGGAAGCAGCTGGGCAGTGAGCTGCACCTTGATGGAGTGACCATCCTTGCAGGATTCAAGCCCAAAATCACAACAGAAAGGGAAAAACACACCCTTTGGGAAATGGGCCATGGCTCTGAGATGGAGAGACACTAACGGGGCTGAGCACTGCAAGAGCAAGAAATTGGCAAAGACACCCAGGAGACCAAGGGAAAGATGGAGGGGGTCTCAGAACTTGGTTCTGAGAGGGAAAAAACTGCACATGGCAGGGGGGGAGACCAACCTGACATCAGCTGCACCACACCTCTGCCACCCCACCAGAGACGTGGGACAAACAGTGCTTTGGGTGTGCACTCAAAAACACCACGGGGGTTTCATTCCTGAGTAACTCATGAATGTTTGGGCTGGAGGGACTGGAAGCCCACCTTGCTCCGCCTCCCTGCCTTGGACAGGGACACCTCCCACTGTCCCAGGCTGCTCCAAGCCTCTCCAGCCTGGCCTTGGGCACTGCCAGGGATCCAGGGGCAGCCCCAGCTGCTCTGGGCACCCTGTGCCAGGGCCTGCCCAGCCTCCCAGGGAAGAGGCTCCCACATGGCTGTGCAAGGCTCCCAGGAAGGTGAGGCAGCAGCTGGGGTCGCTTTAGCACAGGGATTCAAGAGCTATGCAAATGTCAACCCTTCCTCCAGATGTTATCAATTAATTAGGTACAGCTCAAACCTTGGAGATGAAGTAACAAAAGGAAGACACTCGCTTCGTGCCTCCAAGATTTCCCCAAACAAATTTGAAGTCTTTAAAGTGAAACCCCAACCGTGATTATTAATCTCCATTGCCGTGTTAGAAAGATTAAGATTCCATTTCTAGGAATTATTTTAGATTTAGGCTCAATTTGGAGACATCAACTGCAGAATAAACAGATGCAAAGCAGGTTTAATCCCTTAAAATGCACAGCTGGGGATTTCTAGGGAGCAGACTGAAAAATTAACACTGAGAAAGAAGGTGAGTCTCCAGCAGCTACAGCTGGGTCACGGAATCATGGAATATCCTGAGCTGGGAGGAACCCCCAGGGATCAAGGAAGAGCAACTCCAGACATCCAACAGAGCAGCAGCTCTCTGCCCCTGTCAGCACGAGGTGCCACTCACAGCACTCACAAAAACACATCTCAAGAGCCCCCAGATGCAGGATTCCCACTGCACCCCCTCCACTGATCCTCTCAAGTGTTTGTGAGGCAGATTTCCCTCTCCTTCCTGGCCCAAGACACCTCAAAGCACACAGAGAGCTGGGAAAACAGTGCTGCTCACTCTTCTCCTGGCAAACCTCAGGACAGGGCCAGACTCCTTCAGGGAGGAGCACTGTCTATCCCCAAAACCAACTCTCTCCACTGGAGGTGTGGCTGATCCCTCTGTCCCTGGATGTTCCTGCAGAGTCAGCACAACCAGGAGCTTTCCCCAGAGCCTCCCAAGTGCAACACAAAAACTGGGACAGAGATGCAGCCAGGGAGCTGCACTGCTTAGACAGAGCTTGGATAAAACTCACACCTGCAGCTGGGCTGCCCTGGGCCTGCAGCAAGCCCAGGAGGCCACGGAGCTGCTCCAAGGGCTGGAGCCAGGCTGGGAGAGCTGGGGGGGCTCCCCTGGAGAGGAGAAGGCTCCAGGCAGAGCTCAGAGCCCCTGCCAGGGCCTGAAGGGGCTCCAGGAGAGCTGGAGAGGGACTGGGGACAAGGCCTGGAGGGACAGGACACAGGGAATGGCTCCCACTGCCAGAGGGCAGGGCTGGGTGGGATATTGGGAATGAGGAATTGTTCCCTGGCAGGGTGGGCAGGCCCTGGCACAGGGTGCCCAGAGCAGCTGGGGCTGCCCCTGGATCCCTGGCAGTGCCCAAGGCCAGGCTGGATGGGGCTGGGAGCAGCCTGGGACAGTGGGAGGTGTCCCTGCCATGGCAGAAGATGGAACTTTGATGAGCTTTAAGATGGATGAGCTTTAAGGTCCCTTCCCACCCAAACCATTCCATAATTCCATGAAAACTCACTCCTCACCTGTAAGGTGTGAAACAGCCCCATCACCCACCTCCATCCATCCAACCATCCATCCCTCCCTCCATCCTGCTCCAATATTCCATGCTGAAGGAGGCCTGAGTTCCCTCTGCATCCCCCAGCTGCATCACAAGGAGCCCTCAGCAGGGCCTGAGCCCCTTCCAGCTGCAGGAATCTCTCTGCAGCAACAAGTTCCTTTGGCAGGAACCTCCCAGCAAAGCCAGCTGGAGATGGAGCAGCTCCAAATCCCACGGGAGTGCTGCCTCATGGCTGCACAAAGCCCTGATCCCAGCGGGAAGGGACACAGCGCTGAAATTCACAATTATTTCCTTTCCACCATCAGTCACTGCTGCAGCCTCGGGAAAGCAGCAAAAGCAGAGCCAGGGCATTGACACTCTGCTGGAAGTGGGAAGCTCACACCAGAGCAAATCCTCAATCACTAAGAAAAGCAGGAAGTTCTTCAGGGCTGAGAGGAGATTTCCAGAGCAAGGAAATCGGTGATGACAAACTCCCCTTGGCTGATGGGTGCTGGGGTTCCCTCAGGGTTTGGGTCAGGATGATGAAATATAAACTGGTACAGGATAATGAAAGATAAACTATCAAATGCAGAGTGGGGTTTCAGTGTTTGTGTGGCCAACCCCTCTGGATCAGCTGAAAAAGCAGAGCAGATCCCAGGGTTTGGCAGCAACGCCCTGGGAGAATGTTTCACACGTTCCACGGGCCCCAAAAAGGGAAATTATCACAGAAAAGCCAGAGCCAACCCCCTGCAGCATCCCTCAGCCTCATGGTGAGCTAAGAGCTCAGGAAAATGCCAAAATTCTGTCCTTGGACGTTTGTGGAGCACTTGGGAGTTGGATTCCTGTGGATTCAAGCCTTGACACTGAGATTCCTGGAGCCCTGTGACAGCCACAGTGTAGTGGTGACTTGGGCTGGGATGGCAGGGCAGCACTGGATTGGAGCCCAAAGGAAGCTGGATTGTAATGAGAATAAAGCTGAATTATAACCAGGATAAAACTGAATTATACCCAGCATGAAGCTGAATTATAGGCAAAATATAGGATGAGTTATAAGCAGAATAATGCCAAATTGCACCCAGAATGAGACCGAATTATAAACGGAATGCAGCCAAATTATAACCCAAATAAAGCTAAATTACACCTGGAGTGAAGATGAATTATTGCCAGAATAAAGCTGAACTATAACCAAAATACAGGATGAATTATAACCAGAATAATGCCAAATTATGCCCAGGCTAAAGCCAAATTATACCCAGGAAAAAGAGCCAATTTATGACCAAAACAATGCTGAATTACACACATAATAAGGATTAATGATAACAAAAATTAAGCCAAACTATAACCAGGATACGACTGAATTACACCCACAATAACACTGAATTACAACCAAAACAAAGCCAAGTTACGACCAAAGCAAAGCCAAATGACACCGATTCGTAACCAAAGCAAAGGTGAATTACAACCAAAGAAACGCCGAATTATAACCAGAATAACGTGGAATTATAACCGAAATCCCACGAGGATAACGCCGATTTTTAACCAAAACAAGGCTGTGCCGCTGCTGGGTGGGGG
>VZRH01006788.1:624-19965 GCA_013397555.1 Urocynchramus pylzowi
AAAAAAAAAAAAAAAAAAAAGCATTTGTAACATTTCTAATCCATTTGGTTCTGTCAGAAGGAAACAGCTATTTTTCAGAAGCATTAATCATATGGGAAGATATTTTCAAGCATGTGTCTTGCTGGGAAATTATTAGTATACACTAGACCGTCATTAGTCTGCTCTAATGGAACAGCAAGAGCCCCAGATTTCCCAAGTGCCAGAGACAAGACTAGGAGACAAGACTAGTCTATCATGCTCTTTATGGTCCAAGATGATTTTTTTTTTTTTTTTATTTGCCATAATGCTTTTAAGAGATGGGGGGAAAAAAGCCACTCAAAAACTTCTAGTTTTAACAATTTAGAAGGTAAATGAAAACCAATGAGGGGAGAAGGGGTGAATAAAAGAGTCACCAACCAATGCATGCATCCCACTGAACCAGGTACAAAATAGCTGCTGCAGTGTAAAATGACAAAATAATGAAATCACGTGGTCACAAAAAGAGAAGCAAAACTATATATATATGTGTGTGTGTGTGTGTGTATATATATGTATGTATGTATGTGTATATATGTGTATGTATGTGTATATATATGTATGTATGTGTATATATACCTATGTATGTATACATAGGTATATATACACATACATACATATATATACACAAACATTTAGCATGTTATATATATGTGTGTGTATATACATATATATATATATATGTATATACACAAACATTTAGCATGATTGAACACAAATTTTAAGCCCATTAATCCTTCTGCAAATACATCCTACAATATAGCAAAGTGATGAGATCATACAGCTTTTGGGTGGTTTTGGTGGGACACTCTTCAGGACCAGTGGAGACCCTGAAAGTCAAACAGAGGAAAAACCCTTTCACAGCCTGGATGCCACTGCCTCATTCCCCAGCCTTAAGCCTGGCCAAGGCCAACCTCCTACAGAAGGAAAATTCAGCTGTTGGAAAGTTGAGCCTCTTTCCCTCAGTGGAAAAAGGGGTGGTACTGAGGGGGGAAGATGACTTCCTATTTCAGCATAGAGAATCTTGCTACCACCCTCCACTGCTTCCACCAGGCAGTCTTAATCTGTTCTTAGAAGATAAAGTACTTGTGTGTCTTATATATTATTTTTGATATCTTGTTTGTGGAAACTGGTATAGGTAAAATAGAATAGTGACCTGAGGACTATATCACATCTTTTCTAAAAGGCAAAAGCTATTTCAAAATTTTCTCATCTCTTCCAAACTACTCTTGCTTTTCTTGCTCCCAAAATGCAGTGAAGTGAAACTCTGTTTTAGTCTGTTCAGCCCTATCAGCACTGCCTTCACATCCCAGCAGGTATCCTGCTCATTTTTGGGTTTCTCCAGACAGTAGGTAAACTTCTGGATACCTGTCTGACTTAACAAAGGTGTTCTTTTGATGTTTGCCTTTAGGAACCTTAAACTTTGGGTGCTTCTATTATTTTGTCCAACAAGTCAAGGCATTGCTGTCAAGGGAGATGTTATTGTGGAAATGACAGAATATGTTCAAGGGCAGTGAATAAGTTCCCTTTCAATAAAAGCACACATTATGTCCAAGAACAGTCAAAAGGGTTAAAATACAATCTTTCCAGATAAGTTTCTAGCCATATGAGGCTCAAAAAGTCAAAAGATTTGAAAGCTATTAGTACTTCTGTAGATCATCCTCTTCCAGACACTCTTTTTTCTCTCTCTCTCTTTTTTTTTTTTTTTTTCTCCTTTAACTGACAGGTTGCAGTTAAAAATTAAAGTAAAAAGAGACCCTCTCTTTCCTACATACTTTTAATGGAACTCAAGCCAAAATAAGTCAGACTAAATTATGGGAGTAAATGACCTCCTGGGAAGTATAATACCAAATTCTGAAGAACTGTAAAGAGTTTCCTTTGATCTTTTTAGCTTCGCAGCCTGAAATTCAAAATCTGTATTTAATTTTAGATTGCATATGCCAGCTTTTAAGTTTCCTTTCTAACATGATATATCATTTTAAATGATAGGACACCTTTAACTTGTATTTCTTGAAAATGCTGACTATCCTTTCTTTATTCTTTTACACTATAAAAACAGATATAAATATTACTAATTGCAAAAATAATTTGAGGTTGGGTGCTATAATGGAGAAACCATTGACCTTCACTTAAGAGACTGTGCCTTCAAGCTCAACCTGAATTTCTAAGTGAAATGACTTTGATCTGAGACACAAGTAACTTCAGTTCAATGCCCTACAGGATATAGATCTAGAAAAAAGGACAAGCTGAGCACTTAACTATATATTCCTGTTACAATTTAGGAGCTAGACAAAGGATGCTATGTTTCAAATGTGGTAGAATAGGCCTATTTCTTTCTATGGCCACACAGTCACATTGCAAAAAGTGTATTTCTAAACCAGAAATCTCAGAAGGCACAACAAGCTGTATTAGCTCTTGGCTGGAGAATTTTCTGACCTCTGCACTTGAGCACAGACTTTAGATATAGGCAGCTGGAATAATCTCCCTCTTGAGTCCAGAAGAGAGCCACAAAAGTCTTTATGCCTTATGCATTATGAAAGAAGCCACCTTTTTGAGGAAAAGTAAGTTGTATCAGGTTGGCTGGAAACAACATGAAAGAGCAGCTGCTAACTGTTGGACTTACACAGGCAAAGCTCTAGGAAACGTGCTTACACACAGTGCTTTGTTATGTGTCTGTCTCCTGATCAGCCAAACAAAGATATAAATACAGTCCAGAATTTTGAAATATAATAGCATTCTGAATTGAATCCTGGGGGAATAATTTGTAATGCATAATTTATCTGCTGAATTTAGTTTCTCCTACTAAAAAAATATCAATAAACTAGTCATGGTTGCCTTACACATTATTTTCAAGTGAAGTGACTGATAAAAGTTCTCTCCGAATATTTGGAGATATTTGAGCTATATAAAGATAGTTCTGACTGACTGGCTAATTTAAATGGTTTTGTTTCACTTTCCTGATTAAGAAAACCAACCAGTCAACCAAGACACCTCTGCCCCAAAGCATTTCCTATATGGAAATACCTGTGTATATGAGTACACAAACACAACTAAAAGCTCTGCATTTTCCCGCTGTTTTGAAAGGGTGGTGTCTTTTTGACTGTGTAAAAAGAAATGGTTGTGAAGCAAGAGGCTGAACTTTCTGGGGTCAATCACTGCAGAATTTAATCCAACCCTTGCTTCTTATCACAGCCCACCCCAGAGAGCATTACTGTTACCTTCCTTCTTCCTGGTGAATTGCTGACAAATCACCTGGTTGGTCTATGGAAAATAGAAGAGATCAAATATATACAAAATAATTTTGAAATTGTATAACCTCCGAGAAAAATAGACATGGCAACATTGGAAGAGAACAATGGACTTAGTCAATGTAAAATTGGGTTGTGCATAAGCCCTTTCGCTCACTGACAAGGTAAAACAGATTGACGTGCTTTGAGGCTGTAGTTGCTGATAAGAAATGCCATTTGTAAGCCTTTTACTCACAACCAAAGTGAAGCAATTAAAATATTTAGAAGTAGCCTTCTTCTCCCCATCCAACATGAGGCTCATCTGGGCTTTTTTAGCAGTAATCCTACCTGCCACATTTCTGGAGAGGCAGAAATGCAGACTAGAACCCGCACAATCTTGGAAAACCTCAAGCTGGAGGAGTACAGTTAATAGGTGTGGTATCCTCTGTGCTGTTGCTGGCTGCCCAACAGGTTCAGAAAGCAATATTGTTGCTTTTAGTTTATCTGTTTTCATAGATTTGAGAGTGTTTTTGTTCATTTTGGCTCACTACAATACCTTACTTTTCTCAAAGTCAAAACAATAGAAACCAGGTTTAGGGAAGAATTAAGTTAGGAAGACATCTGAAAACAATATTTCCAATTCAAAACTGACTATTCTTAAAAGGCCAGGCTTATCTAGTGCCAATAATCACATGAATCCTTCTAGACTATCAACAAAGTTTAAACTTTCTCAAAGTTTGGGATATTCAGGTCTCAGTTTTACCTTACCTTTCCTCAGAAATGAATACCAAACTGTGTTCATTTAAGATTCCTCATTTCTGCTGTCGCAATATTAGTCATCATTTACATAAAACTTAATATTTACTCCAGCAGAAGCCAATTTATGATTGTTAATATTCTGTCCATGACTATAAATGTTCCTCCTAAACAGAAAACAAACAAAAAACTGTCTTATTTTTACAGGAGAAATGCAAAAAAGGAACCCCAGAACCAAGGCTGATGAAGTGATTGGTTAACTATTAAAGTTATAAATTTTTGTCTATTAATCCTGTGTATGAAAGTTTCACCCCCATGTAAAACAGGGTGCAAATTAATTTTAATTGCAAAAGCACATCCATTTGCATGAACTTGAAGGGTAATTTTTATGACCAGATAACAGAAAGAAACTGAGCTGGAGATTGGAAAAGATTCACTGTGAAAACACTGGTGGTCATTTATAACTCAGGAAACCAAAGCATTCCAGAACATGTAGCAGTTCTTAAATTAAAGTAGGGGAGATGATAGAGAAAATCACCTTTTCATTGTCCAAACGAGCCTGCTGCTGAAAGAAAGGTAAAGAGACATTACATATATATAAACATGTATATAAATATTAGCAAATCAACAGACTTGACAGTATGACATATCAGTTCCCTACTATATATATAAATGTCATATACCTGGTACCCAGGTGGGGCCTTTTCTCCCAGATCCATCAAGCTCCAAAACTGACAGAGAGATCATGATTTTTCATATTTTGCATCTACATCCTTAAATAAATAGCCATTGTGTTTTTAACAACAATAGGAAAACAAGAGCAGTAATGTTCTGCCCTACAGGTGAATTCATGTGTTGTCTAAAATATTTGCTTCATTATTTCTACACATTATTCACATAATTATTTCACATAATTATTTTTTGAGCTTTAAAGTATTTTTGGCAAATTGGTAGGTGACAATTCCACAGAGCTACACAATCTTAGAATCTTAGTGGCAACAAAGGACCACTATTTAACCACTATTTTCATTCTCAACTATTTCTTCTACATTCCTCCAGTATTTTAAATTAAAGATTGGTGAATTCCTTCACCAAGAAGCTTGTAGAATTTTATGGTTACATAAGCTGATGCAGTGTCAGTCCATGACATTTTCATTATTCTTTTTGTTTCTGACCTTGTTCTTGGCTACATGTATGTAAATGAGGAGAAAGTTTCCAAGTTATCTTGGTTCTCCTCAGAGTGTGACTGCATGTGTTTGTACACACTCTGGAATGATGGGGCTCCTGCCTTGGTTGTGACAGTTTTAGGTGCTGAGGTAATACAAATAGTAGAAAAAATCAGACTTGGTTTATGTCCTCGAATATGTGAGTGTCTAATTAGTATTCAAGAGGCGTTACTCGCAGCTGGATGCAGGAATATATATTGTATGCCAAATTTGTGATTCATACTGACTAATACAGTATGAGTGATAGACTCGTTTATTTATTTGCATGTAATTTAAAAGAAAGAGTTGTGATCATACTTCTTCAAGATTACATCAGACCACTATCCCAGAAAAATCCCAAACAGGTGTTTGTTGAAATGAGTTAAAAGCTAGTGTTTGATAAGTTGGGCCATGGGAGGGCCATTCTCTCCTTGTACAGCAAATGTATCTCCCATTACTAATAAATGGTGTTATATGTGCATATTGAGGGAAGAATATCAGTGGTTAATAAGGATCCACGTTTTCCCATGTGCTGAACTCTTAATTTAGGAAGACCAGTGAGATCTGCCTAGTTTGGCTCAACTGTACCTTAAATGAATACATGTTTTGTAGCAGATCTTTAAATAAACCAAATGGATTTGGTAAGCATTTCAA
Source organism: Urocynchramus pylzowi (assembly GCA_013397555.1). Taxonomy (NCBI): domain Eukaryota; kingdom Metazoa; phylum Chordata; class Aves; order Passeriformes; family Fringillidae; genus Urocynchramus; species Urocynchramus pylzowi. The sequence goes on from VZRH01006788.1 coordinate 6,482, forward strand.
AGCCAGTCTGGTGTCGACTTTTCACCTACAGCAATGTAGCTAAGTATGCTCAAGAGTAAGAAAGGATATTTATTTCAGTGCTGGCAAACAGTGGTGGTTGGTCTGTCTGCAGCTCCAAATTAGGCCATTTTAGCACTCAAAAGCATTGTGGATTTTTCCCCTCTACTGGTTAATGATCTTAACTAGTCATTTGTTCCTAAGAAAAGAAGGAAAAGGATGTGTCTTGGGCTCATAGTAACTTCAATTAGTTGTTAGGAAAAGATTTTATCCTGGTAGCAAAACCAGAAAAAAAAAAAAATCTTTTAAATTAATTTGAAGATGCCTACATTTAGAGAATGGCATTGCTTTAACAGGGCTATGCAAATGAGTCCAATTTAGCATCTTGTATTCAGCTGGAAACCATTGCTAAATGATCGGGATAGCCAGTCACAGATATTAAAATGAATTATATCTAATCTGAATTTTAGTCACGCTACATTAACTAATAGAAAGTTATTAACATTTCAAGAGAAAAAAAGCTTTTGCCTGCAAAATTAACAGTGGCTGAGATGTGACCTGTGAGCCATGCAGCCTGATCACTGTAATGACAGTGTAATGGCATATTTACATTAAAATCTCTGCAGCTAATATGTGATTCAGAATTGGACGTTAAGTCGAGGATTATTTAGTCTGGCCTGTTGGCCTTTCTCTAAGTAGTTTTTTTTTACTTCAATACAAATCTGAAACTTTTCATTTCATGACTATTTATGTGACTAGTTTCTATGGCTATGTCTCTCCATCTTTACATCAGCTGCTTCATGTGGCCAGCTTATTCTTTCATTTTTCCCTTCCTTTTTCCAATATATTTATTGTTTGCTGCAGGCATGTACAACTTCAAGAAACCCACATTAGTTGCAAGATAGTTTGGAAAAGGGATATATTTTTGTACTTCATTTTTACTGCTAATTTGCTTCAAAAGGCAGTATGTTTTCATGTTTTAATTCCTATACTTTTTAAATATACAGCACTCTGGAAAAAATGGAAAATTCAAAGCCATCTTTATCTGGATAGAAGAAAATGTGTAATTATAAAGCTATTCTTATCCTTAGCAGGCATTGACAACCTGCTGCAATTTCTCCTGCTACCAGTTAATTTCTACCAAAGCAAAGGCTTGAAATTTATGTGGCATAATCTATATCATTTGTGAAATTTGTGGAACACTTCCATATATGAAATTGTTTGGTTCATTATTTAAAAGACAGAGCAACATTTTAAAAATTGAGAAAATTCAATGAAATTAAGAAGCTGGCTGGATAAAAATATCGATTTCATTTTATAATTACTGTATTATTCATAGAAGTCCAGTTTAAAAATGGGCTTGAGTGGGCTTGTTTTGGTTAGTTGTACAAAACCAGGACATTTTCAAAAAGGCTCAAATTCCAGATAGACCTTCAATGCTGAGAAAAAAAGCTGGATACAATTTATTAATGCACCTCCTTTTTATAAGTCCAACATTTGATTTAGTTTTTTGCATTAAATATGTGTTTCTTTGCCATTTTCTATGAATCTATATACAGATATTAATTTACTGTGGAAGATACTTTCTTTATGTAATGAAATTTCAAATAAAATGCTAAAGCTAAAAGCAGTAAATAATGACTAAAAGCAATACCTTATATATTCCAGACCCATGCACCTACTTGCCTACAACAACAGGCCAGTATAGAAGTGCACAAATTTTGTCCAAAATAAGGAAAAGAGTTTTCCCATAATTAGGTCTTCAACCCGATTGGGATTTCTAAAAATTTTGCACTTGACGTTCTTTGAACTTTAAAAGAACAAGCAGAGCCTCATGTGACTCAACTTTTTCACTGGTTTGTTTTGTCTTTTCAAAAGGTGTGTGTTATGCTTCCTCTCCAACCTAGATATATGTCAGCCACATAACAGTTGTGATATAAATGCCATCTCACCTCCATTCCCCAACTAGAAAAAGAGAATTAATATAGAGACATTAGTTTGATTGACAAGTATCTATGCAGATAGAACTCACTAACCAGATTTGTGATAAACACAGGTGCTTAGTTTACTGCAAAAGTACAGCTTCATCATATTTCTGAAATCTTTACTATGATGTATTCATACAATAAATGCTGATTGAAGAAATAACTAGAAATTTGATGTAACTGCAGTAATCTTAACTTCATTTGACATTTCTGAATCATCTCCTAATATCTGAGTTTTCTGTTCAAAACACACAGATAATACTGAGCTCAGAGCCAAGGTGCCCTCCTTTGTGATGCCAAATGTTCCACAAGTGCTCCAGACCCCATGGCAGGGAGATTCTGGCAGTGGGACCAAAGCTGTTTCCTTGATCTTATGGGGCAGCCACTGAGACCCTTCAAAGGCATCTGTAATTTTCCTCTTCTCATATTTTGTATGTAGCAAAGTACATAAGAAAGCTGCACCTATCTGCAGGAGTTTCTGCTCCCTTTTTTAAGCAGATCCCAATGCTGAAAATTAGACGAGCCCTCTAATACTAATACTAGGGAATTAATCTTTTCTATAGCTACAGGATTCAGTTGTCCCTTTTGCCCAAAACCCAGCATGAAAGCCACCAGCCCCATGCCCCTCAACCCACTAGGGACCTGAAATTCTCTCTCACTATTGCATTTGGCTTTAAAAATTGTATTCTCTAGTTTATTTTGGGTTCTTTTATATTTGTAGATTTCCTGTAACAATTGCTGTAATTAATATTACAAATCTGAACATTTGCTGTGCAAGAGCCAAGACCACTTTTTACACCACCTCTTGTCACATCAGTCATATGTAATTAAATGGTAAATAATGTGTCCAGGTGCTTTCCTTGTCCTGCACAAATCCTACAATTTGGTCTTGTGGTTGCTCTCTAATTCTAATTTTAGTGCTGGCAGTCAAGGGCTAGGCAAGGATATCATAGATTGCTTCAGACACATAATAGGGAGACTTTTTCTCCTGAATCATGCCATTCAGCAGATGCAAGTATCATAAGCATATAGAAAAATAATTAACAATTTAAATAGTAAAAAATGCCTTATGACCACTGTGGACTAGCCTTATGGAAAACAGAGGGAAACACTGATTAAAGAACTTGAAACTAAATGTCAGCAAGCTACCCACTTAACAAATAGCATGCTAATTCCTTCTTTGCTTTCTATGCTGTCACTCTAGCCATACAAGGCACAGCTTCTGCCCCCAAGTTATTGTAATTTCTGTAGAAAACAGGAGAATTCAAGCAAGTAAAGGGAAAGCTAAAAATATCTGGGGGGGAAAAGCAGACTCTTACTCACATTCTGCTCATCCTAGAATTATTGCTGGGTTCTCCTCTTTCCTAGTCAGATATGGAAGAAGAGTCAGAGAACTTGCAAGCAAAGTAAGGACTGGCATCTTTTGGTCTTGGGCCTCAGTGAGGAAACATTCATTAAAGCCAAGAGCTTGACCCCATAGAGCCATAGGAGGTAAGGGAGATGAATGAGCCAAAAAGTCATCACTGCCACCTCTGAAAGACTCCACAGCTGTGAAGGATCTACAGAAACTGCCCAAGCCATCAGGAACCACCATGTCCAACAAGCTGAAGACTTAAAATCTCAACGGACAGATTAAAATATGTACCAGAAGATGGAAAAGACAGAAAAGACAATGTAAAAATTTATTTGCGGTCCTAAAGTGTCCTGCCATATTTCCGAGGAGGAAAGCCTTATGCTGAAACCTGAGTATGAGCTCAGAAAAAACTCAACCCAAACCATTGCTTATAAAAACAATATAAAAACATCCATGGTTTTCTCCCTGCAATGCTCGCTCTCTAAAATCATTACATCAATGCTCATTACCTCTAAAACATCTTTTTTCAAACCAAACTTCTGAGGACAAATTCTCACTAGAGTCTCTGATTCAGTATCTGGGTCATGCATCGTTTCCCCTCTGCCCACACAAAGCATCTGCAAGCCATAGCTATATCAAGGTCTTGGTTTTTCAATAAACACAGCCAGTGTTTTTAATTATTTTTTCTTTCTGAACAGGCACATGGAAGTGACCAAAATTCACTTCGGACATGTGTGTGCTTGAACGTTAAAATCAGCACGATTGATGCTACTGGTGAGTAACATAGATTCCAGTGGTCTGTTGGCATAATCATCCTATATCTGGCCCAAAATACCTGTGACTTGGAAGCACAAAATAAAAAATAAGATTAGGATTCCTCCCCTAATTCTGGAATAAATTTCTCTAAGTTCTACACAGTACAATTTAGATAAGCACTTGCAAATTGTATTGATCAACTATGCATCTCACACCACACTTATTTTTTCTAGTATTAAATTTAGGCCATTCCTAGTGTTACTGGACAGACAATGTCAGCAAATACAAACTTTTAAGCTTAAAGTTTCTTTTAAAATACAATTTGACTTTAACCTTTACAAGGACACTTTATGTAAAACTAACTCGCTTACAAACATTTCAGTTCTAAAATGTTAATGCACTACAAGGTTAACTGCTCTTATTAATCCATTAAACAAGAACTGTATGCCCTTTCTTATATTAACCATTATTTACTTATTTCATTCTTATGTCCAAAGTCCAAAAGCTCTTATCTTTGTTACAAAAACTAACAAAGAGTTAGCTAGATCTTACAAAACTTCAACTGGTTTCTATTTGTGTGCCTTCATTAGTACTAAAAGTCTTGGCATAAAAAAACCCAGTGTGGCAAGCAGGGTGGTCAGTAATTTTTTGAGATCACTTGCTGGAGCAGTGCAAGTCAAAGAAGTGAACATATCTCTTTTTTTTTAGTTAAAAGAAATATTTCTTTTTTTCCCTTGCCTGTGATTTGAGAAGAAGAGAGGAGATTTTTATGTGCATACGTAGCAATGGCAAGCAGCTGTAAAAACCTCCCACCCTAAAGATTGATGAATATGTTTCATTAACACCAGCACATCTGAAAGACATTTGACACTTTGGAAAACCAACTATGGTTCTTTAAAATGCCCCAGATGAAATGCCTCATAATACGGTTATTAATGGCCATCCTAGGAGCCTCTGGTGCCTTCTCTATTTAAAAAGTTATAAAACTTTAACTTAAACTTTAACTAGTCTACATGTTTATTTTGCCAGGAAATCTGGAACTATACTTGCATGAAGAGTTGTGAGATCTGCACCAGCAAGATTTAAAAAGCCTTTCTGAAATCCTCCGTTTATATTCTTTTTTTTCTATTTATGACATTAAAGACTCACCACATCCTTTGAATATCAAACAATAGAAAACCACAAAGCAAATACTTTGTGGCCATCCCATCCCATATTAATTGAATGGCTGTTAAGAATTAACATATCTATGAGGTTCAACATCTGTTTTTTAGTGTAGTGTGAAGAAATTCAGAATCTGAACCAACTGGGCATCTGTTTTCTACATTTTCTGAGTGCTTCTAAATCTGAGGCAGCTCTGGATGGAGAGGAAGAGTTCTCCTTCATGTATCAGTGGTCTGGGTGGAGGGCCCTACGGGATGCTTGTCTCACACCCCTGGAGAAAAGACTGGCCTTCACTAATACACGTGGTAGCAACTGAGGACAGCCAGGCAGACTCAGGTAAACTCAAAGGCTTTTGTCCATTCAGAATGAAAAGTACATTGTACTTGACAATAAACCTGCCATTTGAAACCTCGGGGGTTTTAATCTTATAAATAATAGAGTTCAGAGAAGAAGGGTTTGCAAGTCTGCATTGTGCTGCCCAGAATTCAGATTTATGTAATGCACTCATAGGGACGTGGTACTGAAATGCATGCAAGAGTTAGGGCATTTGAGATTCAAAGCCAATATTGCCCAAAAAACAAGCAATGCAACACTAATATTTCTCTCTGTTATGCTGTTTTCCCCAGCTGCTGTGAGAACATCCATCACTCAATGGCAGGTCAGAGCTATCCAGTCCACTGCATGCACTAGTACAGTGTTTTGGTTTCTGTTGAAGATGCTGTTAACTAGCATGATGTCCACACCAGAGGAAACTATGTAAAATGAGCCAAAGAAGGTGCACATTACTAAGCACACTCAAACAGTTTTTACTCATTAGGGCTGATAGCAACTTCTTCTTTGTATATACCAGCCTACATATTTTGAGAAAATTAGAAAAGTAGGGTTACTAACTCTCCTGTATTGAACAAGCATTTGAAAAGATTGGTTTATAAAATATATGGAAAAAGTTATGGTTTAGAAATGTAATAACAAAGGGTATGAAACTTCAATTATTCTTCTTTGATCATCAAGAGAAAAGTTGCAGCAGTTCTACTGCAAAATGAATTAGTCCCTCAAATGCTTTCAGGCATCAAAATAATTCCTACTGTTTTAGAATGTGAAAAATTGTTTTGAAAAATTCAGCAGTATGAAAAAAAGAATCTGTTAAGCACATTAAAGGCTGTCTTTTTCTGTAAGTGCATTCAGAAAATAGGGAGCATTTCTTTAGCTCCCTATTGCACTTTAAAAATGCAGAATACTGAAATGGCAAGAATGAAGCTAACTGTCAGGCCATGCAGTTTCCCTGTGGGGAGGTTATCACATGCAGCTTCGCTGCCTTATTCATTGCTTGCAGCTCTTCCCATCAGATAACCTTAACAAACATGGTGCTATCAATTGCCAGATGTGGTACATGCTATGCAGCATCTAGTTTTTGACAGACTAAAATGGAACAGACAATTCTTCTCTTTATGTAATCAACCATCAGTCACACTATGAGATTCACAAGGAGTATCTGGAAGTGCTGTCAAGTGCCAATTAGTGATGTTGCTAACCCAAAAGGTAAAGAAGATTGTAGAAGAAGCAGCCCAGTATAATTCTCCACTCCAGTGTCCTTAAAGCGGGCTATCATTTATGAATGTACTCCTACAGATGAAAGAGAAATGGGAGGTCAGTGGTTCCTGTCTTCAACAATCTTCTGCAATCTTGTCATAATGAATTGTAAATAGTATCACTATCAACCTCCTCTTCCTGCACTGGAAACCAGCGCAAGTGGCTCCACAGAGCCAAGCACTGATAAAGCTGCTCCCCAGGACACAAAGCTGAAGGCTGCCCTCTGTCCTCTGCCTGTCATGCTGCATGTGGGTCTGCACAGCTGGGGCTCACCCTTTCTGCCTTGCCACATGCCCCCACTCTCCCCTGGTTTTGGGTATGTTCACACCATGGATATGCAGGGCAGAAATCCTGAGCTGTTTATCATTTGAAGACAATCTGAAGATTGATGAACAATCAATGGAAACGTCTTCCTCCCTCTCAGAGCAATTCTCAGCACAATCTGGCAAAATGTCATTATCACCTAATATGGTTTTATCATGAGGTGCTCCTGCTTTCAGAACAGCAAATGATTTTTACAAGGTCAGAAGCAGAATATCAGGCCTGGGTGTTGGCCATCTTGAACTGCATAATGAAGACACGTTCTTCAAAAGGCAGCATTACTCTGGTGCACAGAGAATACCTGACAAGCTTGGATTTGAAGTGACTAGCCTATGTGCATACTTTCCTTTTAAGGGTTACAGTATCCAGTAGTCAGTGTAGATACAATGCATTATTAATTAGCATATACAAATCCTATTTATATTAAAAAAGCTTGCTTAGTGAAGGAGACATAATTCCTGTTATTACCATTCCAAATAGCAAAAAACAAATATTTTCTACAGAGCTAATAAAAACACAAGACGAGCGCAACAAGCTTGGAATATATTTGTACTCTACACACTTTTTTTTTATGTGGGACCCCTACTTTTCATGGTAAATTATATATGCTAACAGAATTTTTCTGAGTGTACCTATGTTCCTGAATGACAATGATCTGAAAGAGCAGTGCTGAATATTATAAATATTATACATCCATATTATCATATGGATGTACAGTATTTATACTACACAGATATTGTATATGCAATAGGCTTGTGACTTCTTAAAATATACAGGCTTGGAAGGGGTGCCAAATTACTTCAGAGCTTCCTGGGCAAGTGTAAGTTGGTGCAGAAAACTCTACACCATGAATCCCTGAAACAGTTTGTATCAAACCAGCTACATATGCGTAAAGTCATGTCGCAGAGTCCAATGAATCTGGGGCATTTCTGCACTACCACTGGTGTAAATACCGCTGAAGACAGATGTTATATAAACATTTAAAAAATTTGAGCAAACATTGAACTTTTTCATGTATTGGATTCTATAAGAATGCAATGAAAAAGTCTTGTCAATGCAGAAAAGACCAGATCAAGCTGGCAAATCATCTCCCTGTGTCATAATTTAGCAAACGAGCAGAACTATTCCCTGGAAGGTGCCAGACAATTAGAGGACAAGCCACAGCAACAAAGGTGTTCCTACCCAGTGTGAACACTTTGTCAAGGAATGGAAACAATTTACAGTGTTTTCAGAACTGTAGTTCAGGTCAGTTCATTTTTATACTCTCCCATATGGTTCTGCTCCTTCTATTTCCAGAGTGAACCCTATTTACCTGGACGGGTACAGCAGAAAATATATTGTTTGCAGAGAAAGTGAGAGTCATCAATAAAGAAAACTTCTCAAGATAGGTATATTGAGTATGTGTATTGGCTTGATCTGACAAGGGAAGAAAATGGCAAACAACTTGTTTTCTCCTTGAGAGGCATCTGAGAGCAGAGAACCGGTCAGGTGCTGTATTGTGCCTTCCGGAGGCTCAGCAATAAAAGTACAGTTTGAGTGGAGAGAGCAAATAAAAGTGGCTTCCAGCCACATTTTTGTCTTTTTGAATCTGAGCCTGGCAAAAGACCAAACATCATTTGCACCAGGTTATCACTTCCCCCAGGCACGTAAAGAGAAAAAATCCGTTCAACCCTTCCATGCATAACTGCCAGCATGGACCACATCAAGTGGTCATAGCTCTGCTGTGCCCTAACATGAGAGCAGAAAGGACATATGTGATTAACAGCAAAATCTCTGTGCCACACCACTCCTTATGGGTCTGGGCTTTCCTCACCACAAATGAGGCGGTGAGCCACCTTTCACTGTGTCTTTCACCCACTGAATCACAGCAAAGCAATGCTTCTCTTGTTCCTGAGCACAGACCTATCCCCCAAAATACTATAGAACTTACAGTCACCCTTGGAAAAATTCCTTCCATTGTAAAGTTCAGGAAGCCTGAAGGCAGTATAATGATTGCTCCAGGTCTACACTAGATTAATACAGAGCATCCAAAATGCTTAGGAAATGGGATGTTTTTTCCCCTAACAAATTGTTCGGTATGTTGTCCATACTGAAGTGACACATTAGGTTGGAGTTTCAAGCTTTTGGAAGGCAGCCATGGAAGACAGAAACCATATGATGCCAGAGTGGATTTATACTCGTTAACTTACATGAGACTGGCACAAGCCTCCAAATATTAGCCTATGATTTTTTCAAAAAAATAGAAGCAAGACTTTGGGGTCTTAGCCGAGCTTTCATTACTAGCAGCTGCAATAGATTAATCTTAGACAGGGAACGACAGTATTTAGTTAAAGATGGAAAGGAATAATAGTTTAGCACCTCTGTCAGAAAAGGTGAAGTTGAATGCAAAAGCAGAATGTCTTCTCCATGAAGCAGCACTGAAAAATACTTTTACATTCATGTGACATTGAGAAACAAATGACAAAGAATTTTCCATTAATAATTTAATTTGGGGGCCAAAGGGCCCTCAATAACATCATAAGCATATAACATGGAGACAAGTTTATCCCTGAGATAAGCAATCACTGTAGAGTTTCTCACAGCATGTTTGAATTTGAGTCTATGGAATGCAAAATTTAAAAAAAAAAACATAAATAACTGAGAGGGACAGCTGCCAACCCATCTCAGACCATCATGATTTTTTGCTGAACACTAGAAGTGCAGAAAAATGAAGCTGTGGAACTGGAAAGTAGCATATTAGCAGGAGGTTCTGAGCATCTCCATCTCCCATGTCTATAAAAGATGACACAGAAACAGCACAGTCATCATCTGGCAGGATCATTAGAGCATTAAAATTCAGCCCTGGTGTCTAAAACAATACATTCAAAATGTGATTTCTGAGGAAAATTTAGACATCCAAGTTGAAGATCCAGATTCCTTTTGTGGTACATTCTTACTACTGGAAACAAGGATTTTTATCAGAAAGTATGTGGAATTGAGGTGATGTACAAATCTGCTAGGGAGTTATGAAGAGAGGCTAATAATTCAAAATCATATTTCCTATAGAACTAACCTGTGCACACAGAGCCTTCAGTTAAGCATTAAGATGTAACCCTCATTCACATTCAGCAAAACCCTCTGACTCATAGGAGCTTTGTTCCTTGAGGGCTGGACAACTGGATTACTCTTTATTTTTAAAGATGGATGGTGGTGATGCTGCTGCTCATCTTTTATAGTAGTGGTTAAAGCACTCACCCAGAAACTGGTGAGCTGACTACGGTTCAGTGACCTCCTCAGTGTGAGGGGGTTCAAATCTACAGCTCCAGCCTAGGCTCTGACAACCAAGTTAAGCCACAATTGCTGGAGATTTGGGGAACGAGGGCAGAGAAGGGAGAAGAGGGGGGCAGTCTGCTTCCTTCTGAAGCTGCATGGCTGTTCAGCAAAGAATGCAAGATTTATTGGGTCAGAAAGAAAGAGAAATGAAAAAAAAAAAGGAGCTTTACTCTAGACTAAACATGAAGGCTTCCTCTGGGAAAAAAAAAGCCATCCTCTTCAATGTTTTTAATGTTGTTAATTAATTTAGTTTTAAACAAGATTTTACAGTGTTGTTTCCAAATTTGTGAGATGGAAACACTTTTATACAATTATGAAATTTAATGAAAATTTCCATTTGCAGTAAATGCCTAATGAAAGGCAGTGGTGGGATGCAGAGCCACATGCTACTCTGAGTGTCACACTGCCCAGCACAGTCACCCCAAGAGCTGCCCCATGTGCCTGGGGAGTGAGTGTGTGAGCCATGGGGGGAGGTGGCCTTGGGCTGCAGCCCCCAACAGGCTCTCTGCTCTCTTCCTGCCAGCTGAAGGACACCTGGGATACAGGATGCCCTAAGACTGGGGGCATGCAGCTACACCAGTACCAAGAGCTGGCCCTGATGACTGAGATTCATCGCTGAGGGGGTGTAGTAGTAGCTACAATAGAAATCCAGCAGTGGAGCATGGACAAAGGGAATGAAATTGTAGGTGGAGCACTAAAATCAGCAGCTTTCTGAAGGCAGTCCTCACTGGGAAGAGGAGCTGGACTCCTTGGTGCAAGTCTCCTCACACACTGCTGCCTCTGCAAGCTCGACAGTGGACAGCAACGGGGAGAAGTGTAAACAAGAGGAAATCTGAAACAGACCAATTAAAGGATTATCTAGTTTCTTAAAACAGCATATAGCCTAGTGAGACTGGTGTCTCATACACTTTTCAGTGCATTAAAATACTGTTTCGTTTTGCTTCCAGATTCATTCACCAGCCAGGTTACAACCATCAGTGTCCTTAAAAGAACTTCCTAATTTCTCACTATTATTGAGTCAGGCACTTTAGTTAGTTACTGTGTGGAGCAAAACATTTAGTGATGTCACAGGTTTACTGATTTTCTTTTTAATTCCATCTCTATTGTATTTAATCCTCAAGAGTTTGGAGATCAGGAGCTATGCAAAGAATTGTCTCTTTGTGAAAAGCTTACTTTGGTTGGCTGTCAGTGAATTTGTAGCCACAGCAAAGGCTCTGATACACCAGGGAGAAAATCATGCTTTTACCTAATCTAACCAAACCAACCTTGGTCAGATTGATTCAGTTTCCAGCCTTGGCTCTGACCTCACCCTTACCCTCAATCCTGCCTCACTTTCACACTGAGTATTTTATACAGCTTCTATTTTCTCCCTGCATTGCTTTGACCAGCCCCCTGCTGCCCCCCCCTGCCCCCACCCCCAATTTCTATGTTCTACTCATCAACCATTGCTTTAGAATCTTCAGACTGGATGGGCAGGCATGCGGTGCTGGCAGGTGGTGTAGCTGTTAGGCAGCCTTGTGTATCACAAGAGATCTAATGCTATCAAATTTCTTTTCCCCCAAAGACTAAAGAGAGCAAGCCTTTGTAAGCATGCAGGAGGGGGATGAAAACACTTTGTCTCCTGAGCAGCCAGCCTTTGTCATTTTACAAATGAAATCACTTTGGAAATTTAGAGAATTAATATCATAATGAAGACGGGAGTACCCATTAGGGTGGTCTAATGTTGCTCTGGAGATATATGATGGATGTCCAGTTGCTGTAAGCCCTTATTTGCAGAGAGTCACCTCTGTAGTTGCCATTATTAGGAAGATGTCTGAAGCAGAGGATCAGACACAACCATTGCAAGATGAGATAGTGTTTGACTGGTTTCCAGGGAACCGAAGGATACAGCCTTAGTTGTACCTGTCACTATGGCTCCCAGCTTTTTTCCCCCTTAATGTCTTTTTTAGCTGTAGGAAGTTTCTCTTTAAAGATTCACTGCTTCTCTAATAGCACGAAAAAGCAGGAATAGGAACATTAAAAAAATGTTACCTGGATTGCAAAGAAGCTTGCACTTATTGCAAAACAATTGGTATAGTTCATCATCAAAGGACTGCAGTATGCTGCACTAGCCAGCTTTTGCAAATAAAGATAACCACGAGATCTAACCTGTAGTGTATTACTTGTAGTAACTGGAAATATTCACCTGCTGTGTCCACTTCTGGAGATACCTAACGCACTGTCAGAGCAGTGATGCCATGATTGCCATTCCTGGAAATACAGCCTCAAGAAAGTAGTACTTCCTGGAATTATCTTAATGGGCAATTGAATCATCATTTCTAGCACTCCAGCATCTTTCCCAGAAGGACAGTTTTCCACAGGCAATGATTCCAGTTAGAAACAAATGTGACTATCCAAACTTTGATTCTTTTCCCTTTCTGACTGGTTTGCAGAGAACAGAAGCTTTAAGCAGATGTTAAAATTAGGGAGAAAGGCACCTAGGACATGAGCCTGGAAGGTGTCCAGTATAGTGATTTACCTGCACTTCATTTTATAGTAGCTCTTCTACCCAGGTCATTTATTTTCTTCCAATTATGTGTGTTCCTTTAATAATGCTCTACTGGTCACTAACATTGCTGCTTTGTTGTGTTATTTCCAGGGAAGCTCAGGTGCTGGTGTAAGTTGTCATTGCTGCAATGTCTTCCATGAGGATTTACACCTGTGAAGTGCCTGTGTTTTAAGAAAATCAGGTTAAATTCAGTAATGTCTAGATTTTTTTTTTCAGCTATGGAGGTATGCAAGGCAGCATGTTGTTACTAACCTTTTCAAATAAATGTGACATGACGAGTCCACACTTTGCTCTATATATAATCAGTACTGATTTTGGGGAATAATCAGTGGTAAATAAATTGAGTGCTGTTGAAATACCCTTTGTGTGTGTTCTCATGAATTACTCATGAAACAGGGGTTACAAATTTCTGCCTCTGATACCCAGTATTGGATATGTACTCTTTTTTTTTTTTTTT
>VZRH01006788.1:19983-36458 GCA_013397555.1 Urocynchramus pylzowi
GCAATATATGGATATGGAAGGTGTTCATTTTTTTTTTTATGTGTTGGGTTGTTTTGTTTTGGGATTTAGGGGTTTTCTACAAAATTCTATTTGTTTCCCCTAAATCTTTGGTTTAGTGGCCAAATTTACCTTGGTGGGAGCAAATGCAACTCTATCGATAGCACTGGAATTCTCTCTGCATATGTCAGTGATGAATTTGTCCCCATATTTATTGGAAATACCTGAGCTGCTGTGATATGATGTGGTAAATCATGCTGAGAGCAAATCAAACAGACAGGCTGTGGCTGCATCACTATTTCATACAACTCAGGTCATAATGGACAGGACAATGGTGTAGAGTGAAATTCGGTGCTAAGGAAAATACATTCTTTCTAACCTTTTATGAAAATACTCCTCATCCTTTAAAGGACAATTTAGGCAATGCAACCACTGCTGGAACCAGTGCAGGAGCACTTAGAAGGCAAAGAGAAAAACACCATTGCCCAAGAGGAGAACAAGTTGTCTGTAGATATTCCCACGCTTTTGCTATTCCAAAATTCCCATCAACTGTTGCATACAGCTTCCAGAAATAAAGCTATTCAGTCTTACTGCAGTAAATGAAAGCAATGCAACATGCCAGTCTTCAAGCCCAGCAAACTATAAATGTAATATCAGACGGAGAAGAGCTAATGAAAACAATCACATTAAACATAGCTCTTCAGTGCTTGGTGCTCAATAAGTGAGCAGCAGGCTTTCTCTGTCTAGCTTACAGAAAACAGGAGGTAGCAGTTTGCAAGGAGCAGCGTTTTAATGTGATTGGACTATAACAGACAATCTATTTACAGCATGCTCTGGGGAGCTTATAAACAAATGTTGAGTAATTTCAGCCAGCAGTAATTACCCTTGCAGCTGACAAGGATAGCATGATACTTTCTCCTTCACCTTCAGCCCAGTCCAGAAGGCACTGTACACAATGGCACTTCTAATTATTTCTGCATTTCTATGGCTAAAGACCAAAGTGTGTTATTAGAGAACATTTTAGAAGCTTTTTAAAAGCTTGTTTATTGGGACAATTAAAAGTCATCACTATGACAGCAAATAAAAGGTTCCATTCCCAGGCACGCAATTGCAGCTGGGGGTCTGCCTGCTTACCTTGTAAGCCTTGTCTACATGAGGCAAAATTTACAGCCACCCCTCACTGCTGCTAATACCAGTTCAATGGCATCGATGCTACCAAGGTGGGCAACCTTCAAGGATACAGAGAATGGGGCTTTGGAAAGACCATATTATCTAACCCTGATTAGAGAACATTGAATAAACATAGTACTTAAAATGCTGTCCACTCACCTGTGCTTGAGCTCCCAACACAGTCAAACATAGTGGGGGTGAAGCCCTTGCAGCTGTAAGAAGACATTTTTGCAGAGTGCCAGTGATGCAGTCAAATCTCCAGACAACATGGTATTTTGTCTTCTGTTGAAAGAAAATTAAAAACATGTTCTAAGACATCCATTAGCTCTTAACTACTGATGAAATACAATGGCTTGGATTTTTTTCCCAGGCACTGGACACACAGGTAGGTGAATTCTGGGCTGGAATCAGCTGCCACAGTGAGTCAGTAGGAAGGCAGGGGCAGAGGCAAAGAGTGACCTGGGCTATGCTGGGAGAAAGTCAGGGGACTGGGGTGCTCCCCTCTGCATTCCTCTCACTGCTGGTGATAAGCCCTTTTCCCTACCCATGGCTATGTGAAGGCAAGTCTAGATCTTTTAATTTCCCCAAATCATCAGTAACCTATGCAATGCTTCAAAAGCCATCTCCCCACTGTTACAGAACACCCCAGAGCATTCAGGCTACATTCATCGACATTTCAAATGTGACTCTCCATGGCACAGCCCTCAGGCTCCTCAGGCACCCATGGGCCCAGTCTGCCCAGAGCCCTGCTCTGTGCCCAAGCCTGCTCCTCCAGAACTGGCAGAAAGCACTGGTGAACTGCCACTGTGATACAAGGGTGCAGAGCCTGTCCAATCCTAAAATGCAGGTGCTTTTTGATCAGTAACTTACTGAGAGATACAGCTATGCCAACAAAGGAAGGAAAGTCTCCAGCCTCAGGGGGACCTCAGGAGGTTATGCTGTCCTGAGCAGTCTCTTATTTGGCCCAAAGCACTTTTTTTTCTCCCCAGTTATGTCCTACTTACTACATGATTTTCACACTGTGTGTTTTGCTGTGAAAGACACCACAGCTATTTCCAACAAGTATATTTTAAAATGTACAAACGGCTACTCATGGCAAGTGATCATTGGAGTGATTGCTGTAGGCAGTGATAATTAACAAAATTATTGAGTCACAAGACTGTTCACCACAAGAACTTCTATTTAACATCGTAATACAGTCATATAAGAGCCAAACAACCCAAAAGCAATTGGGAGAGGCAGTGAACTGTGATGTGTGCTGGTTTGCAAACACCACTGCACAGTTTGGTGTTTGCTGAGCTCCCATCCGCCTCAATAAATTCAGTTCAGGTTCCTGCTATAGGAATTGACAGCAGATATCTAATCCCCAAAAGTGGATTATTTACATTTTTTTATATGTTACATTGCATTACATCCTGTCATGCTGCATCTCATCACAAGCAGATATAATATCGCATAACATGATGTGACATGATGACAGACATCAGAAATGTTTTTTGTTGTTTTGGGGTTTTTGGAGATTTTATACCCACTATCCAAAATATTTCTGAGTTATTTCTAGGAAGATGGAGTGGATAAGGTGAGTGCCTGGCTTACATGTTTGTCTGGCAGCTGCTGCACTGTCTCGCCCAAGCATTGTTTAAAATGAGCCACCTTGTTTTGCAGCTTCATGAAACCTCAGCAATGCAATTTTACACGTATTTTGCAAATATTTTTAAAAGATTCATTAGAAGGGAAATCAGCAGAACACATGTTCAATAACAGTACAAACAGACAACAGCTGCTGCAAATTACCTTGTCTGAAAGGAACCCCCAGCAATGCATTGCAAACTTTAACAATGTACTCGAGCTGTTGATTGCTCGTGCTGCCGCTCGCCACTCGTTTCAGAGACACAGTTGGTGGAGGAACATTAATTTGTCCTTGTTCTTGAGACTGGCAGGTGTCACTTTGCCCAGTGTGGGACATGAGTGACAGATATTTTGCAGCTGATGAAATGAGAATGCAGAAATTCAAGAGTGCCTCTGGGATTTCACTGGTCATTTGTGGCCAGCACAAGGGCAGGGCCCGCTGCCTCGCTGGCGCAGCACTGGCTGAAGCTGCTGTTGCTGCAGGCTGCCGCAGATCCACACCATTTTAAATAATATTGGTATTATGAAGCCCTTCCCACACACACACACACACACACACACACACACACTTGAGGGTATTGTGTGTGCTTCGCTTCTTTCTAGGCTGCTGCTAGCTGGAGATTGTTCTAATTGTTTTTTGTTTTGGTTTGGGTTTTTTTCCTTCTGTCCTATGCTCAAGCCTTCTTGAAAAGGATTTTACCTGCATCTGCTATCTTTAATTCTTTGGATAACATAAATAGAATTTACTAAAAGTGCTACATAAGCTAACCTAGAGGTAACTGATTAAAAACAAGAGCAGCATTAAAAAATGCAATTAATAAAATCCTCTTGTGATACAGCGGTTAGGAAGAGAGTGGGGAGAATTATATCAATTGAAATGTTTCTTTCATCTAATTTAAAAAACAGAAAAATGTTCAAATTCCAAGCACAAATGCACAAAGCTTGGTGAAAATAAAAAAGATACAAGGAAATAAACAGTATCACAGTGTCAAGGAACTAAGAATGAGATTTGTTGAATTTTAACACTATCCTGCAGTTCACCTTTATCTTTCCTTTAAGTCGTAGAGCATTTTCTTTGCAAGCAATATAGTGGCCGGGATTACAAACAGCATCCTTCCCCTCCTTCCCCCAAGCCACCCCCCACAAAAAAAAAAATATTTAATTACAACTACAAGGAAGAGAAATTGTCCACTGTTGAAGCCTCTAGATATTTTCAACCTCAGTTTAAATAATGTTGGGTTTTTTTTCCATTCAGCAATTTTATGTGAAAAAAAAGGGAAGGGATTAAAATATTCTGTATTTTCTAAAATACTTTTTTATACAAACAAGAGTGCATACCAAAAAGAAAACAATTCTTTAAATTATATTAGCTTTTTATTTAAACTACATATTACTTTAGAGGGGGTGATTTTTGAGTTTCAGGACTCATTTTGTTAACTGTGTTAAATGTAGTGTATATAGAACAGTGTAATCCATAGAACCACTAACAGCATTTTCAATTGTGATAAAACCGTATTAACATATTTGCCTCTTTAATGATTAACTGTCTTTGAATATTAAGAGATTTTTAAAACATCTTATTCACACAGAGGAGACTGCAAAAGCCTGGGCTTTTTTTCTATTTTATAAGTGAGGCTTCGTTTGATATGCATTCTGATTTTAAAAGAACCATAATATTTTAATCGATCTCTCTGTAAAGATCATGATTATTATAAATGAGATACAGTCATGCACATCAAGCCTGACTGGTAGATAGGAGGTCATGAGTCAGGAATTATATGAAGAGGGGAAGTAAAAACTAGGAAATTTTCCAACATGATTGTTTAAAGGAACAATTATGTACATTGGTACATGAATTCAAGACTTCAGTTACATGCAGAGTTATTAGCCTTCATTTTCTATTAATTTACTTTAAACTAACCTTGAAAAAGTATAATTTGCAAAAAATAAAATTAAATCCATACATTTATTATGACAAACATGTAATTTCATACTGAACTCTTCACATTCATGAAATAGCTGGCATTAAAAATCATGGCAGAGAAATATATCTGATGAGAACATTGATACAAACCTAGGCTGTGAAAACACTGGTTAATGTCATTTGACAAATGTCATTTTATTGTGGATAATTACTTATGTTAAATAATTTGAAACACGCATAAAGATATCATCTGATATGATGTAGTATAGCTCTTTAACTACAATTTTATTATCAGAACTGGAAAAATTATTTTGAATAGATTTATTTTTTCTACCAAACATCTAGTCTCCCCAAAACAATACTGTTTTGTTTATACCTACATGCAAACACACACAGACACACAGACAAATACATCTGCACATTTTTCACTTGGTATTTCCACCCTAACTTGGAAGTAAAGATATACTGTTATCCTTTGGAAAACAAATATTTTTTCTAGGTGATGTGCTTCTTTAATGAAACTGTATTATTTATAATGATCAAATATAATTAGCAGTAACAAGTATTTAATGAAAACAAACTGCTTGCCTTTTGCATCTTTCCAACCCATTGTACTTTAAGGCCATAGCTTCCCTCAGAAGATCACTGTATCACAACAACTAAAAACAAGTGTATGATTAAAAGATTGTCAGGTGCTGCTTCGTTTCAGACAGATGAAAATAGGGAAGGTAAACACTAGAGATCCCAATTCATATCGTGAATTCATGTCATGTACAAATCCTATCATTTAAGGTATCACTTCCAATGAAACAATACTGTTAGTGGTTCAATGTGCTTTAGAGGTGTCTTTTAACTACCCCATTTGATATTGTTATGCACTAAGACATTACCCGAGTACCTTTGATTATTACTGAGCGAGATGAGAGGAATGTGCGCTTTCACTGGACTCCTTGACAGCGAGGTGCTATAACAACTCTCCTGTAATTAATTGTGAGTGAAAGGGGGTTTGGTTTTTGCAGCCTCGTAAAACTTTTCCCACATGGCTGAACCCACGGTCAGGAGACGTTAGGCAACATTAACTGCCTGCACATTTCTGCAAGGCTCTGGAGGAAGCGGCTCGGCACTGGGGCTCCAATTCTGAAAACCCCGGGACACAAGACATCAGCGTCTACCTTTCATCTTAGCTGAGATTTGGAGAGGGTTCAGACCACAGAGGCTCCTTAATTCTCACTAATTCATTTGCTTTCCTGATTCACTTGGCTTGGGATAACCTGCGAATGATAATGAACCTGTAAGGGGAGCGCTTAGTCCCTTGCCTTTGAATGTGCTCAGCATGGATTGAGGGCTTTCTGTGAATCTTGCAAGAGGAAAAGAATCTTATTAGCACTGATTGCCAGTCATGAGGTTGCCTCTAAAAATTGCTCTTGTATTTTTAACTCTTGCTTGCTTATAACAACCCCAGCTAAGGAGAGAGATGTGTTGTTTACACATTGAACACGACATTGTTCTCAACATTTACTCATTTCTCTTTGCAATTTGATCTAATCATAACACATTTGCTTTATGTATGTCATTACTATACCACTATGAACACTTCATCATTTTTCCCATGATTATTCTACAAGTTCATAACTGGCCAAGTCCTCATCTCTTCACCCCCAGCTAAACATCCTCTTTGCATAAATGCATGCTCTCTAGAATAAAGGGTCTAATTTCCTTTTTTTCCTTTTCTTATTAACCATTTCAGCAGAGCACAGCTGTACTGATTTTTGTGTTACTAGGGGATTTCTAGTAGAGTTGTTGTTGTTGTCTCATGCTGGTTCTTATCTTTTTTTTTTTTTCTAGTAAACATACTGTGGGGATCTAGATACAAAAAAAATTCAAACTCTGGTGAGAATATCTGGAAATAAAATTGGAAATAATGGCCTATTTTTGCTTCTCTTTGATAAACAAACATTTATACTATGATATTTTTTTTTTTTCCATTCATTTATGTGAATTTAGGTGACTGTACAGAAGAAATGAACGAAACCCAGAAATCTGTGTCAGAGTGATTCAGTTTAGACAATCAAATTCCTTCTCAGGCCAGCTACTGCTAATGGCTGAGGATTCAGGGTCCAGTTTCACATAGGTCCTTGTTATTACTAGAACCAAAATTCTAACTCCTTCCCCAGTCCTGGGAGATCCCAGTATTAAGTAGCACATTCTACTTTCTTCACGTCCTTAAAGGATTGCTTTATTACCCAACCCCCCCAGGAAGGTTTACAAATGGGCAACCCATCCTTTCTGCAAAAATGTGGTGCTTTTCTGTTGTTTATAGCTGTTTAATATGACCTATGTGCAGTTCTAGAAAACCAGTGCTGCAGCTTTGGCATTTAGTAACAAGAGTGTCTTATACATCTCCCACATCTGGGACACCCACCCACCAGCCAGAAATGAATGTTGCTTTTCTGAGACAAAGATAAAATCCTTTTGTGATGATTTATTTACCATTTGTCTAGGTGGGGGCAGTATAGTGTTTGACTAAATAAAGACAATTACTTCCAGTTTCAGCTAATGAAACAATTTCCTAAAATCCTCTTGAAATATGATTTTTATGCTTTTCTGTTCTGATTTGCTGTTACCTTAAAAAAATCTCAAAGTGACAAAATATTACACCCCCTCTTTCTCAACAGAATTTGCCAAAAAGGATAATTATGTGAGACTGCTAGAATTCAAATTTGAACTGAAACTTCTTGTATGAAAATACAGATTTCTATTTTGTTGATAGGCTCAGCTCTTCCTCAAAGGGCAAGGACAAGAGCTGATCAGCCAATGGAATTCGTGTTACATGGGAATTCTAAAAGTTTGACATTTGCTTGTTGAATCATAAAACAATTCTGCAGGATAGTTACCAAAAAAAATCCCAACTTGCTTTGGAAATGTCATACAAAAATATCTAATTTTTGCATCAAAATGTCAAAACAAAACAATGATTTAGGCTTCTATGTTTCAAAATGTCAACTTGGTGCTTTTATCAGTATTTTGGCTGTCTATGATGTGTAAATTTTGCTCAGAATTTATTTTAGAAAATTGTATTGAATTTTACTTTTCTATAGTATATCACAATTTTTTGTTGGAATATTAAAATAATTTTTTTGTAAAAAGTTCCTCACAGATAGGCTTTTTTTGTGTATATAAATACACTTTTAAAATATATAAACATATAAAATAAAGCTTATTTCACTAAAATTATTAAAAAACTCAAACACTATGAATTCACTAGAAGTGTAGCCAACACCACGAAAAAAAACTCCAACCCAATCCTGTACTCTCCCCAAAATATCCCGCTCCCTTTTTTATTAGTAGTTAAACCTAGCTAAATAATGACATTTCCTGTCGGAACAACATGTCTCGAAACTCTGACACTCACCTTAAGAAGAGGAGGTCCTTAAGAAGAGTCCTACCATGAGCTGGAAGAGACCCAACAAGGATGATCAAAGTCCTGCTCCTGGTCCAGCCCAGGACAACTGTAGGAATCCCACCACGTGCCTGAGGGTGCTGTTCAAGCCTGGCTGCACCTCTCACCTCTGCAGGCTGTGGGAAACACAAGAGCATTCCTGTCTCTCATCAGTGTCTTACTGTCCAGCATTTTGTTTATTTATCTAGCTGGCTATTTTTTCCCCCACTGGAGCTCTCTGCTTATTAAACCTTCTCTGCTAGGATAATCTTCATTTATAGCCCCCCAGGTTAATTTTAAGCCCATGCAAAACCCTGGAAATTATGGAAGAGGATTTGGCTGGGTCCTGCTCCTCTATTAATCAGCAATTTCCACATTTTCCTCACCACTAACTTTCACTCATAGCACTTTCAAAAATTTTGCACAATGTTGAGCAGTTTTACAGCAATAAAACACAACTCTTAACTAATCTATTATCCCTCTATGTCTGAAAATGTGAGTGAAATTGGAAAGTGGAACTCACAGGCATTTTTCAGCTCAACTTGTGCTGGAGAAGAAATTATTTTCTCCTCTTACAGTTGAGTCAAAAAGCATCATTTGGCAAGTTACACTCATTTACATACATTTTCTATTAATCTTTTCTATCATAAAATATTGCCTTTATGATCCAGACACATAATTTATTATGCAATGCACCACCACCATCATCACAGTGAATTGCATTTTACGTGTTTATACTAACAGGGAAGGTGATCGGCTTCAGCCTCCTTTTCATTATATGCATCATTCATCCTCCACCACCAAGATCTCTTGGTTCTGTAGCATATCCATCATTATCTAACTGTTTTCAGAGGTTCCACTGCTTTAAGCTCATTATTTCTTTGGATTGGTGAATCTACAGAGGATCTTTCCAAAACATACAGCAGCCAGCATGGCACATGTATACAGATGAATGGTGGGGGCTTGTCCTTCACAGTCTCTTTGTACCTCTTTTTTGCTCCAGAACTGCAGCATGTAATGAGCAGAAAATGCATACTTATACATCTAAAAATAATAAAAATTTAAATGGCCTTAAAAATAATAACGATATAGTGGGATCCTTGTGTGGAAAGGCTGCTGTGAAAAATCTAGTATACAGATTGCTCAGTAGTTTGGGGTTACCATCTCCTTACAATGCAGACTAAAGCACATAGACAAAGAGCTCTGCTAAGATAAGGAATTTTTTTCCTGTCCCCATTTACCTTGCTGTATTTAATTTAATCAATAGCTGAATGGGGAAGAGGAGGAGAATTTGATGGTTCAAGAGACTGATAATAGGATATCGAACCTTTCATCTCTGTATCATTGATTCAACATAGGAATTGACACACTGGATCAGAGCAGTGGTCCATCTCCTCTGATATGCTCTCTGACAGATGCCTGTACCAGGTGTGTTTCAGGGAAAGGTGTCAGAAACCCTGCAGTAAGCATTTATAATGAATAAATAATCTGCCCACAGGAAAGGTTTCTTCTTAACTCTCTTCATAATTTGGCTAATGTTCACCCTTAGAGTAGCCTGTAACTCAAAAAAACTTTTAGATCTTGTGGACTGCAGCATAGGTGATACATTTATTTAAGTATATATCCAACTGAAGTCTGCATTCAGCTGAAGTCTTGGCCACCAAGCTGCAGTGGTTCCAGAGAAAAATTAATAATTACTTATTAATTGCAATAATTACTAACTTCATTGCACCACTTCTTAACTTGTTGTCTTATTAAATAAATAACCTCTTCTATACACTATACCCATTATTATTAGTGACCTATATAGTTCATGTTCACTCTCATTTAAAAAAAAAATTAAACTTTTTAATTTGTCTTGAAATGAAGGGCTTTTCATGCTTCTAATCAATTACACTGCTCATCTCTATACTTCATCTATTTATGATACATTCTCTTCAAGGCAGGATAACCACAACTGAATACAGTACTTCAGGTCAGGGCATACCACTGATTTATTTAATGACATTATAAGATTTTGGGCATTATTTCTCTCCCAATCCTTTTGTATCCTAACAGTTTGCTTGCTTCTTTGACCCTTACTCTATACAGAGCAGAGACTATCATTGAACCATCCAGTAGAAGGCACAGGTCTCCTCTTGAGTGACAATAATGATGTATTTGGATGGCTTAAATTATTCCTTCTTATGTTACATTTGTCAATACTGAACCATTATCCTGACCATTCAGCTAAATTTGTTAAATTTTGCCAGTTTCCTTGCTCTTTTTTTATCTTGAATTTTCTGAAATATTTGTATTTTCTTTACTGTCTTTTTTCTTTTTTTTTCTTTTTTTTTTTTTTTTCATACTTACAAGTATCACATGCATTTTCCTTACCTAAAGTACAGGAAAAGTAAACCAGTTTCTGCTATGAAGTCTGAAAATCCACCCACATGTATATACATGCATACATTAACCCTCCATAGGTTCATAAAGCTTTTTCTTTTTATTATTCTCCTTTACTTAAACAGTTTCTAGTCCCTTCTTGTGTCTTTCTCTCATGGCTATATCCTGGAATTATTTTCCAAGGAGATTTTTTCCCAGAAATTTAATTAAAATACTTTTTTTTTTTTTTGGTTGACATAACACATTCTGGTAGATTAGGAAAAAAATGGGCTTTCTTTATGTGTCTATGTCACTTTCTGTCACACTGTTATGTCACTATTATATAACAGGAAAATCACGATATTATCATTCCGGTCCTAATTTTAGGTTAGAAAGAGACATACTGAGTTGGCTTTTCTAGAAACATTCCTGAAGCCAACAAAATCAGATTCTGCATTAGCTATTTTATCAACAATAGCTGTGTTTAATGGGATATCATCTCAAAGAGTTTTTTCTTAAATACTGCTCCACGTCTCATATGTTTTATCAACCAGTATAATTATGAAGACAGTTGTCCTTGCTGGCCTGAGTAAAGTTAGTGGTCTTGATACAGGTCTTAATAAAATGCAAGTGAAATCTCAAAGAGATTACCTTGTTGGTAGCCTGAGCAAATATATTCTGCACAAGCACTACAACAAAATGAACAACTCTTTCACTGAAGGGGGTATCTGGTCCTTTGATATTAGAATTAAGGAGTTTTTATCTCATGCCAAACAAAATATTTTGCCATTTTTCTTCTGATTGCTTTCCTATGAGAGGAAGAAGAAGTGCTGAGTCCTCCAGGCTTTTAAATATTTTTAACACGAAGCATAATGGTGTGTCACTAAATATGTTAACTAGACTGCAGGTGGAGAGCTTTTTAATGTCACTCTGTGTCTAACACTGTCTAAAATGCTTTGTGTTTGTTTCTTTTGTAAAACAAAACTCTGCAATCCGGGACCTACCATGAATGTGCTGTTCTGGCTCTGAGGACCCAAAGGCCACTTGGAGACAGCAGCTTCAGATGTGCACAAGTCCCTGCCTTCTCCTCCTCTGCAGATCTCTCTGGACTGAAGCATTCAGAGCAAACCCATCAGCTGGAAGAAAAAAAGACAGCTTAGTTACACTCCATATTTGCATCACTTCAAAGATGTTGAGGATAAAGGAAGTGTCTGTATTTCCACTCTTCACCCAGTGAAGGGGAGATAAAGAGAAAATAACCTGGGAAGCTCTGTGAGAGCTTGTGCCCCTCTCCTGCACCAAGGCTTTGCAGTGCACACAGATACCAGGCTGGGAGCTGTGGGTGCAAGGCATTTCTGCTTTACCTCTGCATACACATCCCTCACAGGCACAGTTGGCAGGATGGAAGATTTAGCCCATAGCAAGGGAAATGTATATCATTCTCAACATTACTCATGCCAGAAGTGTTTTCAGGTTAATTTGTAAAAAAATATGACCTGAAAACCTAAGACTGAGTTTTAAATGAGACAGTTATTTTAAGGCTTGGTTTACTAAACCTAATTTATTATGTGAGATAACAGACTTCTGCAATCCACTGCATGGCTTCATGGCTGAAGTTAGTAATTCATGTGAATAATGCTGCTAAAAAAAAGATGCTATGTGATCAATCCATGGCAGTCAGTCATGGTGCCTAGACAGCAGCTATCTTGACTGTTTTTCCAGCAGCACAGAACAGCTGAGAGGACTAGTTATCTCAGCTGCAAATATCCCAGTTACAGGAGCACAGCTGGAACATCACGGCTCCTACCCCTGCACAGCCTATCCTATAGCTGGAGCAGCATGCCACTATTGAGGACTAAAGATGAAAAAGTTTTTTAACTTGCTACTGTCATGCTTACAATAAAGCATTCTCTCATCTTTAGCATTCCGAAGTCTTTTGGTGTTTAAAGCATAAATGTAGCATTCCTGGATGCCACCCTTGGTAGATAAAAGCAAATAACATTTTCATAAACAAGGTAAAGTGCTGCAATTACACAGAATGCACTGAAAGTGCCATATCCAAGGCCAGGTAAAAGTGTACCCTTGAATTGCTGGGCACTCCAGAAAATACTTAATTTCAATTGAGTAAAGTAGAAGATTGGAAGGAAAAAATTATTTCTTTAAGCAAAGAGCAGTAGAGTTTTCTCATGCATTAGGGCAGAAAATGATACTCTGTGGGAGTCAGAAGGTAATTTTTCTCCTTCAGATAAGATGTTGCACAACTGGCCAAGCACAACTATCAATGATTTACCTACAGTGCATAAGGTATAAAATATTGCATTTAAGTCACAAGCACTGGTCAGCTCTTCCTGTATGGCAGCTTCTCTGTCTCCTGCCTCGACATCTTACATTAATGTGGGGAAAAGGTAGTTACCTTTTTTGGAAGTACACTGAAAAACCAGCACTAAAAACACTCACACATCCTCTGATATCCTAGTCCAACTAAGCACTAGGATACTAGGATGAATGCATGAAGACTTTAGGAAGAGGTATGAATACTGTGTTTGCATTTCAGCTTCAGTAAACATCAGGCACAGCTACAAAGGGAAAGAGTGACTGCTTCAATAGTAATTATTTACAGAAGAAAATAGTTCAGAAATGGAGTAAAAAAAGTAAGCAACTTACTTTTGTACTCTGTCCCTCGAGGGAATGCATTGTATCTGTATCTCACAACATGCAATTCCTGCAATTGGTGGCCTAGAGTAAGAAATACAAAATTAGATAAGGAAATGTAAACAGAGAAGGATAGATTTGGCATTTTGTATGGGGTCCAGTAAATATCTAGTTCTTCTAGTACTTTATTAAGGATATTTATAAGTGCAAAGAGAAGAGTCAGAGGCTAAAAATATTTCAGGAACCTTTCCCAAAGCTGAATATTGGCAATGGCTGCATTGTGGCATCACCTTTAAAAAATGCTGAAAAGAAAGAGAAAGCTTTCCTGCAAAATCTTGTAAATCTCTGGCTAAAGAAATCACCTTACCCAACCTGTGGAGGGTCTGCCAATAGCATCTTCATGATAAGCATAGGCAAGTGCACGCCTGTCAAACTCACAGTCAGGGCTGTCTGCAGCACTTGGAGGAAAGAGTCCCTGCAGCACAGGGTGTTTGATGAGAAACTCAGCAGCATCCTGGACCTCGTGGACAGAGCCTGCTGGCACTGCTGCCCCACGGTACACCGGGCAGATGGAGGCACCAAGCTGGAGGTGGCAGCAGGAGCAGGGATGCTACAGGGAAGGTGGCTTCTCAATAACATTTCTGCTTCAAGCGACTTGTTGTCAGCAGTCAAAGTTTCAGGTTCAGGGAGCTGTGGCCTCCTGAAAACAGCTGCAGGACTGATGTAACTGTTAGTTTATTTGGCAAGCTCTAATATATGGATGAGGTATTATGAGGCTTGATAAGGAATTCTGGCTTTCTGCATGCACAGCAGAATGGCTGGTTTAGTGGATTTCCACTAATTTCCCTTTGCTTCAGCACAATATAAGGATCCTGGAAAAATCTATCTGACAATAACCAGCTTCCTGTTCTCCATTTTAAAAGCTTCTCATTTCTGATGTGTTAATAGTTTTCATTCCAAACATTTGCTAATATTCAAACATCTGAAGAAATCACAGTAATTTCTCCCTATTTCATTTGTAGCTGGACATGAAAAATGAATTGGACATTCTCAAGACTGAGCGGCACAGAAGACAAGGACTTTTTGGTACATTCAGTGACAGTAAATCTTTGTCTTATATCCTTCCAGGTGGAGAAGTATTTGAGCCTTTTTTCATGCTTTTAATCAAATTGCAGACGTTTCAGCTGACAGACACTCCTCCTTTCATGAGCCTCTTTCAACAGAGGTACGGCTTAAAGATGATATAACCTCCTAATAACCTTAATCAGGCTATTTTTCATTATGTTTTAATTCATTATAATCCTAATAAGTCTGTGGAAATCTAGAATTAAAATTTGTTTCTTTAATGACTTATCTTTAAAACATTAGCTACACATGGAATTAAAATATTATTTACCAAGAAAGAAACAGATGCATTGGTAAGACAAAACATTACCCTGTTGGATCTAGAGGTTTTATTTAGGGAGAACAAAACAAAATCCATAAGGAGCTGGCCTTTCTCCTCAGCCTAAGCCCAGAAGGTAATACTGATTTGTTACTAACCCTTCAAGTCACTATTTCATAGCTACTCCAGCATCTTTTGGCAGCACATAAGATGTCCTGCTGCGTACAATTAACCAGTGTGCTGCTCGGGCAAGTGGTACTACAGCTCCCAGTGTGTGCACCATGGTCTCTTTGTTCTTTGTTAAACTACTGATCAATGAGGTCTCAATGCAAACACAGGGGCAGTTCTTCCATATGCTTTGGGTCAAATGCTTGCTATAGGAGCCTACAATAAAAAAAAAAAACCAAAAAAAACTTTCTGCACCCAGCCCATAAAACCCAAAATACCCCAAAGAAAAGGGTCTCAAAGAGTGCCCAAAAGTGAGAACATTTTTGTGCATCTTAAGTACCTACACATCCAGCCACGGTCTGTTTCACTTGGGTTTCCCACTGAAGAAAAATAATTATGGCAAAACCCACAAATATTACCTTTAGTTCCCTGGGGAGCAGGTATACTGGAGCTGTGGGAACAATGGGAGTTTTGGTTTCCAGTACAACTTGTGGTCCAAAGTTGAGGCCAGCAGATCTTTGCATTGCAAACAACATCTGTAGTAGATTTCTGACCTCCTCACTGGCACCTCGCACTGATTAGTTTACAACCATCAGTCACTACCAAACAACAGGGCCCAGATATAAAAGGGACTTTGAGGGAAGTTTTGAGATATGGGTTATCAGATAGCACTAGATGCTGTGTTCAGGAAATGTATTCAGCATTATTTATCTCTCATGGATTTAGTTCAATGTAAGATTATTGACTCTTTAAATGTAGAGGAATTTCTAGAGGGATTTTATGAGTTATTAGTCTACAGATCCAAAATAGTAATACTACATTGTGTTGGTATTGGTACTGTAGCCACAAAAGCACTGCAAGTGAGTAGACAAAGCTCAAGCCTCAAAAAATGCACTCTGCCAAGTTTTTATACTCCAGACATCATTTAACCAGCATCATATGACTCAGAGATAGTTCAAATATTCAATAATTTTCCCAGTAAAGCCCAAAATGTAGAAAGCATCACACTTCAGGAGACAAAGGGCCAAAGATACATAAGAGGAAAGTGAAAGGATGAAGCATAGAGCAGGAAAAAGACAGGATGATTTTACAGTCAGATTCTATACATGTAGACTGAAAAATTATGTACATTTAATACTCTATCTGTGCCACCCTCCTCTGAAGTGCTGGCTATTGTCAGAGACAGGAAATTGAGCCAGATGAACCCTAATCTAATATGGGTTCTCCTGTAATCCTATTTCCATGGAGATCTGATATTTTACTGAAGGCAGCAGAACTAACAGATTCTGTTATTTGATAATTGTGAATCTGTTTTTGAGGATCTAACTGCAATAAATTGTCTACTTTCACTTCCTCAGATAACAAATTCTGCCTAGGGATCTTTTGAATCAATGTGAGACACACATACAGGGCAGGCCTTCAGGCTCATGGCCTGTTGCTCCCTATAAGTTAGTCTGGTTTGTGCATTTCTGTTTATCCAGCTGGAAATGAGTTAATAAAATTTTCACTCATAACTTTTAAACTCATTAGTGTCTATGTTTAAAACAATGCATTTTAATATCACGCCGGCAGTTTAGTTGTTTTTTCTAAATTCCTACCGTTTTCAAAAACACGATACAGACCAACTGAAAGGACAGAGTTTGGAAGAAAAAAATTTAATAACTCCAATCCCAAGGAAAAAAAAGAAAAAAAAAAAAAAAAACAAACCAGAAATGTTTGTGGATATTTACTTGCAACATAATTATCTA
>VZRH01006788.1:41282-77890 GCA_013397555.1 Urocynchramus pylzowi
AAATTATTCTGGGAATTAATTTCCTTTTTTTTTTCCTTTTTTTTTTTTTTTTTTTTTTTTTTTTTTGTAAACCTCTGCAGCTTAAAGCTGTAGTGGTTTGTTCCATATTCTTCTAGGTCAACATTTCACCTGTGTAAATCCAGAAACACAGACTGAAATGTACAGACAGTAACCCGGGTTCAAGTCTCAAGGTAGCTGACACTGGGCAAACCTCCCAGGTAGATGTTTTCATCACTTATATCAAATGCTTTTTAATTGTCAATTGTTATCAACAATCTCTGCATAAACATCAGCATTCAAAAAATAACCTATTGCAGACAGTACTTGTGCAGGACATTTCTGGTTTTGAATTTCTGGAACATGTGGGGCAGAGTCCGGGTATTTCCGAAACGAAATCATAAATACCTATAAGTGACTGAGCAGAAACCATGCTGAAAATGCAGCTCAGTCCACTGCCTGTGCAATTCATGCATTCAGCCATGGAACCCCAACACATACACCAGAGAATCCAAACACGTGTGCCACTGCTGTCCAGGAGGGAGACTAAAATCCCAGAGAACTGCTTCATCTATGTACAGATATTTTTTTCTCCCTGTTTTCTTGAATCCCAGCTAAATCTTCAAAGAGGAATGGGTTTTGTGTATTTATTCACTCAGATGAACAATTGCATGGTTTAAAGTGATAAATGCTCAAAAAAACTCCAAAATTAGAGTTATAAAAGAGTGTGAGTAAGCAAGATTTTCTGTTGTATTGTTCAAATAAGAAAATTGGCGAGGCATTCTTTTATATGCCATCATAGGGGCCTCCTCACCTTTTTTTCCCTCCTTGCATGGGTGTTTTATACCAGTGGGGAGAACAGTCCAAATGAGTTGGCCAGCTGCCACTTCAAACAGTGGGAAGTTTACTGATGCTGGAAGCTTTATTTATTTTGTGTTTTATTTTGGAAGGCGGAGTAAAGAAGGCTGGTAGCATTTCAGGAGCAAAGAGTTGTCCTGCATTTCAGGCTCTGCCATCAACCAAGCATTGTAACATCTCCTATCCTGCAGAGTTCAATTTAAAGATCAAATCCACTATTTACCTCCTCCTCTCTGCTGTCAAGCTGCCAATAGAAACAGCAAGGAAATGAAACTATCTGAGTAACTACTACTGTATATTCAAGTATTGTAACCAGGGGAGGGAAGAAATGGTAACTACTGTGTAGATAGTGCAAATTAGTGGGTAACTCTGTGCAAAATAAGTGGCAGAAAGTTGGGCACAGACCTAAACTGACCTCAAGGCTCAGATAAGGCAGTTACCAAGATCAATTATTATTAATTAATAAAGCTCATGAGCTTCCTACTTTATTTTTATGCTCTCTGTAGTTACTGACGTTTCCTTCAGTGGTGAAGCCATTTTTTCCAGTAGGGAAGAGCTTGTGGCTGCTGATCCCCAGTCCTCCCCTTTCAGGTGCTGCCCATTCTGTTTCTGCAGATCATGGCCCATGAAAGCAGACTGGTGAAAGGGTGCTGTGTTACCACCAGATCTCTCAGCTCCTCTGCCTGGCTCATTTTGGTGATCTGGTTTGCAGAACCACCCTGAAACTGCTCCTCCAGAACAGCCAAGAGAGAAAGGAGCTGCCCTGATCAGGTGAGAATAAGCAGCCAAGGGAAGGGAGGAATGTACTAGGATGGCATTGCTGGCAGGGGACATGCTCCAGCAGTTCCATCATCAACAGCACCACTTCTCAGGGACTTTAGGCAAAGACCTTCAGCCTCAGCCAAGACTGTTTACACATCTAAGACAGAAGTCATCTCTAGGAAACTACCAACAGTTGCTGACCTTAACATTATTCACCCCTTTGACCCAAATTTCTGAGTGCAGATGAAATGGTTACAAATTTGGTCAACCACTTGAAAAAAAAAATAACAGGTATCAAGGATGAGACAAGGAGTAATCATCACCTAATTTTAGTTAGTGCTTTTCACATTAAAAATTATTTTTTTTGTGAAAATGAGATGAAAATTTAAGTATTCAATACAGGAAGCTATAAATATAAAATATAGGAGCAGAATATAGCATATGGCTTAAAGCAGTAATGATAAATCACCACAATAACTCAAGTTCACTAGACAGCTGAAATTGCCAGAGCAGAGTAACAGGTGACTGCTTCCTCAGTATCATTAAAGATGATTTTAGTACTGTTATTTCTTGCTGCAAATAAGTGTATGCATATGTGCATTTGTGTACATGTAAGTGTAAGCGAGAGGGACTGCGACCAGTGAGCTATAAAAATAAAGAGAGCATGTTTTCAATTCTTCAGGAAAGCCCTGAAAGAAGAAAAAACAATATTTTCCTCTAAATCTGCTTGCTGGAAATTACCACCATCTCAGAGGACACTTACCTTTGGGCTTCGATTTCTAGCACGAGACATGGGGGAAGATGGCTGGTTTGACAGGTGTCAGATGATGTTAGCATGCTCTCACATATTCTTTAGGAATCATTATCATGGCAAATCTATCCACCATCTTTTGAAGGAAAAACAAGAAGAAACTTCCTAAAACCTGAAAGGAAAAAATCCTTCAAATTATTCTCCAGCATATGAAAACTTCCTATTGAAGAAAATTACTATTGGCAAAACTAAAAATAGATGAGCTCTAAAGGAAGATTTAGGAAGAGATGGAAGAATGAGATATCCTGGATCACAGCAGTGAATATATAGGTAAAGATTTTTAAAGAAGACTGAATTACTATCTGAATAAGATTTCTAGTCTCGAGAATTAAAAGGTTCAGGAAAAGCTCTTGAAATCAAAAATATTAGAGGGTACTGATAGAGCCATATAAAATGCAGAAGGTGAAATTTCTGTATTGTTAGGAGATAAAAAAAAAAAGAGTAATGACTGCTTTAAGTGGGCAAGGTGTAGAAAAGAGCTATAATCTAAACTGAAGAGTGAGCCAAGAGGAGATACAGGCACTGGGCACTCTGTCCTCTGGTGTGTATATCTGGTATACTCCACCACTCAGCAGGCCATGTCTTGGCCACAGTAGAATGCAGCTTTTGACTTCTGCAGAGGGCACAGAGATCCAGCCTCCTCCAGCACTGGTTCCTACTCAGGTGGAAATAGGATCTGTCAGGACAACACTGGGCTGTTGGCAGTCACAGCTGGTCCCCAGACCAGTGACCTTACATTCCCCTTGCTTTGCCCCTGCTCCCCTTTGCCTGACATCTTGTATTCCCTGTCTCTTTGTGAGAGCTGTCTTCTGCATCCCTCTGATTCTTCTCTTGAGCACTAGATTTCTACACCACTTTAGTATTCCCAGCTCTCTCCCAGAGTTTTGTACCCAACTCCCTAAATGCAAAAACGTTAACTCTGTTCACAGGGCCAGTCTCTGGAGCTCCTGAAACAATGGGAAATGGCAGGCAGGCAGCCACATGGGCAGTTCCATTTCTGCACATGGGTCCTGGTGGGATCAGCCCTTGCCAGTGACCCCAGCTCAGCATTAGCCCTCTCATAAGGTGTGCAGAATGGCTTCCTTGCTGCACACAGGGAAATTCCTCCAATGGAAAAGAAAACTATTCAGAAGCTTAAAATAAGCAATGATAAGAATGATGAGAGTTGTTGTACAATACTGGTGGGAACTGAGGGGTGTCAAAGACAGCTTGGGAAGATGCTTGTGAGAAAAAAAACACATGACAGCTTTAGTGTTGGATGGGTACTAGCAGTAGAGTTTCTTCCAGATGCATTCAGGTGAGCAGTGGAGCCCAGGCCCTGGAAAAGCTGGATTCCTTAGCCTGACAGAGCCTAGCCTCCCCCCTTGCCAATTTAGCAGGAAAAAAAAAAAAAAAAAAAAAAAAAAAAAAAAAAAAAAAAAAGAAAAAAATCTGTTTTCTCACTAGTTTTGTAAGCCAGCTGTGATTTACATCTCCTTGTCCAACAACAGGATTTTCCCATGAGAATCAATCTCTTTTCAGTTTCAGACCTGTCTCCAAATTCTCAAAATGTTTGGTTAAAGCGACATTTCAGCCACTTTCCTTCAGCAAAAGTGACACTGAGCACAATACCAGAGAAACTGAGAGAGGGCTGTATGTAGACAGGTAAGAAAATCAAACTCAAGAATCAGTGCTGTGTGGAGCCACTTAAAGTCCAGACATATATTTTAGTTCTCACCTTTCAAGCAAATGTATGTCTTTTGTGTCCACTCTTTAGGGTTACATAGAAAAGCAAAACCTTGGAGACAGCAAAGAAAGAGACAACAGGTTATTACAGACCTCACTGAGTCTGAGTGATTCTTCCTTTTCTCCATATAGTGAATTAGCTCTTTGTAGAAGAATTGAGTTCAAGTCTTAAGACATAGTGAATTACTATTCTAATTTGCCAGTGTCAGCTCTGTTTCAAACCACTGTTAATCATTTAGTTTTGTGTGTTTTACAAAGTTGAGACAGATATTTCTAAATGTATTGTGGGGCACGTGGGGTACATCTTACATACTTACACATATGTATTTCAATAAATTCATAGTTATTGAAATTCTTCTATAAGAAATTGTGATTGAGTTCCAATCCATCTTGTGGTCAACACTATCCAGTAATTTTGTCCTTTTTCTTTTCTTTTTTTATGCAGGTCATCCATTCAGTTAAAATTCTGTCAAAACAGTGCAGTTGATCTAATTCCTTGTAATCAAAGCAGTTACTTTGAGTTTTAGTTTGCTATAATTGTACTGCTACAGACTTTAAACACTCTAGTATACGGGGAGGGCAGGGGTATGGTGTTGCAGCCCCAGCAAGCATCACCACAAGTCTCTGTGGCCTCTCCATAGCTTCCCTGTGCCTGTCATATTATCATCTTTCCACTTGATCTTATAAAGAGTTTATATTTGCACCCTGCCAGTTTGATACTATTTTTCTTTTTCTGAACTTGGTGTTTGATGCCTCAGCATAACTGAAGGCAAATCCACCCACAGTGTCATGCAAAGCAGAAGTGCTCTTTCCCCCACCACTTGGTTTTGCACAGCTTCCCTAAGCCCTGGGTTTTCTCCTGAAGATTTCACTCTTGGCAGTCTGTTTTCTGTTCCCTCCAGGAGGGATTGTGCTGTGCATTTTCCACAACTGGATATCCTATTCTGCCCTTAAAATATGCACATTTCTAACAGTTTGCTTTCCTTTAAGAGCTAAAAGCATGGGATCATCTTCCCCTGGCTCTCTCTCGCTGGCTGCCCAACAAGGAAGGAGTGGGCTCAGAAGGATTATCACAGGACATAAACCTGCAAATGGACAGGGCAGAGATGAAAACAAATCAATGTGTAAGTGCATAAGATGGACCTGAGTGGTGCTGTTGGTAGGATACCTTTGGAAGTGTGGGTTTGTACTGCAGTGAACTTCAGAACATTTTTCTGGCTTGGTCTGTTATTCCCAACATGAGGAATAACACCCATAGCTGAAACAACTTGCAGAGAAATCCACTCATATTAAGAAAAATCTCAATATGAGTTGATTGATTCAGAGCTCGTATCCTCATCTGGAGGTACTGTGACTGGCAAATTATCTCTCAGAGCATATAGATACAATCCCCAGTTTGTTCCAGCCTGCAGGATCTTCCTTACATGGATCAGTTAAAGCAAATCTCACTAGAAGGGTTCATTTCCCATTCCTGCACAGTCCTAGGTTCCCCATGTGCTCCATGCTCCTGGGGCCCAGCATGTGGGAGAAGAGGTTTTTGGCACATTTTTCGACAGGATTCTAATTGGATTCTCCTAAAATCACAACCTCACATACTAGCATGACCTTTAGCCAATATGATATGCATACATTCATGTCCATATAGAACAAGAGCTCAGTAAAAATACATGGAGGTATCCAATTAATATTAGTATATCAGGTTGTTGTCCCTTCCCTTCATATGATTAGGTCTTTTTCACATAAAAATGCACTAGAATACCTATTAAGGGCAAGGCTGTGAAAAAATCAAAACACCTTTGATCAAACTTGTTGGAAATGAAACCAAAGAAAGGGAATCCTACAGCCCACAATATATAAATAGATAACAAAGTAAAAATGAGTGTGTTTGCTGCCACCCTACTTTGCAGCATATGCAGTGTACACCTACCACACAGTAACATACATTACTGAATAATAAATCACACTTTGATCCAAATAACCCAAAGCATTTTACAAACACTAATTAAAATTTGAAATATCTCTCTGAGGTACTTAAACTAAAATGTACATAATTTGTAGGTGGGAAAAGTGAGCCAAGGGAAGGTTAAATCAACTCAGGATGAGAAGGGGAATCAGTGAAAAATCAGGAAGATGATATGTGTCTCTATCCCACTCCTCTATACAAGCTAAGGACATCTGTCCTCAAATCTGCAGAGTGAGTGCTATAGTAACTTTAAAAAGGTTGTCCAGAAGATTACTTGTCAGAGTACATTTAATTACTATGAATTCTAAGAATCTGGTTTCAAATACTATAGAGGCTCTATCACATCACTGTTTCCCAGTATTGCAAGACTCTTAATGGGAAAAGCAATCCCTGCTCATCACACAAACCACTTCTGGATCTGAGTCAGTGACAACTGGATACAACCACGTGAGTTCTCCTGAGATGGCCACTAATTGGTCCTTCATGGCAAGTATTGCTGCCTCCAGGAATTTGCATTGCATCACACAGAAACATAAAAACTGTGAAATAATTACAGAAGAGCTACGGGGAGAGTGTTGCCACAAGCAACGCTCTGGCCTCTCCTCCTGGGCTGTGTCATGCTCTTCTCAAGCAGCAGCAGGGCCAGCAGGGGAGGCTGCCCCTCCAGCAGGAACCCCCAGTCCCTTCACTGCACAGGGGCATCACTGATGAGTTCCCCCATCCTCCTCCAACCCCCTTCTGGGGATTAAAGTTTTGCCTAATTGTAACTATTCCTGCCCCCATGAAATTATCTGAATTGCAAAATAACCAAATAAAAGCAAAAAATTACCATACTTGTTTTCCAGATTTATTTTTCCCCCTCTTAGCAGGGGTCATTCCTCAGCACCAAGCAGGAGGGTAAGAGAGAAGCAGGAGGCAGAGCTCTGTGTGGGGAGGAGTGCCCCTTGGATAGACAGTTTTCCACTAGAACTGTTCTTGCACAAAACTTGCACAGCACTGGAGGCAGCTTTGTGACATTCCTGGGGTATTTAACATTATTGATCTTTTTTGACAAATGAGTAATGTAACACGTTCATTACCATTAATCAACCTTTTTCTAATTCAGGTAAACAAGGGGTAGTTTTTTTCATGCTCAGCTAATATCTATTTTTGTAATTATTTTTACAAGGACCCTGTCTGATGAAATTCAAATATGTATTTATTTGGAAGAAAAATATTGATGTTCTTTTCATTTTAGCAAAGTATTCCATGAAGGATCAACTTTCCTAGCTGTGCTATTAAAGAAACAAAGACCAAACATGCTATTGTGTCTTAGAACTACATTTTAAAACTGGGTCTGCTGCTTTTGGCTCTATTAGCATGGAAGTAGACAGTTAGTTTCACAACAATGCTGGGTGGAGAAGAATCAGATTCCCATTCCCTTGCTTGCCTTTGGCAGCTGGGTTGTTATTAGATGTGATTAAAACCCCCACATGTTCCTGTCACACAAGCAATCAGCTCATGAGTTGCTCAGTGCAAATGCTGCTCCCAGAAGGTCCTGCTTTGCTCAGCAGGTGTTTGCTTGGGGTGTGAACTGAGAGCATCACATGGGCTGGCTGTGGCACTGCTTTTGCCTGCTTTTCCACCAGGAAGGAACATTACTGATCCCCCACCCTTTCCTCAACTCATCAGCATTCTTTATTCCCAGGATGTCAACCACCCTGCAGGGGACAAAGAAGCATGGAGAGTCCGATTTTCCCAACATATCCTTCCTGTTGTGATATATTTCATAATAGTAAAAATACTTCCTTGTTATCCAAATCTCTCTAGTTAGAACTGTCAAGAGTTGGTAAACATACTTACTTTGTTTTAGCTGGCTCCTTCAAAAACCCTTTGTCTGCTCATGCTGACTTTGCTGCGTTTTCACATTTTTTTGGTGCTGATACTGGACCTGTTCTCACTGGTTTTTAAACACAGACTTTTTAAACCAGATTTTGAGCTGGGCTATTTCTTTTTCCAAGTAACTGTAGGCAGGAGCACTGCAAGCCTAAGGCCAGTGTTTCCAGCCCTGCTGTTGCTCTGCTCTCCCAGGAACTCTGGAGCCCCTCTCCTAAGAGCTGTGATGCTGCAGCACGAGCAGTATTTCCCGTGCCCTCCCTTTCTAACGTTTGTGGCAGCACTATTTTTAGAAGTGATAAAGGTGATACTGCTATTTCCCATTATTATTACTATTTCAGTGCCCTGATGCCGTTCTAAGTGTAGAGTACTGACAGGCTGATCAAATAATTTATAAATACAGAGGTAAAGCACATTTTTTTTCTCCTAATGAGCATACCAATAATGTTCTCACAGTGATAACTCTGTTTCCTGAAACCAACAAACCCTGAAATAATATTGACAGGACCAATTGCTTGAAACTTGGTAGAAACAGTTTATATTGAAGATACAAGAAGTCACAATAGGAATCCTGTAAGGCAAATGACTCCACGGAGGATAAAAGGTATGAAAAAAATCTCATATTTTAAAAACACAGCTTCAATAATTTATCATGTCATTTAAAAGACTGAATAGAGGTAAATATTGAGATTTTTATGGAATAAAAATGAATTATTCCTAAAATATGCCATTAGCTAATGCAGAACTGTCATTTCATTTTTTAACAGCCTCAGTTTCCTATAATTGCAATACCAAGCCCTAAGAATGTTTTTCATTAGAGTTCAACAAAATTCTCTCTTATGCCTTTGAATGCAAAAGAAAAGATGAAATCAGCATTTCAAAAAATACTGATTATGGTGGAATCATTGTAAAAAATCCACTGTTAACATAAATTCATTAAGTCAAGGTGTCAATAAATATGTGCTGCAGTCTCCTACTGTTTTCTGGTATAAAGATTTTTAGGGCACATGATGAAGGTCTCCTCCACTGCCTCATCCCTTTTTACTATCTGATTTTGCACCACACAGATAGTGGTATAAGAATGAGAAAAAGCAGCTTACTGCTATTTCTTGGGCTCTCCAGTGTCTGATGGCTGATTCAGAGAGAAAGAAGTTTATAAGTGAGTCATTTCAGAGGGAAAAAAGCTAATAGATGATAGCTCTGAACTGGATCAGCTAGGCAAGAAATAAAACTGGAGCTTCACCAAGTTTCAAATACCTCCAAGAAGACAATGTCAGAGGAGTTTCAGACATATTGCCTTAAAAATTAAGTTAGAAAGAGAATAACTGAGTAGTAAATCACAGTAAATGTGGAAACTGAGGCAATGTAAAAAGGATCTTGACATCTCAAATCGTCAGGGGACTAATAAGGATTGATATAGAGGCACTGTCCCTGACAGCTGAACTGGTCCACATGGGTAGACTGGAAGAAATGGAGGCCACACAACTCCTGTCCTTTTCATGCCTCTTGTATTTGGAACATCACGTTTTGCTGGTCTGATTCAGTTAAGGTGGAGACCAGAAATAAGAACCCCATGTCGTGAAACTGCACTTAGGAAATGTTTTTGGTCTTGTGTCTTTTAATCCACAGCACTAAGGGTCATTTTGGTCTTCAGGCACAAATGTGTAACCTTACAATAACAGAATTCATCTAAGAAGATCATGTGGCTGGACAATATTTCACTTGTCCTACTTTTAAAGCATGGCAAAATAAGGAAGAAAAGAGCATGTCTTTCCCTTCCACCTCTGCTAATTGACACAAAACTGAATGATTCCAGTCAGGTATTTGAATACTTATGCTGATATACTTTCTTCATCTGATGTTATCATTGACTGCTTTTTCCATTGTCATTAATACCTGCCTATGATTGTAGACAGGTAAACAAGTGCTGCACAGCATAATCACTGTCTTACATGATTATCCTCTAGAGACCTTAGTTTTATTTGCAGCAGCTCTCTGCCTTTCCACAAAACAAAGGAATATATAGATAGTATAAAGCTATAGAGGATATTCAGATATATGGAATTGTCTGCTAAAACATTTCCTGATTGTCTTATGCTACCTGCTGGCTCCATTACAACCTTTCAAAAATAAGAAATCAAAGACTAGGGAAATGTTCTCAGCTTTGTAGTGTTTATAGTGGGCTCCTCTGCCACTTCATAGAAACTGCAACATGTTAGCAGTTCCTATCACTGACCTTCCCTGTATTTTTTGCAGATTCAGCTTGAAGTTTGCTTGCTTTGATATAAATCATTGCAACGCTGCATCACCATGGAGCAAAATCACTCTATGCTGGGTAACAGGGGAAGCTGATAACTGGACTTTGGTTGATTATGATTCTTTGCCTTAATAGAGAGAAGTACCTTGAAACTTAAAACTCCCTGTATAGGACCGTTAGGTTTGAATAGCTTATCAAGTTATCATTTTTATAATAACTGGTAGCGTGCTGGTTACCATGATAGGCTTGCAAGAATACAAACAAATTCTGTTTGGAAAAAAAATTAATTGAAAATTAGTTGAAAATTGATGTGTTCTCCTATCCTTCTTATGCTGTTTTTAATGGAGCTGATCCAAATATCTCAGAATTATTTAGAAAGCAACTTTAGAGATTGCTGGGGTCACCTATATGTCCTTCCGTGCTTGTTTTGCATATAGGGTGCTGCCCAAGTGTGTGTGGTAATTTCAACAGTTCACAGTCTATTTATTTAATATTTCTGAAGAAAAAACTTTAAGTGAAGAACAGGATGCCTGACATGTTTCCTCCACAGGCTAGAACTCACTTCGGTATTATTGCAGCTAATAATACCAATTCTGCAGTCTGAAGAAGCCAGAATTCCAAACCCCAATCTTGCTCACATGAATTTGTAATAATCACATGCAGCCTATGACAGCCTCCTTTTCAGATTTGCTTTTCCAAGCAGCCCTGCTGAAATTAAAACTGCAACCCAGATCAATTTCTGCAGGGAGATTGAAACAAAAAGAAAATAATTAATAAAGGAAGATTTCTTATACATAATCATTTATACTTCTAAAACTTACACCGTTGATTGCTGACCTCTGAAAGGTGGAGAAAGTACCTGTCCCCTGAGTAGACACTCAGAGTGTAGATTTTGTCTACTGTGACTTGATATTCAAATAGCAGATTTTTTTTATTCCCACACAATTCTCACATGTGTTAAGCATTGAAGAGAGAAAATTGGATGTATTGTGTATCATGGAAAAAAGACCTAGTGTAGACTAAAGAGAAGGCATAAGTATTCAAGAGAGTGAAAAGATTTTTAAACATTTCCCTGGTTTCTCTTTTGTTAGTTTATATTTGTGCCTGTGAAGACAAACTTTGTGCTAGTTTCTGAGGTGTTAAACTTCTACAAGTTTTAACTTGGTGCAAGGAAGTTCAGTTTGAACAATAATGAGCAGTTACCAGCTCTTTCCAGTGGGTTAAGAGTTATTTTAGATACTTACAATCACCAGAAAAGCTTAACAATCAGTAGCAGAAAACTTCTGAATTTTTAGCCAGGACCTCTATCTAGTAGGAGAAGTGTACCTGAATGTTGCTATTACCCAAAATTACATTTGGGCACATAGGCAGATGCCATTGTCACTGAAAACAGTGAAATAAGCCCTCCAACCAATATGCTGGGTTGGAAAGTTGACATTACTTTATTAGCAGCACTGGATGCATGGAGAATTCTCCTTAAAGCATGCATGCCCAGTAGCCTGAAAGACCAGGTTATATTCCTCAAACTAATTTATATTCATCACAATTCCTGAATACATGCATTTATGCTAATTGTTTCCATGGACTTCCCATACATTCAGGTATGGTTCTGGATCTTCTGATTAATGTTTTCTCCTTGAGAGTACCTCAAATATGTGGTCAGGTCATTATGTACTTCTCTTATCATTCTTTGTTTTGACACACAATTTTCATTCTCAAAACCAAAGATATCTGCTAGTACATGTTAATCACTAAAATAAGTAAATAAGGAAGTATTAGCTGGCACAAAACTTATTAGTTTTAGATGTAGGGAGTTAAAATAAGCCACATAAATCTCAGGTTTGTAATAAACACTGTATGGTACGAAACTAAGCATTATATGTGAATATAGGGATCATACACTATTGAGCTAAAGTTAAAAGAATTTTTCCAACAACATCCCTTGCTGCTGCTCAGACCTCTTCTTAAAAAATTTAAATAGCTCAGTAACACCATTAGACAGAGGTTCTGTAGCTTGAGCACAGAATCTCTACTGACCTTAGAAATTCTTGCAAGAAACTAGACTTTTACCTTCTACAGGCTGTTGACAAAAGCTTTCCCATAAGGTTCTGTGGGCTGTGATAAGGCTGTATCACAGTATGTTGTGCAGTAATTTCCACCAGATCACATGCATCTAGTTGCAACTCTGAATAAATTTCAGAACAGGATTGTGTAGTTATTAGTCTTCATATTCCTGTCACTTGTGTGGGTCCATGTCAGAAAGATGAGCCACTGGGCTTGGCGTCATATGAGTCAAGGGAAAAGAAAACAAATCTTATGAAAGAAAGATCATTCGGTGGCCCTCTCTGCTTAATATTTTCAGCAGAAAAGTCATAATGGTCCAAATGCACAAAAGACAAGAAAGAAAAGATGGGTTTTGAGTCAAAATCCATGCTCATGAATTCTCCTCTCCTGACACCCCCCCAAAACATTCAGACACAAAGCTTGGTAGGGGAAAACACCTTCAGCAATCACATAGGGAGACGAAATTCAAATGAGAAGTGGGAAACTTAGTTTAGATGAGTACAGATTCCCACCTAGTGACAAATGTAACCACCCAGATAGGTGAAAACCTCAGGTGTCCAAGCAGACACAGTCAGCATCAAAAGCCCAAGTTTTATTTGCTCCTGGGGCTGAGCTGTAGGGGACACCTATTCATTGCAGAATTGTTTTGATTTCCTCCTTCCTTTTCCCACTCCTCTGTAAGAGCACTTTGTTCATTCAGGCCAGATCTGATCACATTTTCTCCTATTCTCCATCCTCTTTTGGCTTCTGGGCATCTTTAATATGCACAACAAAGTGTCGGTTTCATTACCAGCAATCTGTATTCAAGGATATAAAATTTGTGTAAATTCCACAGCATTGCACAGTGTTTCCATTTAACCTGAACGAAATTCAAGTGCAAATGAGGTGTTAGTCATTCATGAATAGAACCCATAATGTGTAGACATGGTTTTTTAAGGTGAATTTAGTACCAAGCAAAAGGTGCCAAATTGACAACAGTGAAAACTGAAGTCCTCTATGGATTCTTGTAAAAGGGATGATGAGGGAAAGCAAGCCACACTACTGCTTATAAGTGCTGACAACTAGCACTAGGGATGGAAAGATAATTCAAACATAATGTCCCTTTAAGGCTTCACTCTCTGTAGAGGGAGTATTAGTCCCTACACAAATCTAGTGGGGCTTGTGGCACAAAAATTTCAGGGTATTGAAGACTGAGAAATGCAAAGCACCGAAGCATTTCACTTAAGGCACTCTGTAATGAGATCTAATCAACTTTGAGCACCTAGGGGTGAAATCCCTCCTCCTTTCCAAAGATTTGTTATACTCCCAGGATGGTCTCCAATTTGTTATTGTTAAACAAGTGATGTCATCCCCAAGTAACTAAAATGACTGGAAGTGCTAGAAATAAGTGTCAGAGAAAAGGCTGAAACAGTACTTTCATCTTGAAAATACCTAAGATTTGCTTTTAAAACAAATACATAATCCTGCAATGTAAATGCCAGATGACACCCAGCCGATGCATAGGTACTGACTGACCACAGAAAGATTTTTCACTCAATAAATAATTGAATATGGCAAATCCCATCCTGCAGTTTCTCACTTGTAAAGTGCAGGCTGTAACTACCTTAGTTGAACATGATTTGACATCTAGGAGGAAGGGTACGTTGTAGACAAGAGCAACAGATTTTCTTTAAATATCTTCTATACTACCTACATCAAGGCAAAACACTGTTCTGCATTTACAAGATATAGGGTATTGAGGACAATGACTGACTGCCAGGAATTGCAGGGAGGGACCCTACAAGGCTGCATGCCTGGTCAATGTCATGGCAGATGAATT
The DNA here is from genome assembly GCA_013397555.1 of Urocynchramus pylzowi. Classification (NCBI taxonomy): domain Eukaryota; kingdom Metazoa; phylum Chordata; class Aves; order Passeriformes; family Fringillidae; genus Urocynchramus; species Urocynchramus pylzowi. Next base: position 55,414 of record VZRH01006788.1, read on the forward strand.
TCCCTATGAATAAAGAAATTCTACACACACTGGAAAAACTCTAAACTTCAAATATGTGCAAACAGGTTCTGAACTGACAATTGTGATTCAACAGTAAGAATACACTATAGATCCTAGAAAGAATTAGGTCAGTGCTCATTATCAGTTAAAGCAGCAAATAAACTGTTAAGAATTTTTAGGGAGGGATAGAAATAAAACAGAAGTAAACAATGCCTTTGAATAAATCTATGACTCACCTGAATTTTTAATATTTCTGCAGTTCTGGTATCTCTTCAGGAGGATATGGTTAAATGAAAAAAGGCCAGTAAGGATATTGTATACCAGTGAAAAGGACTGGGTGTGCAAGAACTCCTCAGCTTGAAAAAGCAAACTAAGAGCGAATGCACAAGTCTATCCATGAGCAGTCAGGAAAGAGTGAAAGGGCATTGATTCCCAAAGCATCAGTTCACCAATTCTCAGAAATATAGGCAGCAACAAACAAAACCCAAGAAAATTCAAGAAGGAAAGTTTGAGCATGAGTGAGCAAACTTGTGGAACTCACTGCAGAGGTCACAAGGGAGGACTGGGACAACACACAGAGAGGAATTCTGTGGAGTTTACTGCAAGAAACATCCAGCTCAGGAAATACCCTGAGCTGAAAAGTGTTGGAAGTGGAGAGTAGAAGAGGTAACAACATACTGTCTTTGTCTGACTGGACATCCACTGTCAGAAGTGGGACACTAGACTAGATGAACCTTAACCCAGCCCAGCAGGACCATTCCTATGTTCTTATGTTGCTGGCTTTACCTCACAGCATGCAGCTATAGATTTCCAATAGCTGAGCACAGATAACATAAAGCTGTAAAACAGATAGCTCTGCTGGCACTGACTGTGATATCTGTCCATTCAAACCTGTGATGCTTCTCAAGAGAGCCTTGACAGGAACCCACAAGGGGTGTCCCACAGAAATCCTGGCACGTGCATGTGGGCAAGTGTGTGGATGGGGGTGAGTAGAGATGGGAAACCCACAACTTCACCCCCATGCAGCTGGTCACAAGGGATCTGACTCATTCCCATTCACTCTTGTTGCTGTGGATTAGCATGAACAGAGGCAAAAAAAGGTTTCAGCACAGAGTGGAACAAGGCCAAACAAGAACAGGAGACTGTGAAGAAGAGAAAGTTTTCAGCAGCCCAGGGTGGCATGTCTCAGCGAAAGCCACAGAACCTCTGGGACAGTCATCTTCAGAAGTGAATTTAACATCAACACAGATTGCCAAAAAAGCAGCACTGCTGGTTTGGAGCAAACACACAGGTACAGTGCTCCAAGCCTCGTTTCCAAAATACACAACCAACTGCTACCTATAAAACCAAGTCCCAAGCTTCCTTTACCTCATCAAACCATGCACTGCAAAAATGTCATGTTACTCCAAGGATCATTTTTTGTAGGAGATATATTTTTTTAAAATAAAAATCTCCCGTAAACATTCACTTATTTTCCTGGCTTTTCTTCTTCCTAACCACTCCCTCTTTTGCATAACTCTAAGGGCTGGGCTGTTGAGTTATAGATAGAGAAACTGTCATTTTAAAATTAACATACCTTGACACACGTGTTCACCCATGCTATGGAGTGCCTCACGAATTCACACATCATCTTTGCATGTGTGCTGTGATTCTCCACAAGGATAAAGATGGCAAAAAACTGCCCAAGGCTCCCTGGAACTTCTTCTGCTCCTGTGGACTGTGGAATAAGATAGGGAAGAATTATCACTGCCTTCGGAAGTGGCCAAAACCATATCTTTTATACAGTTACTAACAAACCCCTGCAATTGCAGCAGAATGACACTGCTGGAAACTGTCACCACTGTCCCAAGGTGACAAGCACTGCAGGACTGCACCCCAGATTTGCATTGTCTCTGATTCTTACTTTTTTCTACAGAGGTAGTTCAGTAAAACTGAACTTCATAGAAACCTTACGTCATATGCATGTTAAAGTACAGTAAGTTATATCCATGGTAAAATGTTACTAGGAAAACACATTTGATCAGCTTACAGTATTTCAGTTCCTCTGGTTTGACAATATGACTGAATCATTATGTGCAGCATAACTACGCATTAAAGTTTGGTTGTCCAAAAATTTTGAGCCTCCAAATTTGCTTTGAAATCATGTGATTTTGAAGCATCGAGGTTATTTTGTCATTTCTACCTGTTGATCAGAGCCTGAGAGAGAATAAATACAAGTGCCTGGTCTGCCCAGCCATGGGGGTTTGTCCCCACTGCAGCAACAGCTAATTCCTTTGGGGACTGAAGGCCTTATAGTGCTGCCAAAAATTTTAACTACAACAAAATCTGTGTGTCAGAGTAGCTTTTCAAAGATTCTAAACAAACACTTATACTACTTCCCAAACATCAGGGGAGACCAGATCCATAAGTAGCCTTTGTTACTATGGTATGCCTTTTCTCGGTTTAGACAGGACAGGACTTTGCTTACACTTATTATTTCAATACCTTGTCACCCATAACTCACTTCACTTTCTCATATGCTACAAGTTTTCCATATCCAGCACAGACTCTCTCTGGATCCTTTGCTAATGCTTTGAATTAATTTTTAAATTAGTTCTTCTCTGCCTCTTGTTTAAATTTTAGGTGAGAAAGGAGAGTTGATTGCGGCTAGTACTAAAGGCAAGAATAAAAACTTTGTGTGACCATTTGGAACTCTCACCCAATTATCATAATCATACTTTCTAATTTTTTTAATAAAACTAAAAATCCATATCTAAACAAAAGCTTTATTCCTCTATCAGAAATGAAACTTTATTCATAGTTATTAACCATTATAGCAGACATACCCCTTATATAAATATCTATAAAGTAATGAGTCTTTCCTGGAATAAGATGCATATTAATTAGATCCTACAGCACTTGAGAGACTTTGGTTCAATTCCCACCAGTAAGGTCAGGAAATGCATCCACAGTAGTTAGCAGCTAGTTTCAAAATCTCAATGCACCGAGCATGATGGGGTCATTCAGTGGAGCAGATACCCCAAGGGAAGGGTAAAACAAGAGCCAGGGATTATTTCACAGCACTGAACTGGTACACTGCGGGAGTGATGGACTTTCCTTTCAGAACAGAAAAGCTTACCAGCATACTGTCCTTGTGGCCCACTCTCATTATGAAGAATGTAGCATGTGAAGCAATTAATTGGATGATATGGGCTGGAAAAAGCTAAGGAAATTGTGTGCGCATGTGTGTCTGTGTGGTGGGAGACGCTAATAGAGGAGGACAACGCCACCACACCCACAGTGACCCTGCACAGTCAGACACAGGACGAGGCAAACCCCAGTGCTGGGTAGAATGAGCACCTGCATTTACTCCCACTACCTGCTCAACAGGCAGATGTGATGGAATAACCTCACAGCCCTGGAAGTGTGCAAAAGGAATGTGGACGTGGCACTTGAGGATGTGGTTTAGCAGTGAACATGGTGGTGGCTGGGCTAATGGTTGGCATTGATGATCTTAGAGATCTTTTCCAACCATAATGAGTCTATTTCTCCATAAGACTTTGAAGCTCCAGTGTTGAGCAAGGTAAAATAATGCAAAAAAAGCCTTCTACCTACTTGAATTTTAAATTCAGAGGACTATTCATTATTATGGGAAGATGCATTAAATATCTCATCTTTACCCATGAACTGCTAATGAACCAGGCTTTAAACACTAGAAGACTTTGTCCAGAATATGGATTTTACATGAGAACACCATTCTTTGAACACCTCCATGCTATCAACAGAGGTTTGTTGATTTTTTAATATATATACTTCTGTTATTCTATCTGTTGTGGCAAAGCAAACAGATGGGGTTATGCTCTGTAACCTTTGAATTCTGCTCTTTTTCCATTTTGAATTACAGCACATACATGGAGCAGAGATAAAGTGTTTTTATACTAAATTTTAGGAAGTTTAAAGAATCAATAAGTTGGGTTTTTTTTTATGGAAGACAAAATTCTTCTGAGACACTCATGGATGCAAAGACTGGAGAGAAAAATGGCTTATCAAGTTAAAAGTAAAATTATTATCTATATCAATAGGAAAAATTCTCTGGTAACTTTTCACTACATATGTAATTGTCATAGAAAAAAGTCCTAAGTGAATGAGCAGTCTTAATGTTTAATAGTACAAAACATATGCTAGAAATAGCAGAACTGGGGAGAGATCTTTCCTCATGGGAAAGATACTCAATTACACTACTCTTTATAGAGGTGCTATGCTTTTGTCTGAAGCATCTGGTGCTGGCTGCATTTGGAGACAGGATACCAGGCTAGTGTGACCTTTGGTCTGCTCTGGCATGGCAGTTCCTCCACTCTTAGGCTGCAGGCTGCACTAGCATATTATGTGAATGAAGTCGGTGTTGCATATCTACAGAAATCATTTACAGACAAATGGTTTAGCAGAAATTTTAGAAAAAAACAAAATACAAACAAAACCATTTGATTTTGCAGGCAGTAGATAAGTAGTGGGTTTTTAAAATTGTAATCACAATCATGCAGATTATATTCTCCAGGACAAATATGTTCTCCAGTGGCTGTTTCACCATGTGTATGGCACATACACATGGTGTATTACACTGGCTCTTCCTTTACACTTACTGAAACTGAATAAAGGAAAGAGGAATCCACACTTCAAAGAGGGAAGAGCATAACTAACAGCACTTTTTTCTTCATATGCATGTTAGGTTTCTTGCTGCTGCAGTCCTAAATACCTCCATTCCTCTGAGGGTGTGGTGGTGTGGGGGTCCAGGAAGTTTTCTCCTCAGTCCTATCAGTGAGGATAATCAGCTTGAGGTGGAGTGTCGGGGTCCTGTAGGTCAACAGCTGGTTATATGGCTGGCATGGACAAGAGGGCTGTGGCTTTTACAACCATGTGATCCTCTTGAAGGACTAAGGATTTCTAGGAGCAGGTGGGATCTACTCAATCAAATGGAATCTCCAGCAACAGGCAAAAGTTCACGGGACCTGATGGGATCCACAAGTTCCCAAGGACCCATCCTGACAGTAGCAAGCCCACTCTCTGTTCCCTTTGGAAGGTCACTGAGACTTCCCAAGGACCTGAAGAAAGTGTCACTCCTGTCTGTAAGAGAGAAGAATGAGAATCCAGTGAACAACAGGAGAGGCTCAACTTGATTCAAATAAAGGTGAGGGAACAAATGGTCCCAGAAACAAGTTAAAGTAAAAAAAGTCACCCACTGCAGAAAAGGCGACCACCAGCACTACAGGCTGCATTAGGAACATTGCCTGCATTAGGAACATTGCCAACAGGTTGAACAACATTATCCTTCATCCCTACTCACACCTGGTGAGAAATATCTGGGGTTGTTAGGTCCAGCCCTATCCTTCCCAGTACAAGAAAGATGGATTTAGTGATTTAATGAGGTTTTCAACCTGGGGGTCTTATCACTGTGTATAAATACCTGGCCTGTGGGAGTAATAGAGAAAATGGAACCAAACTCTTTTCTGTGGTATTTGGTGGAAGGACAAGAAACAAAAGACACCAATGAAATACAGGAAATTCCACCTAAAAATAGGAAAACATAGGCTGGTCAAACCTGGAAGAGCTCAGTGGGTCAGAGCTAATTACACCAAAGTTGTATGTCTGATCCCCACATGGGCCATTCACTTAAGAGTTGGATGACCCTTCTGGATCAGACCATTCTGTGATTCTGTGAAATCTTGATATTAACAATGGAGGTTGAACACTTTTGCAGGTTGCTCACAGAGGCTGGGGAACCATCATCTTTGGAAATACTCAAAACACATCTGTGCACGACTCCTGGCCACTTTCTCTAGGTGACCCTGTCTGAGCAGAAGGGAGAACTAAGTGGTCTCCAGAGATCTACCAGCCTCAGCCATTCTGGGATACTGGTGAAGTACAGTCCACCCAAAAGATTCCTCCCCAGCAGCTGCACAAAGATTTCTCTTTCTTCAGGATGTAAGCTATTTGCAGCACAGAAGCACAGTACCTTTTATACCTTTACTTCTATCACAGACATCCCATGTTATTTTAAGGGTGATCCCCTTTACCTGAGCATATTTTCCCTGATACATAGTTAAAGAGAAAAGTTACTCCAGCTTGTGCTTATGCACAAGAATATAAGAGCCCTGGATTACACTGGGTCTCAGGCTGTGAATCACAAGGAAGATTTTCAATGTCCAGCAGTTAAATGTGTTAACTATGACATTTCTGAAGTTCTATTTTTATATAGAAAAACAGAAAAACATATAAAACAAAACACTTCTTTATAACTGCTCTTTATGATAGTATTTGTTCAACAACAGCTTTGATGATACCACTACATGTTGCAGCATCTTCTTAGAGTTTCACTTTTATAAGCTACATGTATTAAGTTTTCAGAAGTAGACTTCTTTATCAGGATTTTTATTCCTAATGAGAAAATAATCTACAAGCAACATTCTTACATCTCCCATAACCTCCTTGCCATTAAAAGGTTTGTTTAAAATTTACTTCACAGAACAAAACACAATTCATATCTGGTTATTGTCCTAATGAAATCTATTTCTCCTCCTTACAGAGCTCTTCACTGAGATGCTAAAATTTAACTCACTTGAGTTATAAATACTGTGTGAATTAATAGTCAGCATTGTTTGGAAGGTTTTTTAATTGGCCTGCAGGGAGGCCTTCTGTATATATTAAACAGATCATGTGTCTGCCTTGCAACTAAACCACCTTTACATTTCCTTTGCACACATTAAACTCAAAGCTGTTTAATGTTTTCTTAGGAATATTTGGGTTTATTGTTCACACTAGGAAATGACTATTATATTAATCAGCACAAACCAAGGTTAGTGATTGGTCCTTAGTGATGTCATTCTAGTGTCATAATGCCCCACAAATAAATAGGTTTGGCTGTTGTTCTTATTTTTATTTATAAATTCTGTTTCATAACAGCAGTAAGATGCTCCAGGCCATGCACTTCTTGGGGATTATTGCACTTGTCAGGTGTTTAAAATCACTCAGTCCTCTGCCTGTGCCTTATAATACCACTGGAGGTATATAATCAGCCATAAATGCACTGCCTGGAGTGTCTTAATGCTTTATTATGACATATCTAACTTTCAAAATAAATTATTTATTTGGAAGCTTGGAAGTGTCATAATGATATCCAATCAATAGCTGAGAAATAAATATGAAATCAGGAGAACACATCAGAAAGAGAAAGACAGAGGGTAGAAAAAAATGCCAGCTCATCAGTCATTGCAGGCCAAACCAGTGTGTGTGTGTATGCCTATAGACACAGAGATGTGTGCACACAACCAGTGGATTTCTGTTTGTGCACAGACCTGTATCTGGTGAGAATCACACAATATGTGCACTTATATGTCCCTATCTGATTGCTGACATAAACCACGGAGCAACTGCATCGAATTAATCTCACAAATTGAAAACATAAGTGGGCTAAACAGATGTTAATAACTAGACCTCTTATTAAATAAAAATTTAGAACATTCTGTGCTCAGTCAGTTAAGTCATTCCATATTTAAGAACCAGCTTCTGTGTTTCATGGAAAGGAAGCCTAGCTACATCAGTTGACATTACAAATTTCATATCACATCATTATCATTACAATCACTAAACTACACACGTTATTCAAAACTGAAGGTTAAAAGCAAAACAGAATAAAACAATGTAATTTTCTAAAAAAAAAAAAAAACAACCCAAACCCAAAACCCAAACGAACTAACAAATCAATTGTACAACAACTAGAGAAGTTTAATACTCTGGGGTTTAAATTTTTAAATTAAATTCCAATTTGTAAATTATTATGTGGAAATAAGGAACTCTACTAAGACAATTGTGCTAAATAACAGTGCAAACCCTGCAGGGGACCAAATTATCTTTCAGTGAGGGAATATGAAAAGTTTTTTGGAAAAGGGCCAGTTTTAGGTAGGGGGGGTGTTTAAAGCTTTGGGAGTTACTGTAGCAATAGAAAAGATTAATAATTTGCACATGTGAGACTCCTGGAAAGCAGGACGCAGCTGTAAAGAATTAACCCCTCCTGAGAGACATAAAAACATGGAGCAGCTGAGAAGAAAAGGGTGAGGGGAGAATGCAAAAGTATGCAGAGTACAGATGTCCTAGAAGAGAAAAATATGTAAAGTAGGGTTGAACAATGTACTGAGATTTTATTATTATTTGGGAGGGATAGGGAATCTTCTCTGCAAATTGTGGGTATATGGGAAAAAATGAAATACCAGCAGAAGACAAAACTAAGTCTCTTATTACTGCCTGCAAATGCAAATAATCTCAATAAAAATCTGAAAGCTTCCAAGTCCTTATTGAAAGGATACTCTCAAAGTGATCTGGCCTAAAACTAGCCCAAACCGGCTTTGTTTTGGTGTTCATGCATGCCTGCCCCTGCTCTGCCTGCTGACTCCATCATTCCTGTGTGCAGCCAGGGGCTGGGGTACACAAGATGCTGCAGTGACTGGAGGGCAGGCTCTCACACACGAGCAAAGCAGATCTGAGGGTGAAGCATTGTGTGATTGTGGGTCTGTAGCTGCAGCTCCCAATGTTTGTTCTTCCTGGCTGCCTACCAGAATAATTTCTCTTGTGAGGGCCCAATTTTGCAGCTGCTCAGCATGGCAGAACCGCCCCCCTCCCCCAGCCAAATTCAATAGGGCGGTGCATGGGCAGCAGCATGGGTGCACTCGAGCTCAGATGATAACTCTTTCAGAGTCTGGTAGAAGGCCAATAGTCTCAGATTTCTAATACAGTCCAATTTTTAGGTTGTATTAGAAATCTGAGACTATTACCCCTCAAAAGGAGAAATTAGGCTTTAGAGAGGTGCAATAGGTAATCCTTCTGCTGATTTCTGTTGCTAAGTATTTTTTATTTTTCTCTTTGGAAAAACAAATTGGTCAAGAAAATGTTGAAAGTGATCGTTAAATGAGAGAAACAATGGAGATGTTTATTCAGATTAGGTCACAGAAAGCAGCATCCTTTTCTATTAAACAAAAGAAATGGTCTTGAAAGTAATGTATCTTTAAATGCTACATGGATTATCTAGAATCCAGATGATGGACTTTTTTTCTTTTTTTCCCGATTTCATGAGGATATACATAAACAGATCACTTAGGTTTATTGCATTTAGATTTTAAAACAAGGCCCAAATTCCTATATGAGCTAAAGTAGATTCTATTTAAAAAAACGAAAACTAGGAAAAAAATACACTTTTAACATAATAACTGTTTCAGCACAGTACTTTTCAAGTAAGTACATTCAAAGGGTTCTTTGGAGGCCTCAGGAGATATAGAGCCAATAGGTTCAGGAGATTACTGTATCTCCTTGCTTCCCATACTAGATCTCCAAACAATAGAGTTATATTACAACTGCTCAAGTGTTTACTGGTCCCTCAGATTTCACGACTGTCCTCTCCCTCTTCTCCTCCCACAACTCCAATCTTGCTAGATAGGCACTAGGGAAAGGTGAAGCACACAGTTACAGGTAGTGCTTTGGAAGTGGTGCAAAGCAGGCATGGAACTGCAGCGTGATGCAGCCATATATAGTAAATTTTAACCTGCTCCCATAAACAATCTGGTTTTCCTCAGATGTTCTAGTTCACAGGATTATTTGTCACTCACACCAATTAGGTGGGCACCAGCTCACACCAACACTTCTGTAGTGAAGCTACAATGAGGTCTGGCAGGTTCCTTTCAAGTTTTGCATCTTTCATATGGTCTTTTATCCCCATGTATTTAGCAATGCATGTAAAACTTTGTCTCACTCCCTGCACCCTTGCCTTTCTCTGGTAGAAGCACATGTGACCTACCCTACTTCTTTTCATTAAAAAGGATGTTGCAGATGTCCTAATTCCTCACATCACTGATTTTTTTTCCTCCCTCCAGTAACTTCTCCTTATCTAGCAAAGAAAGACAAAAAAACTTGATGGGGTCACCGTCACCTTTGTTAAGGCTCAGTTTTTCACAAGTCCACCTCCAATATACCAATCCCTCTTTAAATGGCAACTTCTGTCATAGATCACAGCCTGGACTAAGTTATTTGGGCTGCTCTAGATGAAATCTATTCAATGCAGATACAGAAAATTTCAAGTTGACTGTATTTTAACCGGAGAAATATTTTTGTGACAGAATACATGCACAGCTGAACTGTATACTCATTTTTGCATTGTACCCACCCTTGCTACAAGACTACATTAGGCTTCAAACAGATGTGCACAAATTATCCTAAATAACAAAATTTTTTGGGGCTCAATTACCTTAAACTCAGCTATCACCCAGGATACTTCCATCAGCTTTTGTCTGCAGGATAAAAAAATCATCATATACAGGCTTTGAAATTGAATCATTTGCTCAACTATGTAAGTCAATATCATTGTCCCACCACCTCTATAAACTAAAACCCAGACTTATTTCACAAAAAAATAACTCAGACCTTGGTTTTACTGTACATCTATTTAAAACATGCTGAGTGGTTTTATATCCTTTGAGTTGACTACAGATTTATCAACCAAAGCATACAGTGTAGCCTCTAAAATACACACACACAAACATACATACATGTCAGCAAAATTGAGAGTCAGACTTTACTACAAGTAAAATTGGTTCATAATTGTAAGCTCCTACTTAAACTTGTTCTTAATTCACTGGGCTTCTACCAAATGATCTAAAGTTTCTCAATCCTGTTAACATTTCAGTCCTATATTTTAGAAAGTTTCAGCTGAAATAATTTGTTTTCTAGGAAGGGGTATCTTTGAATAAAATTTCCCAAATATCACATTTGAACATAAATTATTTAAACAGATAAATACAAACTAAATTCTTCATTTAGTAAATATATAAATAAAATTCAAAACTAACAACTGAAGAGTCACAATGGTTTTGTTTACTCAGCAAGATGGCATATCCTTCCAGCCCCCAACAACTATTGAAAGGCTTCCTAAACCAAAAATCCTAGCAATAATTCTAACAGCTTCTAAGATTTTGTCTTTTCTTCTATGAATTCACGTAATTTTCTTTAAATCCCTTGTAATTTTTGGCCTCTGTACAATCCACAGCAGTGAGTTGTGATAATATTCCTTATAAAAAGGTAATCCTCTGTTCTTCACTTGCTTTACTCTGTGCCTGAACTATTTGTGTGCATCCTTTTTCCTGTACTGTGAACAAACCCTAGTTTATGCCCTTTCCCAGACTTATATATAGCAGCTGCTATATATATATATATATATATATATATGTGTGTGTGTGTGTGTGTGTGTGTGTGTGTCTATCTGTATAAAAACTGTGTATTCCCTATTAATGTATCAACACCCAGGGTACCATTGCAGATACACAGCTCCATCCATTAGCACCAAAATCTCTTCAAAATGTGAATACTGTGCATATTTCAGATTTATGGGAGAAAAAATCAATTCAGATAACCATGAATTTCAAATAATTTGTGCCAAAAGATACAATGACAGGATAGCCACCATGACTGTTGGGGGGGAAAAAAATAGTGACCTTTTTCTGCTCAGAATTCAGCAAACCATTCAGATCTTGCAAAATTCTACATCAAAACACTACATAAAGATGTGTGTTTAGGAATACTTTCTTCCAGATACTGACTGCAACACTCCAAAATCTGTGTGCATGCTTATGCCAAAAGATTGATGTGATTTTCACATCAATCTTATCCATTTACAGACTTGGGACCCAAAACACAAAAACATATTTCATTATCAAACTGTCTAACAGAAAACTGCAAATTAAGTATCTTTAAAACTGCTCAGTCAGGTGCTACAAAGGTGCTATGCTTGCAAAGGCTTCCACATAGACATTTTAATTGCATTAAATTGTGACTGAGAAATGAGGCTGGTCCTGCAGTGCATATATTATGTAAATACAAACCCTTTAAACATAAAATTATAAAAAATAATGAAAATAAAGGAAATTTTTATTTTGCACCTAGGAGTGGTTTCTTTTTCAATTATGTAATAAAAAGATTCATTTTGAAAAATTTAAAAATAACAAAACCACTTTGGAAACAAGTAAAAAAAGTGTAAGGAACAATTTAACACCCTCTGGAAGAAGAAACCAGGCCATACACTAAAGATAAGTAAGTGAAGATATACTGTCTTAGCAAAGATGAAAATAAGCATATGCTGAAATATTTCCTGGAACAGGGTTTGGTCACATCTCTGCTTTCAATTCTGGTATTTTTAAAGTCATTTCTGAATAAAATCTGCCTGGATATTTCAAGAAAAAAAGAAGAAAAAAAGAAGCTAATGTCGGTTTCAGTGAATGCAAAAAAGAAATTAATAGCAATACACCCAGAGTGTAATTTAATGGACAATAATTAGTTTCTATTGATATGCATTTTTTAATAAAAGCTGTAGTAGTTGTTTGTTGAAAGAGAAGTATTTTATGCTTTGTGTCTGAAATCCATTTCCTGACAATGCATTTTTTTCTCTGTAATATTGCAGGAGATGTTCTGTGAAACACCTTCTCTCTTTAAACCTTGATAAAATTCTTGACTGTGTCAAATGTAATAAGTTTTAGACAAATGACTGTCTTCTCCTTGAGCAGGAGAGTTTGAAGAGAGCACAGCAAGTGTGTTTATTTGCATTAAGCACATGCATCGGTGTGGTGTGTGTGAAGAGCTCTGGTACAGCTATTTTACAGCCAGTGTGAAGAGATTTTTTTCTATGTCATGCTAAAAGACTGCAAACCTTGGTGATGTCTGTCTTATGCAATTTAACTCATTCTAATTGTTCTACAAAGAGTTCTTTTGACTTAGTAACTTCTTCAAGTCACTCTTTTCACAAGACATATGGAAAACCTCACTCTCATGATTATTAATAATGTAGCTACTATGAGAAACTCTCAGTGTAGCAAGGAAAAAAAAAGCCCATAGAGACAGAACTTAATTTTTAGTGGTTGGTAGTGCTTAGTTTCATTTTCTTAAATGTTCCAGCCATTGAATAAAGAAATAATTTGAAAAGGAAATAGCATCTACAGTATTTGAACTTGCCTTTAGCATAAAATGTTTTAATGTTTTGAGTCTATCTTTGACAACTGAAACAGACTTTACTGAATACTGGTAAGAGTTCACTTTGTAATAGAAAAGTAGTCACTCCCTGTGATCACTGTGTCTTTTTAGTATGCAGCCCAGAGGATTCAGAAAAAGATTACATTTACAATAATTAACATATATGTAAATGGAGATCATGGCTATGAATGATAAATTTTCATAGCAATTTAAACCTTGTTCAAATTAATCAACCATACAGACACTTGATTAATGAAAGGCAGCGTCACTTTAAAATGCAACATGTTAATACATATTACTGTTATCGCTGATCAAAGAATCTTTAAACATAAACCAATTAAAACAAAGTTCAATCTACATTTTTTACTGGTTTAATTCCTACAGAATTATAAGAGTATTATAAAAATTTACGTATTTTATTCTCCTTCATATCTATTTACTAAATTGACTGTAGTACGGAATCACACAAGTAATTCTGCTACTTCATTAATATGATTGGATGTGAAAACTACCAGATTAGTTTTTCAATCTAAGCATATACATAATGGCTGATTGCAAAGTGGGCAAAATGCATCCAATTTCATTCTTCATTTGTAAAACCAGTAACTTGCATCTCATCCCTCCTATTCTCAATTCAGTCGCCAACAGACCCGTCACGCAGGAGCTTTGAGTGACTGATAGCAAGGGAGCTGTTTGGGATGACTGCCTCTGTGGCACCTTCCCAACACCACCCATTTTCTAGCAACAAGCAAGACTAGAGGATTTTATGGCAATGGCAGATTTTTACAGAGGTCACCCAAGCATCTAAACAAGTTTTGCTAATTTCAATTCTTGTCTTATATAATGAGATGTGCCTTATCATGCAACTCTGCTTCACTTCACTGGAAAATTTTATGTGTATTTTTCATAAATATATTTAGACAGTTGCAATTTCTTTATTGCTACTAATGAAAAGGCTCACTAACTTCTAAGGTGTACAATGTTGCTCCCTTTTCCTCATGATCAGGAAAATCTAGTAAAAATATATAGCTCATTTCAAATTGTTGCCTTAATGAAAACTTAGATGCTGTGGTCGTGAGAAGAGAATATGTGTCAGGAGGAGACTTAAAATTATTAGCTGACCTCTTTTTCTTTTATTCAAAATGTGTCTTCACATTTTGAATAAAATACACATTACATATCAGAATTTGTATTGCACTAAACACACATTACATATCAGAATTTGTATGTCCAAATACTGAGCTTTGCTGTAAGTGGTAGTATTGGTACAAGAGTAAGAGACAGTAAAATCAAAGTAAAAACATTACTTTAAAAAAGAAATAGAAATGACATAGAGTTGAATTTGGGAAATGGATCCAGTGGGACATATATGTAAAGTATTCTTGTCTTTATGGGAGCTCCCACACAAGTGAGCACTACTCAGATTTCAATATTATGAACCAAAAATGCAACAAATTCAGTTTACTAACCACAGGGAATATAATAATTGACCTGTTCCCTTCCCCTGTGGTAAAATGAGTTTCTGGTGCTAAATACAGTCCTTGGGAGAAAAAATACCTGTTGATGTTTTCCAGACACAACAATATGATAATAAAATAGTGCATTCCTGCAGACAAGCTTGCAGAGATGCAGCCCACACTAGTGATCATGGTAATATGCAGGGTGCAGAGTCCCAAAGGAGTTGCATTTTTCTTACACAAGTACATTTTGCCAGAAAGCTGCCCCAAAATCCATCAGTCTGTCGGAGCATTTCAAACGAGTGATGAACTTCAAACACAGCAGTCTCTTGAAAGAATCCTCTGTAGATACTCAGACTGTCCCAACTACAGAATCTCCCAAAACCTGAAGCAGCTCATGGTTTAGGCCACCTCTGGATCAAACCAGTTTGGACATGTAACTTATCCAGTATGTTGAATTTCATAGAAGACTGAGACTACGTTGGCTTTACTGCTGTCTGGGCCACATCTCGGCGGCCTTGAGACCAGCCCCGAAATCAGTTTTGCCACTTCCCGATTTGCTGATGTGTGCCCTGAGTTGGGGCTGTGGCCCAACTTTGGTTTTTACAAGGAAACACTCATCTGTGTCCTGCACACAGCACAGGTTTTACCCACTGTGCACTCAGACCCTGAAGCTCCATTCCTCATCCATAAGTCTCCAGCTCTCCCCTCTGGCTTTGCGAATGGACACCCTGCTTGGGAAGCCTTCCTGCAGCAGCAGCTGTTGGCATTGGTGGTCAAGCTGCCTACAAGCAAAAGGACAATGGGAACAGGAGACCTACCTCTAAAATAAATGCAGAAAAAAGCAGATTCAAAAAAATGCTGTGCCTATATGAAACAGAAGCTCTGTTGCCTTCAGGTGCTCTATGATTGGTGAAGAAAAATCACCATGTTAGCAGCTGCCTTGGGATAAGTTATTCACGTGCAATAATTTATTTGTTCACATTTTCAGTAAATTTCTTTGCTTTACTTTTTATATTTTTTTAAATATTGTGGTTTTCTACTATCTAGGTGTTTGACAGGTTGGGGGAAAGCTTGCAAATGCTTTGCACAGCTGACTACTGAGTCTGAAGAGACTGAGAGGGAGCCCACAACTATTTCATCTGACTTCTGTTGGTCAACACACTCCTCTGAAAGTGCTGCAGAAGATACAGCTAAGAACAGCTTTTAGACTCTGGAACAGTACCAGAGCTTCTCCTTCTCACCTCCTTGCATAGGGTGAATAGTAAGGATGATTATGCTTCAGCTGGACTACTCTTTAAGAATTCTCTCAAATAAATATTATAAAAAAGATGGCAATATTCTTATAATTGTAAAAGATATTTTGATTTCCTCTCCTAGTTATATACTGGCATTATAGTCCCTCAATCACTTCTTCATTCTTGATGTATTTGTAACCCCTCTCACTAATCTTATTTAGCCATTTGATTTGGAAAGGGAGCACTTGGCTGGCAGCTGGGTTGGGTTATCTTACACTTGGGGTTTAGGTTAAATATACACATTCTTGCAACCTACAACTGATTTTCCACTCACAAGTGCCAATAGAGGCTGCTGAAGGAGGAGAAAATGTTTGTTTGTTTGGGGCTGTTGGGACAAGAAGCAGGAGGAAATTTTATTCTATTTACAGCACAATGTATGCTCAACTTTTAAGGAAGTGTATTTTTTGGCTTGTAATTTTCAAGCATGTGTTTTAGCAGGAAGCAGAAGTGGAGACACAGCAGTAGTCTAACAAAGAAGGATCCATTAACTTTACTCCTTATCTACCAGATTGCAATTTGCTCACTAATTGAGGGGTGGTAGTTCTTGGTAGCTGGAAAACAGAGCTACAACTTGGCATCAATCTTCTTTTGATGGAAGTCAGTTGTGGCTGTGGGCTATTTTGACACTTGACTACCTGTCACCCAACATTCGTATCCAGCCTTACTAACCCCTGCTAGAGCTGCAGCTGCTTAGTGAAGGAGATTTTGAAGCAGAAATATTGACAAGTCATACAAGACTGGCCTAAGCCATGAAATGATGGCATTGACAACATCCTGGTTGAGTGCTACAGAAGTGTTTGGAACATACATTTTTAATATCTCCTTAAGAGTAAAATATAAGCTCCAGAAATTGTTTTCGACAAATTTGGGAATATGTGTTGATATCTCAGGATCAATTTTTAGTGTGTATAGAGAGGTAAGGTCATTGGTCAAGCAGAAATATTTCCCCTGTACACCTACATTTGAAAGTCAGCAGGAGATTTCTCAACCCTGTTTTATCATTCCTTTTCTTAAGCTGAGAAAGACATTCGAAACTCAGCTCTTACCATTGCATTTCTATATCCAAATACCAAAAACATTGGACATGTATTTTCCCAACTGGCTTCTTATTGCATTAGACAATGCTGTATTACTGTGTTCAATTGAATACTGATGGTTTTCCCTGCACTTATATTTGCCAATTTTGTGAACATTTGGTGATGTTACTCTCCAGGTGTTGAGTTCTGCTACATGAAGACCCAAATTCAGTATCTCTCTATTAAAGTTCAATCTTTACAATAAACTTTAAAGGATGTTTTCATTAGATTTCAGGGGGAAACCACATGAGTAAAGAGAGATACAAATTTAATAGATGTAAGCCTTGTTTCTCACAAGCTGAAACTGTAAATACACTGGTTGCTAACTGGATTCTGCCAGAAGGAAAACACATTCTGCTTTCAAAATATCTACATAAGGAAAAAGCAGCTATATGAGCTACCTAGCTTGAGGACATCACTGGCTGTGCAAAACAGGTCTCTCTCACTCAGGTTTCTCCAGATTTGTTTGAATTAATTTTATCCTCCAAAAAGGCTAAGATTGTGACTGAAAGAGAATTATACCATGGCAGTAGCTTTAATTTTGAGTGCTGAATGAAACACATACTTAAAGTCCTGCATTACATCACAACCCCTGAACTCTTAAAAAAAAAAAAGTTCTAAGGGCAAAAAAATAAACCCACTAATTCTCTGCAAAAACAGTGGTAGCCATTGGAGTAACCAGTGAATGTCACCCACAGACAAAGGTACCCTGGCATGCCAGCACGAGTGCACATGGGTTATCACAGGTCCAGGTCTTTGCCCCAGCCTTCTGGAGTGGTTCTAGACCTTGACTGTCTGTCTGTCTGTCTGTGTGTTAGCAGAGAATTTGCCCACCCTCTGCAAATCTGGGTCCTGGAGATGGTATTTGCATGAAGGACACTTCCCTCATGAATCTGAAATCTGCCTGGCAAGAAGTTCGGAATCAAACATAAAACCAACAGACATTATTCTGCCTTCAGCAGAAATGTAGAGTTCAAACAGATTTGTTGAAATGTATTTAAGAATTGTGGTAAGATATTTTAGAATGTTGTAGCACACATGTGTTTGCACAAACCCAGCCAATTAGGGCAAAACATTCTGGATGTTTTATTCCTGTTAACCCAAACATCAACAACAATCTCTTCTGGGTTACCACTAAGATGTCAGTGTTCTAGATTTCCATTTTAAATGCTAAATGAAAAAAATAATTTTGCCTAAAAATTTAGATTACAGAATGACCCTGAATAAAGCAGATTAAAATTGCAAAAGTTGCAGTTGAAAATATTATAAGAATTTGTTTTCAAAAAATACGTTAGTGGGAAATTCATGTAAATCTATCTCTTTTTTTCTGACTTTGTAATATAAAAACAGTAGTCCAAATGTTAAATTCTTAAGCTGTGGTTTTTATATTTAAGATAAAAATCTGGAATTTAGTAAAACTTAAACTCAGATAGGTATGAAGATTCCAATTAATATTACTGAAGTAAGAATTCATAAGTCAAAGTATTTCTTGGAGCCTTTGCAATCCTAGACAAATTTTCCAAAACTTTCCTAAGAGCCACACATTCAAATCTATCCTTTCTTTTACTGACCCACAGAATTGCTGTGACAATTTTATTCATTTAACCATTTAAGATCCTGATATATTGGTCTGTGGTTATGCACTTATGACTATAGTGTTGAAAGCAGGAAAGCAGCAGGTGTATCAGCCTCCCTGCCTTGTGGCACCTGGGGAGAACTGGAGGGTTCTCCCTGGGCTCTCCCAGCAGCCCCAGCCAAGCACAGCCAAAGGCAGGGCAGCCCAAGAGCCGTGGCACCAGTGAAGCTGAGAGGCCAGAAATGGTGTTACTGACAACAAGTGGCAGTAGAAAAAACCTTCCAGGTTTGTTAGCTAGGGCATTTTACAAAGGAGGCTGACCCAGAGGTAAAGACAGCAATGAGCTCCTTAGAAGGCCAAGACCAGGGGAGCAAGGGGAGTTCTGTACACCAGATAGGGAGCCAGAGAGAGGTACACATTCACAACACAACCATATTAATTTAGGATCAGGATTAAGTTTTTGATTCCAACAGAAAGGTTGGGAGATTATTAAAAATGCTGTCTAATTGCTGTGACTACCTGCTCTGTTAAAGTGGTAAAGCTCTTGTTTCTCATTCATTATGGAACAAAAGACCAAGAATTTAAAATACTCCTTTGTCACCAAGACCTATAAGACAAACTGCTGCCCTACTCCTTTCCTATTAGGGCAAAAAAAATAAAATATTCCCATCCAATTACACTAGAAAGGTGATCTTGTTGAAATAGCTAGGAGCTATGATTTGGGAGCATCTATTAATTTTTCTTTGCCAGAATTTTTTTTTTTTTTAAAGGGTGCACTATCAGGAAGTTCCCATGTGCAGGCCTTTTCCAGTTTCTCTCTACAGTTGCATCCATAGGCTTGAGGAAGAGGCTGGAATTTCTGGTACCATGTTACCCCAACCTCCAACAAGAGGCTCTTACCACAAAGGTACTTTCATGATTACTGTTGCTAGTGGAACTGCAAAGCATCAGAAACTGTGAAAAGGGGGTGGGGTGGTTTTTATGTTTGATTGTTTGTTTTGAGGAAGAAATGAAAAAAGCTAACAAAAACCCACCACAAAACTTACTCCAGGCAAATCTTTAGTTATTCTTACAATGTATAACAGGGCCCAGTCTGAACTCATATCTCAATAGAATACAATCCACACCATCTCACATTTGGCAAAAGTGCCAATTCCTCAGAGCTACAAAGAACAATATATATACTTAAGTCCATACTCACCTCAATCAGTCTGTGTCTGCACATTCTGTGGGGGATTTAGAGGATGCACAGGTCATTGTATCAGAGAATTGAAGAGACATATTACAGTACATTATGCTGGGCTTCACCTGGACTGGACACACATGAAAGAGAATTCAGCTGCCACAGCTCCCTTTGTATCTCCGTTTTTCAAATTCTGAAAACAAGCTGAAAAGGAGAAAAGAGACTCAACTTTTTTAAACCCACAAAACTACTGAATAAAGATATAATCACAGGTCTGAATGAAGGTAAACAATGTTATCATCAAATTACAGGCAGTTTTAATCTAAATATTCTAAACGTGATATTTCCATGTTCATGAAAATTTGTTTCCATCTACATTAATTGCATTACAGAGATTTAATGGAATGCCTAGCTAAATTGTTAGAAGAATAGGTAATATCCATATAAAAGGAAAAGAATAAAATATGGCACCTGGCAAGGTTTTAAGTTAAAAGCTTACTGTTACTTATTTTGTATTGAATTTGTACAAATGACTCAAGAAGATGTAAAATACAAATGAGCAAAAAAATCCTATAACAAAGGAAAAATTACAGAGTAGGATTTACCAGCCATTCAGGTTTGCATTTCAACAAAACAGCCTGTATCTTGGATTGTGTGGAACTGGATTTGAATTTTGAAAAAATATCTGCACTAGATGAATATTAGACGCAATTCTAAAAGCCACCTTATTCTTACACAGGTTTAGGAAAACCTGATTCTTCCATGCCAGATCATTGCCCTTTGTGGGCACATACATGCTTCAGTCAAAACTTACTCAACTTCCAGATATGGTCCCAGGACTGGAGGGTGATTCTGGGAAGCACTGAGAGCCACCAGCCCAAATTACTTCTATGAGAATTGCAGACAAAAGGCTCCTCCTGCACTCAGGGAGCAGAGAAAAGATGAAGCTGTTCATAGTAAACTCCAGCTTATTATAAGTATGAAAATGTCAACAGATAAATTTCTGAGAGCAATTTGGTGCCTTCTCTCTGAATTTAAAATGTCTCCTTCTTCAGGAAAGCTGACCGGGCAGGTGAGTCATGTGCCTTTTCATAGATATATACAAACTATTTCAATTTTCATTTTTTCAAGGTGATAAACTGGAAAGCTGGTGGGTTTAGCTGGAATGCCATAAGTATATTCATGAAAGTAAAGAGCCAGATTCTGTCATTGAGGAAATGTGCTTGTGAGAAGGTGAGCAGCCATGGAGGAGGAACTCAGTAAATTCTGGTTTAAATCTTCCTTCTCTTTATTTTACTAGTTAAAGAGAAAAGACATCACTCCTATACATATATTTAACATTGGTAATTCAACAGAGTAAGCTTTGATTCACAGGACTATGTTCACTAGTGACTGGAGCTTTCACCATTAGCTACATGGTGAAAGGGTTGTCACCAGACAGCAGTAGCTGCAGCAAAGGCTATTAATTTAATTTATTTTCTGTAAAAGACCTCACCATCCTTAATATGTTTAATACTTCTTTTGAAATTTTACTTACTACCTTGTTGCCTTCCTCAACACAGTTTAGCTAGTCTTTTTGTTGTGAAGCAGTTTTGTGTGAGAATTAATTTTGACATGTTTGTAGGTTATCTACCACTAAGCCACAGGAAAGCCTAAGTTGTTCTCTTGCTTTGTGGTCTCCAGATGGTGGAGGGTGAAAAGTTAAATGAATTGAGGAATTCTGGAGAATGAAGTAAACACTGCCTTCTCATAAAATATTACTTTTGCATCTTTTAAATTACCCACACTGGTGTGGTTCACGTAGCTCAGTGGTGACCCTGAACAAGGGAGATGTTGATAACTTCACAATGACAGCACGTGCTTTGAGCAGTTTGAGCGGTGGCCGGAGCCTGCGGCTGGCAGGCAGTGCAGAGGTGCAGAGCAGTGCTCCTGGTGCAGAGGGACAGCTCCTCACTGCCCTGCAGCATTGCTGTCATCTGCCCTGCTGTGGGAACTGCTGTGTAACACTCCTGGTGGGTGCTGACAAATGCTGGCTCAACTCAAGCCCAGAAGGACTGGTCAGTTCAAGCAGGCAGCAGAACACCCACCTGTGCTCCAAGTGGACTGGGACCAATGTGTCCCCATACAGAGCCACAGTTCCAGCCCCCAGACAGTGAAGCAAAGATTGCTCTAGGGCAGTCAGCAACCTCTGCAGATGGTGTGGACAGGCCCAGAAGGCAGCCTTTGTCCATGGCCTTACCCTGTGTCATGGAGAACACTTTGCCCACTGACAGCCTCCTGAACTGCTGCTGTTTGCAACTTCAGGTGCCTACAATTCAGGCGAGGAAGGTGGAGAGAAACCTTGCTAATATCATCAGAACCTGCCAGGTTTTCTTTTCCATATTCATTTATGTACAATGATTAGCTCGTTCTTCTCAAATGCCAGGGATGTATTGCTCACTGGAGGAACTTCAGTACCCAGCAGTCTTTAATGTAAAAGGCAAACCTTTCCACTAATGAGCAGTTTGTCTGGTGTTCTTAACCTTATCAGCAGCTCCTGAAGTGATAAAGGCTTAGCTATTATGCACTGAAAGGTGTTGATAATTCTCAATCTTCATGCAGAAAAAGGCTCTTTTTTTGTCACTTCTTAGGCTCTACTGTTAAACTTCCCAGACTGCTTACAAATTACCTTGCCCGTTCTGCAAAGCAGACAGCTGGATGCGTTGGTGGGCAGTCGGCAGGTGGAGCCTCCTCTTGTCAGGACAAAAATGATACCTGCTGTTAACAGAAAAAGAACACTGTGCAGTTTAATGATTTAGACCTGTTCTAGAAAACGACCAGAGTTCTGAGTAGCTGGCACAAAAAAAAAAAAA
>VZRH01006788.1:77933-82933 GCA_013397555.1 Urocynchramus pylzowi
AATAGAAACAAACAAGGGTGGCAAAGATAATGTGAATCCCTAACCATGGCACAGTAGCCAAAGCAGGGTATGAGAGCTGCACTGTACTCCCTGTGTGTCTGACAGGGAAAAAATGAGGGGGAAAAAAAAAAAGGAGCACAGCTAGTTTAGGCTTAGCTTTGCAGGGTTATGGAGTGAAGAACACAGGACATCATTGTGTCTGTGTAGCTGCAAGAGAAACAATAAAAGCTTGATCAGCTGAATGCTTAAATATGGCTGAATGTTTGATGAGATGAAGATGTAATTTTGTCTATGCTCCCCAAGGGTCTGGATTAAATATGACTACAGGGCCTAATCAAATAGCTAGTCACTGAACAACAGTCCCAACTGCATTTTTCATTCCAGGCATGCTGGGTTGCCCCCCCTCCTCATCCAAGTACATTACTTATTCACTGGTTTGTCAGCACTGTGCATTATTAGCGCTTGAGAGATAAAACTTTAAGTGTTGCTCCCAATTAGCACAACAGTGACCACGCACCATGCTCTGTGCTTAATGCCTGCTCTCAGAGAGGAGCTGGTTTTGAAGGTCTGAGGTGGAGGAGAAAAAAAAATGAAACAGCTTAAGCATTCATTTTGAGTGGAGAGACAGCTCCTATTAACATTTAACAGCATTTGTGCAACTTGGTGCGGAGGTTATGATGCAAATGAGGAGGAATTAAAAGTGGCCAGGGGTTTGTCATTGATGGATTGCAGTCTGGTGGTGTTCACACTTCTGCCGTGTCCATCAGAAGCGATTACTGTGTAATTAAACCTTATTTCTCGACTCTTCAGTGCATAATTACTTTGTGAATGTAACCATCATCTAAAAAAGCTACCAAAATGCTTTAGCATTTAGTCTAGCAGTCATTTCCCTAGCTTGTGTCAGATATAACCATCAGACAGTGCAAAAGAACTGTCACTTTTAATAAGAGGCAAAAAATTAAATGAAACAGTATGCTTATTACAGGAAAATTAGGCGTTCAAGTGGTAGAGTCCTTTTCTGCTATTTGCATAATTTATTCTTTTTTGTCCCTCACACCAGAAGCTTCAGG
Source organism: Urocynchramus pylzowi (assembly GCA_013397555.1). Taxonomy (NCBI): domain Eukaryota; kingdom Metazoa; phylum Chordata; class Aves; order Passeriformes; family Fringillidae; genus Urocynchramus; species Urocynchramus pylzowi. The sequence goes on from VZRH01006788.1 coordinate 79,004, forward strand.
CAATTTTCTTCACATTTAAATAGATCGCACATTTAAGGCTACTTAAGGAAAATTATCACTTTGCATATTTTAATTGTTGTGAAGAAAGTGAATAGAAGAGGTCTGCAGCTTGGGCTCTTGAGTCAGTCAGATGCTCAACTCTCTGATTCTGGAGCTCCCCACTGCTCCACTAGAGATAACCCTACAGTTCACAGCCATCCACTTGCATTTCATCAGCATGCAAATGCAGCTCCAAGCACTACAATAAGTGGGTCTTTGATATTTACAAACTAGCCACTAATAACTAAAATGTAATTTGTTTGACATAACTTTAGATTCTCTTATCTGACTGCCTTTAAAAAAAAACAGATAAGTCTTTTAGCTTTACAAAACCTAAGATATCATCCATTCAAACTGCAGCCTGCCCTATAAAGTCTGAAAGCATTATTCGTGGTGAAATCATGTCAGGTTCTCTTGTCAGTGGAGTTTCAGCAACACATCTTTCTAATTTCATTTTCAATTCTTTTGTTTAATTTGCACTCCTCCCCACCTTAATCAAATGAAATGAAAATTCAAATAAGACTTGGAGCAGGAAGCCCATTTTTGTTTTACCTAAGGAAATATGTCTATTAGTCTGATGTTACAGAGAAACGGATGTCCCAGTCACCAAGACAAGGATGCTCGCCTTACCCTACTCTGTGATAATCTGGAAAGCAAAGACAGAGAGTCGGGGTTATGGTACAGCCCTTTACAAAGCAAGATGCTGTAAACAGAGTGATGACTGTACAAATTCAGTTAATTATAAAGCTAATGAAAAATTTAAAGGGAGTTCTAATGAAAAATTTGATCAAATGTTACTCAGATTATCTTTTCAAGTAATTAAGTGGTCTGGAAAAAAAAGGTTCCCCAAGGTACATTTTAGTTTGTGATATTTTTCACTCAGAAAAAAAATGAAACAAAGTCAGGAAAGAGTGAAAGTAAGTTTTCCATAAGCCATGTTTTTTCAACATGGCAAAATATAGATTTCATTAGATCAGCATCACTTTTGTTTAATTCTCAGTGTCCATTCCCTTTGGCTACTGGTCATTTTAATGCTTAACTGATGTAAATACATACTCACGGCATTATTAATATCCCCGTAATTTTAATTATCACATGTTTGCAGATTCCCAAAAATCATGCAGATTAATTTATGAAAAACAAAAAACCAAACTTCAAAGTAAGATCATATCCTGTCATTTGTGAAACAAACAAACAAACAAACAATTTTTCCCTACCCCCAACCATCATTGCAGTAAAATGCATATTTTGGACATGGAAGGGAATATGTATAAGCATGTTCATCCTTTTTAGGTTCTAGAAAGATGTCATGGGAATTACAATTTTTTCAGGACAATCTGATAACTTAGAGGTACTGCAAGAAAAGAGAGTCCAGTATTTAAAGCTCACATGAACAAACCCACGCATCCATAAACTTTCTTGTGTATATCCAAAATACTAACAAAAATAACATGCACAGTACAATGAGGAATGGGCCCTACACCCCTGTAGATTAAGTACAGACTAAATTCAATTTCCAATTACACAGAATGACAACTGAGGTAACTTTTATGACTGTGTATTACTGTGATTAAGGTTCACACCTACATGGAAATTCAGGACATGCAGATATAAGAAATACTTGTGTACAAACAGAGGTAGAACTTCCTTTATTCTGAACAAAACCGTTCTTTGGAAACTACCTCTCTTCTACTCTGCTCTCTGCCTTTCCAAATTCCTCAAGATTTGTTGCTTTAGAAGGAAAGCGGCACAATAAATTACAGCACAGCCAGGTCCCATAACAGACTCCTATATGTGATGAAGGAAGGACATAAGCTTCCTCAGAATTTCACCTCAATTTCAGCAGCTATTCCCTCTTAGGATGGCAATACATGCTCAGATGTAGTGGATGATGATGTGGCCTGGTGGATTGCTACCCAGCTACCAAGACAGCACTCAGCAATGTGTATGAATAAGCATTCTAATTAGTACTGCTACAGTGGCTGCAGTGCTTTGGAGGAGGAATGAAAATCTTGTTATTTATTTTCATGTCCTCTTTTTTAGTAAACATATATCATTAGAGTTTTAATTCACAGGCATAACAATAAAATTAAAGTTTTTAGACTCAACAAGAAAAACAGTAATTGCAAGAAAACGTCTATATAATTATTGTGACGTAGGATTTTAAAAATATAATATTAAAATATCATTAGAGTATGATCATACCATGATATGGGCTTCGTAATAGGATCAAACTGAAATATTACTAAAAGCTTGAGGGGCTTTCATCTGTCCTAGCCCACACTCACAGACCTCTGCCCGTAGCTGGGTTATTCAGGCAGAGGAGGAAGCGAGGTCCCCGGCAGACACAGCTCATCCAAGAGAAGCCGCAACTGCAAATGCAAATCCACTGGAAAAGCTGCCTTAAGCAGTGAAGCTGGCTCTGTGTACGTACCCCACGAGTGGGGAAAGCTGTTGATACAGCTGCATCCACTCCCCGTGCTCTTTGCCGGCAGAGTGTGTTACTTTGCTGTCCCAGTCAACAGCTTAACGTGGCTCCAGCCCCTGAACAGCACTTCTTTCATTCCCCAGGCAGTTCTTTTCCAAGTGTTGCCACACTCTGGATCATGCTTCATCTCTTGTTGAAGCAATTCACTTTTTGCCACTAATATTCTGTAGGAATGTTTGATTTTCTGTTTGAAAAGAGCAGGAAGGAGCTGAGCAGGAAAAGGCAGAGCACTACCAATACTGACTTCTCTGAGGCATGAACAAAACTGCTTCTATTACAGAAAGGAGATTTTTGGCAAGATTTTATGAAGAGCACTTTCTCCATTTATACAATTTTTTCTTCTACTTGTTCCAACAATTGCTTTCCAATTACAGTGGGAACTACTTTATTCTATTAAGGAACAGAATAGAATAGAATAGAATAGAATAGAATAGAATAGAATAGAATAGAATAGAATAGAATAGAATAGAATAGAGCTTTAACTGGAGTTTGAAACAACTCCTGAGTTCCTAAAATCCATCTCTATATTCCAACTAAAGTTTTCTTTTTGAATCTCAGGACAAACACACCCACAAATAACCACAGACCACAGCACCAGGTACAGCATGAGCCAGCTGGGAGATCAGGATGCCCGCACCCCCACCTGGGTCCAGGCTCAGGAAAAGCCATCGCGGGAAAAGCAGTTTTTGCATTTCGTGTGTCAGAGAGACCCCCCCTTCCCCAAGGGCAGCCCCCCCGAGCAGCACCACTGCCAATTAAAGGCTTGTGATACCGCACGATATTGTTACCCTGTGTTTGAAAATACCCAGGGTAATTAAGCCCCGCGTCGTTCTGTTAGCGAGGATAACGCGCGGTCTGGTGCAGCCGTCTGAGGGAGACTTGGAATTCATTTCGGTTGGGTCCTGCGGATACTTTAAACACACAAAAATGCTTGAGCAGCACTTTTCAAGGTACAATGTAAACCAGCTTTGCCAGAGAGAATGTCAGTTGAAATGGTAGATATATCGATGGAATCACAGAATCTGCTTAACAAACAATATGTGAATTCAGGTTTTTCTTGTCTGCTTTATAATAATTTAAAAAAAAAAAAAAAAGTTAAGGTAATGCTATCAAATTCAACATAACAGCAGAGATATCAGTAAATGGTTAAACCTCATTTCCTTGCCTTGTGACTATTTAAAAGCAATATTGCTGTGCAACTAATTTTATGTGAGGAATAGTTGTTCCTACGTTCCCAATAAAACACTGCCTGCATTTTATGTGCATTCCTTGGTGCTGGGCACAGGCTGCCTGCCTGGCTCGGGGCCCTGGCGTCCCCCAGCCGAGCCAGCAGGGCTTTGCTCCAGCTCTGGCTGTCAGAGCAGGGAGCCTCGAGGTACTGAAAAGGGAACGAGAAACCAAGC
>VZRH01006788.1:87933-104361 GCA_013397555.1 Urocynchramus pylzowi
TTCCATTGATCAGCTCAGTCAGCAAACTTTTATATATTGTCACTAATGTTCTAAATATTTTGAAGAGAAACAAGCCAGAAGAACAGAGTATTTCCATTTCTGTCTCACATAAGGTCATTATGAACTCCTCCTTGAATTGATATTGATCCTTCAGCTTGCAGGAATATTCCTCCAATTTATTTTATTTTTGTTGCTATAGGAATTGTTACTGAAGGTAAAAAGGAAGAAAAGGAGCTGATGCAGAATGGAACCCACACATAAAAACATGATGTAAAGCATCTGCAGTGATAGCCTGACACAGCAAATGCTTTTTAACCATTTCAGGTTCCTTAAAATTCAGGGTTGTGCCAGTGGCAGGAGGCCCCAGCCAACCGGACATTTCTGTGGCAGCGGCCTCCAGCTTTGTCCAATTGTAAAGGACAACAAACAGTTTTCTACCATGGAAATGTCTAAGACCAGCAAATATTTCATCCTGAAAACACCATTAAATCATATTTGGTCTCTCTTCTCAAAACCAATCCTACCCTTTGGAACCTGCTCAAGTTCAGGATCGTGCTTCAGCCTTCCCGGACGCTCTTTGACTAGAAGGCTGCTGAGAAGGGAGAAGGACCAGAAGCCTGCCAAAACCTGCTCACTAGGGACAAAGCTGGGGCCGAATGTGGGAGAAGGAAGGAAAGCAGTAAGAAGGACAGGGCACAGCAGGGGATTTAGCCAGCTCAGACCTGAATTCCATCAAAGGACTGGCCAGAAACCAAGCGTGAAAGAAGGGTTGAGGTGCCTCCTGTTAGCAGTTCCTGGTCAAGATCTCACCAAACTCAACAGGGACCCTCCCAAAACTATACCAAGGACAGCTGCTGATAAGGAAAGATTTGGGTAACAATCTGACTCTGTTTTCCTCCCCTTACAGCAGCTGTGATAGGGTGAAGTTTTTCACTTCTGCTGCCCCAAAGCTGAATTGAGACCTGGAGAACGTGAGCATGTGTGTGTGGAACCTGCATCTTTCACACCATTTCAGTTTCTGCCTGCTTCTCACTTTGGTTAACATTTGAAAAATCCATTTCCCAGAATGACTTTTCAAAGAGAATGACTTAAAGCTGGAAGCCAAAGGGACTGTCTATAATTTTGTTTGCTTTTGGTTTTGCTACAGACAAAAAGAGCAGGAAAAAAACCACTCAGTGCGTAATATTCATTTTACAAGCTGCAAAAAAAATCTATTAGGAGTATAGTTGGGAGAAACAGTTTATCAAAATTAGTCTGAACCTTTTAAATGAGCACAGCTCAATAGCAGATATGAAAGGCAATGTCTAAGACAGAAATTGGGTCAGCAATCAGCAACAGTGTACTTGCCAGTGTGATCAGTGTGAACCTACAGCTAGTGGGGACATCAGCATCTCTCAAATATGAGGATGGTGGAATGACTGGGGTGAAGAAGCAGCCTGTGGAGGTTTGGGGAAGCAGAAAGACTGGGTCATAACAAGGATCATAGACTGTAATTGCTGTTGAAAAGAAAAAAAAAAAAAAAGAAAAAAAAGAAGAAAAGCAGATGATGTACTTAAGTCTTACTTTCTATATCCTTAATGAAAGGCACTGTTTTTAAAATGGTACTTTTATGCTTAAAACATAAAGTTTTAGATAGACAAAATGTTTGCCAGGAATCCATCTTAAATTAGATTTTGGTTTATTTGCTCTGTTTTTAGCATGTTCTATCTAAATATATATATATATATCTTAAAAGAAAAATAAAGAAAAGTAATAATCAAGAGTCATAAATCTCCAGCAATATCACAAAATCCCTCATTAGCTTTCTGAACGCTAAATGTCTCCATTGATTTAACAGAACGGACAAGGTCTGTACAATTTTTGAGAAGACAAACATGACCTAGTAACAGATTGGTATCTCTCTTCTTGGGGCTTTTCAGTGCATTTATTTAATGGTCTTGACGTACATTACTTAAGAGAAACATTAAATGCCAGTGCTTTGCAACAGTTTTGTTACTGTTTCCTTAAAGTAAACAAACAAAAAAATACATTCAAAAAGCAAGGCTGTTTTGCTCATGTGATGGCAGAGGCTTTGGGCAGCTGCAACACGCACTGCTCTTGCTCAGAGATATTACCCAACATCAGTCAGCTGTCACCAAAAGAGTTGCACAGAAAGCATTAAAGGATAAAAAGAAAGGGGGGCTGGGGTGGGGGAGAACTGAGCAAAATGCCACACATGCCAGCTAGTCTTTCCAGAAGGAAGACACCAGAATATGTATATTTGGGGGAGGAAGAAGGAAGGGGGAAAGAGCACTAACACAGAGAAAAACTTGACTTCAGGGGAAAAAACAGCAGCTCTCTGAAACTTGTTTAGCAGGTTTGCATTCCTAATGTAATCTGACTTATGTTGGTGGTGGTTTTTGCCCTATTCCTTACTTTGCTTTCCAAGAGAAACGTAACAAAACTGAGGTAGAAATAATGGTGGGCACACTCCAGCCTGAAAGATTTCTAATGGATGCTAAATGAAGATTGCAATAAGGACAATGAAGCCATACGTACACAACAAAAACTCAACTTTACAGTTTGGGAAGGGAAATAAATGTACTTTGAGGGTTCAGTTTTGCTTTGTTATTTGTACTGTTTGTTTGGTCACAGTCCACTGCACTGCTATAAACAGCTCTGCAACCCATAGCTCTGCCAGCAACCTACACTGATTCCACTCCCTACAGCTTCACCAAAATAGCCTCAAAACTACGACTAGAGCCATGCAACAAAGGCCAGCCGTCACAGCTTAAGGTAATTTGCCTCTCGGAATCCTACCAAATCTTACGTTTGACTGTTTCAGATGCTAACATAAACCGATTAAGTGGCTCTTTCATTCATCTATGCACCTTCTAAAGACTGTATCACCTTATTATCAAAGAGCAATATGCTGAAAACTCTTACAGTTTACCAACAAGAAAAATCATTCTGCTCTGGTTTGATGTGAGAAATTGGCAAAAATGGGAAATGCTTCTGTTTCTATTTTTAAAAACTGTAAAGCTTCAGTCATATCACGCTTTAGTTTTTTTCCTGGATACATTCAAAGTAATTTTCCTTGCCATATTCCAATTGTTGAGGTAAACATACATATTTAATATAAAGTAACATTGAAGCCTAGCCTATAACTCTCAGCAGTACATAGTGCTTTCAACACATTCCTTTGAGGTACTGTACAAATCACAATCACTTTCCTGAGTTTTTGCAGACAGAACATTAAAAGAAATGAACTGCAGAAATTAAGGTCCAGATTATCATTACCCTGTTTTACCTGTTCTTAGTTTAACACCACAGAACAGACAGGATTGAGGAATACTGTTGCTCTTAGAATAGCAAAAATCTGGCTCTCTGTCGCAACACAACCGTTCATCTCTTTAGTCCAATAATGTTTGAAGTTAAAGCTCTTTATATTAGCACATGCCACCAATGTAATTGTGAGGCAAACAAAAAATAAAGCACCACTTCAGGCACTTGACAGCAACTAAATCTCAAGAACAGCAGAATGGAATCAACACACAGGGTTCATGTCCTTCTGAAATCAACCCACTTGCACCTTGCTCCTTGGTGAGTATTGTCTAGCTTGAACAGAACTGAGCATCAACATGCGCTTTCTGTCATGTGTGGCTTTTTCAGATCAGCAGCTCTTGTTTGATGCACTTTTCCTTCAAGTATACCCTGGCTCTTTAGAGGCAAGGTAAATCATAGTCTTCCCAGTACCCTTTGCAATTTTAACACTACTGAAAAGGGTTCTCTACCCCTATGTAGCAGATTCTGTGTGTGCCAACATTCATTACATTTTTTTTTTTAAGTAGCATCACTGACTGCAACCAAACATTTTGTTCCATTCAACGTATGTATCAAGCTCTTTTTGAGATATGCTAGGCTGTATCTTGCAGAAAGCATTTTCAAAGTCTTGATATGTAACTGGCCTCAACTGGCTGGGCATAATGGCTGAAAGGTCTGTGGCTGGCATGGCATGGAGTGGGCCCACCACGGCTTCCTGACACAAGTGAGCCACATCTAGTCCAGAAAAGCCTTCTGTGCGCTGGACAAGCAGTGCAACCTCCTTGTCATTGAGACAGTAATTGTGCTGTGAGAGCAGTTGTACTATTATCTGGTGTCTCGCTGTGCTGTCAGGAAGTGGGATTAAAAGTCGTTTCATGAAGTACCTTCGAAGAGATTCATCAATTTCTTCTGGTTTACTCGTGGCGCAAATTACTACTATTTGGTCCTCAGCAGAAGTCAGTACAGTGTCCAGCTGCATAAGGAACTCGGTTCTCATCCGACTTACTGGACTATGTTCTTCACTCACTTGAGAGGAAAGGAGCATGTCAATGTCACTAACAAAAATCACCGAGGGTTGGCGACACCTTGCCACGAGGAAGGAGGCATGGACAATTTTTTCTCCTTCCCCTAACCACTTTGTGACAAGGCCAGAGCCAGTGATTTTGAAAAATGTGGCCCCCAGCTGACTAGCTATACATCTGCCCATTAATGTTTTGCCTGTTCCCCGAGGTCCAAATAAAAGGATGCTCCGAGGTAGAGCAGTCAGTCCATTGAATGCATCTGACCTCAATACTGGCCATAAAACCTCCTCCTTAATGACGGCCTTTACTAGATCTAGGCCAGCAATGTCGCTCCAGTCCACGGGAGGTCCTTGGTTGATAATCTCATTGGTAACAAGGTCAATGAGGTGTGTGTCAGTATTCTTCAGTTGCTCGTCCACAGAGTGGTTGGATGAGGTAGCTGCACGAAGTCCCGGGCCTTGCATTGGGTGAGGGAGGAGCTGCCTGTGCTCGTCACCGTGCTCATTCATTACTGGGGAGCTATACTTCCCAAACGAGTCACTTGATCTCGAACCCAGTGAGTTTTTAGCAGTACTATAGGATGGGGGTGTTAGAGCCCTGCTGGACTGGCTACTGAATTTCCTTTGCTGTTCAGAGGACATTAGCTGCTTTGTTGGCTTAAATGCTAAGGATGATGTTTCAGCACTTCTGTCAAAACCATTCCCTCTGTTTGCATTTGAAATGCTGTTGTCTGGCATTCGATACATTGGACTCTGTGTAGATCTCTGTTGGCCATAGCTGTAATTTCCATAACTGGAGTCCATTTCTCCTTGCCCTGCCATGTAGAAAGCTTTCCTCTTGAGAGAGCTGGCTGAACTGTTTGTCAGGGCAGATGGTGCGATTGGCGTCAGACCGTGGCCCTGGTAGGAGTAGCTGGGGACAGTGGTTGGGGGCAGAGGGGTTGGAGCAGGGATTCCTGAAGGCAGGTAAGCCGAGGGTGGCGGGGCACCCCCAGGGCTGTACCCAGGGCCAACAGCAGTTTGAGGAGGATAACTGGCGGAAGGGTAGCTGTAACTGGAGAGATTGGAGGTCCCGTTGTAGCCAGGGACGAGGGCTGGTGGTGGTGGCGGTGGTGGGGGCTGTAAAAGTCCCGAGCTGTGCAAGGGGGATGGATGAGGGGATGGAAGTGCAGGTGCTGGCTGGCCGCTGTAACTGGTATGCAAATATGAGCCGTTGTATCCTGTGGCATATTCCTGAGATGGGAGCCCTGAATGAAGACTGGGAACGGTGTGACTTCCACAGGTGCTGCTGGAGTAACTGGGTTCAGCCAGGTTACTGGCCACCCCAGGAGAGCTCCCGATGCTGGCTGAGACATCTGCGGGAGGGAGGGCTGCACTTACCCCAGCTTTGCTGGCGGTGATGACATCTGGGACACAGTTCATGGGATACACGCTCTCCGAGTTCAAGGATGGCTGCCAAGGCTCACTTTCATTCTTCCGACCATTCACCAGCCCTGAGGGAGCTTCAGAGTAATTGCTGAGAATGGGTCGCTCAGCCGGGCCTTCTAAGATCCCGGAATATTTTTCTGCATACTTTTTCAGAAGGTTGGAGGCGGTCAGAGCCGAGATGTCGTCGTTGGCCCAGGCGTACTGGTACGTGCGCTGCAGGTGCCCCCGGTAGGCTTCCACCTTGTGGGCTGGGGACCGGGTGGTTGAAGTGATATCGAAATGCTGTTCTGGCCACTGGGCATGCTCCGGCGTCCACTGCATCTTCAAGCCTAGGGCAGTAGGAAACAACAGTTAACAGTGACCTCAGCTTTTTCCTAATGTTTTTAAATGAGTTCTCAAACATACGGTCTGTGAACTTCTTCAGCTCTCTGAAACACTGTACCGAACACCACAAGTCCTTAAGGAAAAAGAAGGTAATGCCCTTAAGTGGTATGGTTGGTTTGTTACAGGCACATACACGTATAGACAAATTTTTTGCCAATTCAGTAGGGGGTCAATTTTTTGTTTAAAAAATATAGGTAATGCTACAGCTCTCAAAGTAATTAAACAAAACTCAGTATATTTTAAATACTCAGAGCGGAGATTTACTGTAAACATACAAGGCATCCAACTGCTCTGTCCTCTTTCATCCCCGTTTCAGTTTTATATTTTAACCAATATAAAAATATGAGACACAGCTGACAGATCACATCTAGGATACCTCTCTTATTTGGTACTGAACACCTAGTTAGCAGAGTATAATGCACCCTGCGCAGAACAATATGACACAGACATAGCAGGTCATTCCATAATCCAACTCTCATCTAAAGTGGTCCACGACAGTTTCAAATCTGCTTCGTGGAGTGCAGCAAAGCAATCTCCCAGGCAGCGCTCTGTCGCTTTCATCACACAAAGCCTACAACTCGGTATGAATTACAACTGGCTCCTTTCTGCCTCTCAGTTCTGTTGTTGAGGGTCTGGAAAAAAAAAAAAAACAAGCATGACTTGTCTGTCGGTCTCCTTGCTTGCTTTCTCTTCCCCCCTTCTGCTTCACAGCCTCCAGGGTACAAAGAAAGAGGGTTAAAGAAAAAAATAAGGGGAAAAAAAAAAGGATGAAGAAAAAGAAAAAGAAATGAAGCCAAGTCCCTAAAAGTTCAGTGGCTTCCACAGCTAGCTATAAAAAAATCCCCGAAACAAACATTACAAAGCCAAAACCAAATCTATCACTAAAAAAAAAGCAAATGTCATTTTGAAGCAATTAATCTTTTAATAATGTGCTGTGAATTATCCCTCCTCTTTGTAACCCACTGCAATAGGTAAGAGCAATTTACAAGCATTAAGATAACCCCCTCCAACTTGTACCTATGCATGGTAGACACATTGCTGGGTTTTGTACAGCTGTATCAAATAGACCTCCTTAATCTCTCTCGTATTACCAAAAGTGATTTTTGCAAACAGTCTTGTGCCCTCTGGCACAGATTCCCTGATAAGGAGGAGGCCTAGTCGAAATGAAGCATCTGTGGCACTAGCTCCCCTCTGAATTACTGCAGTCTATTTTGACAGCTTCTACCCCCTCCTGTTTCTCTCCCCAACCCCTTTAGCTCTTCATTGCCTGACTCTGGCATCTGACATGGCCAGCTTAGCCTCGCTGAGCTAAACCTAACACAGCACACAGTTTGGTAACAGAATGGCATGTTTATTCCCTTCTGACTCCCTCTTCCTTGTTTGCAAAACCACTGCACTAGACACTGGAAGTTAATTAGCAGGATGATGCTGTGCTAATTGTGTTAATTTACAAGGTTTTAGTCAAAGAGAATCATGCCAGGGCTGGCACTGCTGTCATGCTTCCGACTTAATGATTAAGAAATACTGAAAACAAGGTGGGAAGGATTGCAGTAATTACACAATAAATGAGTAAAGCAACAGATTCATTTGCAATTATATTTTATTGTGGTTGCACTCATTTGCATTTGGATTCTTTTTTTTTCTTTTTTGGATTCGTGTATTTGCAAATCACCAAATCATTTATTTAGGCTGAAAATGGCAAAGTACCTTTAATTGAACTTTATATTTTATTAGTGCAACTAGTCCAACTAGTAAATCTCACTCCCCCTGAGCATGCCATTGATTACTTCTGGATTTTTTTATTCCTATCTTTTATTCTTTCTCTCTCATTTTTCAAACACTTTGACAACTTGATAAAAATGTCTGTTAACAGTTACACAGTTATCCTAGAAAAGTTAATTCAGAGAAGTGCTTCTGACAAATGCAGTTTCAAGACTGAGGTTTTGTCAGATTCATTTCTATCATTTAGCATTAATATAAATTTTTTTGCTAATTGTTTCTGATGTTTCAACCATTATTTTTCAGAGGGAGTAAGTATATCATGAAACTGGAAGAAATTATAGAAATCATGTATTTGTATTTAAATTAAATTGCATTTTAAAAATGCAATTTTAATGAGAAGCTATCACGAGTTTCCAGAAATCCCACTTTGTTAAATTCTGCTGTAAATCTGAAGAACAAATCATCAAGAGCCAATTGCCAGTAATCAGTATCTGAAATTATTCTAATGTCATGAGAAATACCACAAGCTTTTTTAAAAGCCAAAATTATTAATGTTCCTGTAATTAGAACTGCACAACAGCATGCAAGTTCACTGCCCCATTAAAAAAAAAAAAAAAAAGTCAAACAAAACCAACAAACAAGCAAAACATATCTGTGTTCTGCAATGTTTTGCTTATAAGGTTACCAAAACACAGAAAACTTCTGTTACAGAGATGCAGAAAAACTTGAGTAGGTTGATGTTTCACTAGATACTAATGAACAGATGCCATGGGAAAGACTCTTTGCAACGAAAGCACTAAAGCAGCAGTGAAACTTTGGAAAAGAAGGCAAAATAGACATGGATGGAGCAGGGGACCTGATAGGGCTGCATTTGTACTGTAGTTAATGAATATGGTTTTGGCACATTGTTTTTAAATGCTTCCAAAAGAAAGCCTATTCAATTTAAATAGATAAAAGAATGCACTGGGTCAGAGCTCAACAACATCACACACTACCTACTCGGTAAGCTTTTCAAAATACCTTTCACAAATACTTAAAAAATTTCATCAGTTGGTCTTTTTTATTTAGAATGGATGACGTGTTTTTAAAATAAAATAATTAAATTTATTGTCACAGTGGGGAGATATATTTCGATTGTGCAAAAATTCAATTATTTGAATTTTATTCGTCTATATTAATTTCTTTTCCTTATTATGAGACTGCAAAAGAATGTCAGAAAATCTAAATTATCCATTATAAGAGGAGGGAAAAATCACATCATCGGCATTCTTTATTTAGAATAATTGCTAGATAGACCAGTAGTTTCACACTGTCATGCTATCTTTGGATGTGCTCACTGAACAATAATTGAAAGTTTATTTATTGATGCATATTAAATACCAGTGCATTTAACTAAGGCTGTAAAGGCAGGATTAGGCTTTGATTAGATAAGCTTAAGAGAACAGGACTGTTCTCATCCCATGAAACATGAGCATTTATTCCAGCACATCGCAATCATTAGTGTTATTTGGAAGCATAGGTTAATAGTTAACCATAAGCATATTTTTTGCATTAGTAAGCAGTGAAGAAATCTGAATTTACATGAAGTCTGCTGGAATGGTCTGGACTGGGGGGCACAAAGAGCCATTTCCTCAATTTGATATTAATTGAAAAAGCAGAAAACTTTCACTAGGTTTGACTCTATTTGATAATAGTACACAAATTGTTTGACAAAAGTCAAATGTGTGATTTAGGAGAAAAAAAGAAGCAACAGCAGCTGTTGTAATTTTTAATTATGCAAACATTCCCCTTCCCTCTGCCCACCCTCAGCCTCAAATTGTTTAATGTTTGTAGCCACTTCCTCTCCATATTTCAAATTGTATTTTATTTGTCTTTAATTACTTTTTGTTTGAGCTGATACATATTTCTGTATTTCTTTTGTTAGGAATCCAAATGCTGATATAAACATCCAAAATCAGGTAAATCAGGGCACATTTAGAGGTTGCATTTTTTTATTTAGTGTAATTTAAACTCTGATATAAACAGTAGACCTGCAGATAGTGTATTTGGTTAATAACTTTCTGAAGATTCAGAAGCAATGCAAGGCTGCATGTATTAAAAAAAAAAAACAAACCAAAAACTTCACTAACTTAGGAATCCTCTGAACTATCGACATTTTTGAACTGTGTGAAGTGCACTGGTATGGGCTGTAAAAGGCGAAAGGAAAGGACGCTGTTCTTTAAGTACAGGTATGTACTTAAAGAGAATTGCTTTTAAAATAAATTTAATACATTATATAGAGAGGCAGTGTAGGCTACTTCAGCAGTATCTATTTTTCCTTGTCCTGACAGCCTTGGTATACATCCCTGCTCCATAATTCTTACAGCTGGATCTATCCAGATTACATTTAAAGTAATTATAGTCAACAATTTCATTATAGAATTACTTCAAACTAAGTGTTCAACCATATTTCCCCTTCTAATATTGTGCACTTTGCCTGAAAATGGAAAATCTAATACACAATACTTCATCAGTTGCACATATAATCATTCCATATGGCCAAAAGCCACTTACATATTCAGTTATATGAATTCAAATTAAAAATAAACAAAGAAAAAAACCAAACAAAAAGGAAAAAAATGCCAGAGTTATGAAAAACTAACATTGCAACCTGAACACAAAAAGGAACAAGCAACATCCTGCACATCCTCACTGTCCAACAGGGCCTGATCCTGCTGGGAGCTCAGATGACTTTGTGCCTACAAAGAACCCCCCAGTGCTGGTGCCCTCGGTACCAGGTCAAAACTTCTCATCCCCATACAGGATAATATCTGTCAAAAAAGATAAATAACTAGCCTTTGCTTTCAATTTAAATACAAGGGTTTCTGCTGAAAACAGGCATGGAAACATGGTCCAGAAATACGACCACACTGATTAATACCACCACAAAGGATTTACAGTGTCCCAACTCACCAACTTGCCTAGCAACAATGTGCTTTAGAGAAAGGATACTGGGACTTTAGTAAACCTCTCGTCTATTCACACCTCTAATAAAATAATCAAATTAAAATTAAATCATATGCAGCTGTGGATTTCTGAAGATACTGGAAGAGATTGCACTGCACTTCTACAGATGCTGGTGAAAAAAACCTACATGTCCCAGAGCTGCTGTGCACAAGGCACTAGAAGCAGGGCAGTACACCAACCTTTCCAACCACCTACCAAAGTTTCAGTTTGGATCAGGGGCCTTCAACTGTTCCTTCAACATACCTGAGGCAAAAGAAAATAATTCTTCTCTTCTTGTGGTCTCTCTTTTCCTGCCCCATTCACCCCTGCAGTGCATAGGTCCTACCTAGCACAAATCTGAAGCTTCCTATGAAAGCATCAGGAGTCAAGCAGGTTCTTAACTTTAGGCCTGTTGTTAAACATGATCCAAGCAACTGCCTAATGCACTGTTGAAAAGGGCTGCACTGCACCAGGGGTGAAAGCAAATGGATGCTTCTGCCAAGTGTCCATAGCAGACAGCTAGGAGCAACTGCTGCAAGGTAGGAAACAACTCCAAAGCCGCAGCTCCAAGTACCACCAACCATTTTCCCTCTTGACTTGAAAGTGCATGTGAACTTCATCACTTTGGATTGCTTACACATTTAGCCTAGGACCCCAAAAACTGTCCCTGCCCACTGAACTACTACCCTCAGCCCTGTCCTCAGTTATTCAAGACACTGAGTATTTACACAGCAGATCATAATGATTTTAGCCAAGGGTTTGCTTCTTGTGGACATGCAGAGATTGGCTCTGCCAAAAGAGCCACGGACTTGAATAGGTGTTTCATTAAGGAACATGCCAGTGTACCTCAAACCCCTTATTCTAGTGTGGGCTGAAGTTGTTAGTGTCTTGAGGATCAGGCCCTAAAGTCACATTTTAAAGTCCTTCTCAAGTATGAGGCAGAGCTGAATAAATGAGTCATGATGTAACCGCTGTTCAAGATGTAGGACACACAGCTCCCTGGATTTGTACTAAATCTGATAATATTTTATAAGACTGTATACTGTCATATGTCCCGTAATAATAAAAATTAATTCAAGATAAAACAATTCTTTTACACTCAATTTTTTATTAATAAGCATAATTTCAGCTGTTTGAAGATAGTGCAACTGATCTCTCTTAATTGGAAACAGGAGGGATTTTGAAGAGTGGATTGAGCTAATTATGTTTTGCAGGAAAAAAAAAAAAAGAAAGAAAATGATTCCCACATTTATTTTCTAATTACTCAGTGAAGACCTCTGCTCTAGTCCATGAGGAACTCCTTTGACGTCAAAGGACTCGCTGGGAGGATGAGCCTCCAACTGAGATGCCCAGCTGTACAGTCCCAACTTTGTAAGCTTTTTTCAGTAAGTGGCAGCCACAAGCTCACAAAAACAGGCCTGGAAAGTGCTCTCAGCATTTTCTTGGTAGGGGTCTGTTCTTCCTCTTATTATATATGCAAGCCCAACACATTAGTGGGAGCAAGCTGTTGGCAGGGTATTTACAATATGATTTCCATCCAGCAAGGATAGTGAAAGCATTTCAATCTTTAAAACAAAACACCTAAATCATGAGTAATACTGAGGATCACATATATGTCAACAGCACTTAAAGATGAAAGTGGTAAGAAAAACGCAACATATTTTATGAGAGACAGGAATGGTTAAAAAAGAAATTACAAAATTAAAACCTAATTCCAAACTGATACACCCCAATTATCTAACTTAAATACTGTCAAATGATTATTCTTTTAAAACCACACTTTCACACCTTACAAGAGCAAATTGCGATACATCTACAGCAAATGAGTTCTCTTCCCACAAGCCCCCTCCCTGCCATTTACATAAAGCAGCCTTTGATAGTCACAAAGACACTTCTGGCTAAACAGCCTTTAGAAGATCCATTAGCTTCAAAGGCCTGAAAAATAGAAATAAGGAGAAGTAATAGTCAAGCAAGCAAAGGGAAACTATGTCCAGAGATGACACTGGCATATTTTGCCAGCGGAAGCAGGCTGGATCCAGGGGCCAGCCTGGCAGCAGCCCGCAGACACGGCTGGCAGGGACTGGAGCTATTCCTGGGGCACTCCTGGGACCTCCCAGCCCCCTGCCCACCTCGGAGGTGTTGGTTTCTCTGCAGCAGCAGTCCCTTGCACAAAAACATCCTTGCTGTGTAATCACATTGATGCACGATCACCGTGTACCAAAAGTAAAACCATTTATGCACGTGCCTTGGAACCCATCTATGTAGAAGATTGGTCATATTTGTGATTAAATGCAGTTTATCTTTGAAATATTTTATTATGTCAGTTTGCCCTCACCATACTAATTTGCTCATAACACTTTTCTAAACCAACTAGAAAACACACTAACGAAAGCAATAATTGAATTTTATTTTACTCTATTATGATACTTCCTCTTGCCAGGATTTACATTTTTAAGCTGTTTTTGTCAAGTAGCTCTGAACAGAACCATGCCTTTAAAGGACCTAGCGTGCTTTGTCAGTGCCAAATGAATAAGATAATAATAATTTCTGAGAAAATACTCAGAAAAACAATAGCTGTAAACAAGTGTAAGCATAACTTACATGAAAAAAATTACTTTTTGCAGTCCACTGAACACACACTTACAGCTATAATGTATTTTTAAAAGATTTAATATACCACATAATCTGCAATTCATGCCCATATAAACATGAAAATCAATATAACTGCTGTAGGATAACTATAGTGATTCTGAGAATTAGAATATTCACAAGATAAATTATAATAATGAATGAATATGGAGTTTGGCCACTTGGCACAAGTATCTACGCATATTTGAAAATGCTAAATATTTTAGACTTGGAGTGTGATTGTGCTCCCACTGAAGTGCTTAATTCAAGGCTCAAATAAACCCAACTGAAGCTTTTAGAAGTGCAGTAAAATGCATACTATCTTTTTAGGCAACAAAATAGCAGAAGTAGCCTTTTATTTGTTTTTTCTTCAAGAAGTGGAGTTTGAGGCACATTTACCTTGAAAGCGCATAACACAAATCCTTAAAAGCAGAGCAGACAAAATACCTTCATGCTTTATCGTGTTTCTCACGTAATCAGCTGAAGCAGGTGAAACACAAAACCCTGAACTTGTTTTTTAGCAAGTAAGTAAGAGGCAAAAGGAATAAATTTTCAGCACTAGGGAGCCTGTCATGGAACATTCAGATCTTGACCTAAAAGCTTCTAGGAAAAAAAAACCCTGTAATATCTGATAAATTATAATTTTCAAATATTGAATTCTGTTATTTTTCCACTTCTGTTGCTAATCATGTTTTAGCAAATTGTTTCCTTTTACTCTTTCATTCACCCTTAGAATTATTGCTTTGGTTCCTTGCCACTAATAAAGCTTTTTTTAAAACCCTTTTCTCATGTATCGTAAATCCATTAAGACAATTTCCTTCTTAAGCTCACTTCCTTTTGCCAAATGAAGATCATCAGGACATACCACACGTGTCCAAAGGGACAGCAGAGCTAATGAATATGTATGTTTTATGTCACAACAGAGCACTCCCCTTGTTCTGCAGTATCGACCTTCTCTTATGTGAGTAAATAACAGGTGAGCACTTGTGCATGAGGATAAATGGGGTTAAAACTGCTATACAGGGACATACTTTATTTGAACAAAGTGGGTGCACAATGAATACAGGTTTAACTGATGCTGAATTATTTTTATATCATGTTGTTCCAAAATGTAAGAAAATCACCTTGCTTTAAAACACAAGACCGAGTTAGACAGCAAGAGTTATTTAAAATATATTTCCCTTCAACTAACAGCAGCACTCTGTATAAGTTCCACTATAACATAATTTTAATATATTTTTCACTCATCATATCTAAAAAAAGTAGATATGTATTTCACAGCTTTATGTATAGCAACAAAAGGTTAATTCCAGAGATTCATCTAGCCGGCTCTATTTGTTTTACAAATATGAAAGTAAAGTTCAATTTCAGTAAGTTTCAAATAATTGTAATCAGGTTTGACCCATTACATTCAACTAACATAAGTGAAAAAGCAAATTTAAATGGGCCAGTAGCACAATGCTACAGCTTGGAATCAGGAATACTGCCTTCCTTTTAAAGCACTTATTTCAAAACCTACCCTTGTAGGATAGGTATGAACAGTTGCTTTACTCAGATTAGAGTACCTCTGCTAATTAGCTAAATGAGAACAAATACTGATTAAATGTATATATAGAAGTAATCTGATACTCAAGAAAAAAAATTCTTAACGTGTCCACAGTATACGAAGCTTTCACAAAAATTGTTTATGTTATTTATGCTTTTTGGCAATCTGCACATTAATTTTTAATGAAATAGTAAAGAGATGTTGCGTCTCACACTTCAGTAAAAATATTCTATAACCAGGACTGGTTGACATAGTGCATTAATTCAGTGTCCTTCACTCCTGGGACCTGTGTATAATTTAGTCCAGCCTGAAGAAAATAACTTTGATCTGAAGGCTGTGGAAAAAGCTACATATGAAATGAGTTTTGGTGGGTTTAGTGTTGTTTCTTATATACAAGACGACATATGAAGATAAACTGCTTTAGAATGCTCCTGACATGGCCCAGGATTAAGAGCAGGGAGCTCTTAGCAGAGCTCATCCACTCTCTCCCTTTTTCCCATCGTACCAGACACACATCACACACATTTCTCTCTATACGCATCAGAGCAGCTACTGCTGGCACACACTGCCTTTCCAAAGAGACCATCCTGTGCAAAAGGATTGTATTATCCACATGTACACTGATTTGGTGTCTCCATTAAAAACCCAAACAAACAACAATGTCTATATTACAACATGGGAGATCACGTTGCTGTCGGAAGGGATGATGTTACCACATGGAACGCAAGATTTCCTTCCCAGGGTAAGGAACACCTAAGCTAAGTCATCAGAACTGTACTAATCACGCTCTTAGGGAAAAAAGAGCTCCGGCACAGCTCCTTCCCCGGCTCGGCTGTGCGAGCAGCTGACCCTTCCTTTCCTTCCTGCTCCCCCCAAAGAAGAGAAACAAGATTAAAAGCAGAAGCACAACCAAAGAACTGACATCCTAGAAAAACTAAGCTGAGATAAATCTTTCCCCCACTTAAACCTTTCAATTACTGTATTTCACAAATTCCAGAGATTCTTTCTTGCTCACTCAATAAAATGTATCCGAATTAGCTACTGAAAAATGGAATATAGCCAGTTTTTTGCATGCTCTTGGTTTGGGACTTACTGTATTATTTCCTGAGCATTTGAAAGGAACGATATAGATTGTTCAGTTGGTTTGACAAATTATCTGGGGGACAGGGAGAGGAGGAACAGGGAATTTTCTACAGACAAATATAGAAATATCTCTCTCTCTTCTTCTCTCTCTCTCTATTTATATATTTTAGACACACAGGCACCAAGGCACTAGAGAGAGAATGTCTCAACTGAGAAATTGAACTCTGTGTATGCTGATATTTTTTTCCATATTCCTGGAGAGAGTGGTAAGGAAAAGAGACTAACTCGTCATATTAGATGCTGGTTCTCCTTTCTCAAAAAAAAAAAA
>VZRH01006788.1:111127-175376 GCA_013397555.1 Urocynchramus pylzowi
AAAAGAAAAAAAAATCAGTTAATTCCTTTTATACTCAAGCCATGTTAAGAGTTTATTCTGGCAACAAGATAGGAGATCTCCAACAGACACAGATCTTTCAGATGCATCTTTCTTCCTGTATCTGACATACATGACCTCCTTCTCCCCTTCCCCATTCCTCAGTTCTTTACATGCATTTCTGCACTGTCCTCTATCTCAAACTTAAAGCTGTGCCAAATCAAGAGCAGCAGTGCTAAAGGGTGGTCAGAAAATAGGACAGCAAAGGTTTTTGAAGTGAACAAAGCAGCATCCTGTTCCTACCACCTATCAAGCTTGTTTCTGGTTTCTTCATGTACTGAAGGCCAGGTTGGGTGATTGCCACTCACTTCAGGAATTTTACTGCAGATACAGCACAGCCCTTCAGCACACTCAATCCCAACGGCTTGTGAAATTCATGTGGAGAAATCCCGTCTCAGTCCGTCAGTGCACTTGCTAAGTGGCAAGTGAATACCTAACCTCCTCTACAGTATGTGGGGGTTAGCTGCTCTGAAGATATAATTAATATTGGAAATAAAGAGTAAAGCAGACAGCAGGAACAAGAAAAGTTTAGTAACTTCAGTCCTCAAAAGACAGGAAAATAAGGCAGAACCTTTATACTCAAGTATTTTCTAAGTGCAAAGCTAAGGTTAAGGAAAACTTAAATTTGCCCATGGCCTGAATTCAATTTTTTGTTAGCTGTTTGTATTTTCTTCTCCTTTATTTTTTTAACTTCTCATTAGGCACATAATTATCTAGGCACATTATTATGCAAAGATCTTTTGTCACCTTTTTAAGAATGCATCCAAAATATTTCAAGTAAATATCCTATATCTGATTTACTAAAAATTGCCTCGAGTCCTATCTTTTTTTTTTTTTTTTTATTCTATATATGAAACTGAGTTTGCCATGACTGAACTAAAAGGTGCTTGATAACAAATGGTTACGGGGCATGGGTTGATATTTAAGAGGTAAGGTTGCACCAAGGTAGGTTTGATGGGCCATTTTGTATTGAGGATAACCAGCAATGACACTTCTTAAAAAAGGTCTGGATGCTAAAGAGGAGGAATGCTCTAAATGCATCAATGAAAACTGCTGCTGAGCATGACTGCATTTTTTAATATTTGGACTATTTTCAAAGGAAAGACAGTCATGGTACAAATGTTTTTTCAATAAATCTCTGGTGAGTACTGGGCACTTCTAAGATCAGTTACACAGCATACTCTTAAAATGATTAAACTGTCTCTCACAGCACTTTAAATGACAGACTGCCCAGAAAAAGCACAAGTGCCCCACAAATTAGGAATTGTAGCAGTAGTTGATAAGCTAGAATGAGCTCTGGGGCGTTTTAGGACAAACCTCACCCTCATTACTGGGCTGCCCCTCTTGGAAAAATACTTCCCCTTGTGTAAGGTCATTCAACTAGATTAAAATATCTCACTGTAATGTTACCTCTTTATAACACCTAACATACTTGGGTATAGAAGTGCTGGTTACAGGATGAACAATGAGCTTACTTTTATATGCACTGCATAAAGATATCACCTGTGTGATTTACTTGAAAAGGAAAATTTAATCTATATTTCTGGGATGGCTCTATCTAAAGTCACAACTTGCTGTGACAGAGAATTCAAATTGTTTAAACAGTTCCCCTGCACCCTTCTTCAAGTTGTTATGAATGTCTATAATTTAGGCCTCTGTGTTGCTAACATGCATGTGGATATCTTGTTAGTCATATGAATAAAGCTGCATAATTAGGCAGTGGTGTAATTTGTAGCCTCCAACTCTTTCTTCCACCTTCCTTTCCTGATGCTCCTTGAAGAAACTGCGATTTATGTTGGTGGCAGATCGTGCCACCGTTATTCACAGAAATACCCTTTGCTTGAGATTGCTTTGAAATTAGTCACAAGAATTAAACCTTCCACCAGTCACGAAGGACAGGGATATACCGCGACAACTCCTCCACCACCCACACGTGTGGGGACTGTTTGCTGGGATGGGAATTTGGGCAGGTGACCAAACGGTTAACTATGCTTATCCTTTCATCCTCCAAACTGACAGAGACTTCTTTAAATTCTTAGAACTCCTTTTACAGAATTTCTGTTTGACAATTTCTAAATGTGCCCAAATGTGCACCAAGTTCATCTCTATTAACAGGAAATGAAACTGAAATAAAGAGGGGCTCTTCGTGTTGACTGCAGGCATTTCAGATTTCATGGCAGCCTGTGTCTCCCCAGTGCCTTTCACATGGAAGAGATAATGTGTGTGAAGAAAAACAAAATTGCAGGTTTAGTAATGTCAAAATCTGATTTATGCCAAAATAGAGATGTCAACAATAGCAGAATAAGTGACAAGTGTTAAATTACCCAAAGAAGTAAATTCTGTAATTATTTACCTCCCTGGCATGTGATCCTTAACGACCTCCAGACCTAAAAGGAACAGCAGGAACTGCACACATTTTGAAATTCAGCATTTTTTCTCTTTTTTTGAGAAAATACTTTTTGTCCCCAATTTTTTTTTATACAACCAAGTGCCATCATCAACATTTCAAATAAAACGTCAGCATCAAGCCCCACAGCTGAATATGCTGGGAGCTGAGTATACAGTCATCTGCAAATGGACAACTTTAATTCGATTCCTGGCACCACTGGCCACGCTGAGAATTCTTCTATCTTTTCACACCAGGGGTTTGCTCTTTTAAGCATTGCTCCCTGAAGGGAAGGCAAAACTAGAGAAAGAGGATTTCCAATGACCCTGCACAGATGAATGAATGTGTCAATGGTGAATATTGGTTCAGCTTTGAAACAGGGAGTCCTGCAGTGGCTTCTCTGCTTCATCCCCACTAGTGAGTTTCACTGTGGACTTCAATGTGTAGAAGGCCTTTAGGGAACACATAATAAATGGGGGGAAAAAAGGGTGGGGGGAGAATCAACAAAATGGTTTAAGAATAATAAAAAGGCCTTTCTCTAATTATAACCTTTAAATTATTTCTTAGAGATGAGCATCCTCTGGCATAGCGGGTTACAGAAATCGGTTTTAAAAAAGCTTAAATAAATAAGGGGTCCTTGCCAGACAGTCAACATTGAAGGCCAGCATGCCCTTTCAGCACATATTTAATTTTGATGGGTTTCCATTTGTTCACTTGTTTGTTTCTGGTGAAAGATGTGATAAATAATTTGTGAAAATTTCAAATTGCTCTCTCTTTCAGGGTGAGCCTGTTCTTTTGTTTATGACTGACTGCACAGTGAGAACACTGACATGACCAAACTAAACATGGAAAGGAAAGGCGCCTCTTCTCACCTCCGTAACTCTCCCACAACTCAGGTAAATATAAGAGCATTTGTCTAAGCAGTAGAAGAATACACATTTACTTCTACAAGCCTTTCAGTTTGTTTTCATTCAACTACCTATCAATCAATGATACAATGTAATTTCCTAATTGTGCCAATATTCATGGTTTTAGCTCTTTTTAAATCCAAAGAACATATGTTTCAGTAAGACAGAAGTCTAAGTATTTAAACATGATTTAGAATAACATTTCTCTAAGGCCATATTTTTCACAAGTTCCAGTTTTCTAAAGTTGTCATATAATTGAATCTGTATAGCAAAATTTATTAAAGAAATAACACAAGCTTCAAGTAACAAAGGTTGAATTGCTAAATTCCCAATAAATGCTGCTTTTCCTCCTTTATGTATACAAAAGTTTTATTCTTTATCAGAGAAAACCCAATATATTCAAAGTGAAATGTGCAATTTCTCAATGTTAAAAACCACAGAAGAGCAGGAGCATCTTTTTTTTATATGTCATAACTTTAACGTATAGGAAAACCTAACCAACCAAACCAAAGGAACCCACTCAAACTCTAAACAAACAACAACAACAACAACCCCTCTGAATCCAAAAATCAAACAAACAAATCCCAAACACACCCCAGGAACTCTGCACAGGTTTCTATAGGTTTGAAAATTAAGTTTGCAGTCAATTACTGTCCAAAGCTGAATGCATGCTCTTTAACTATAACAACCTTTTGCAAATTAAACTTTCTTATTATAGAATTGCTAATGAAATGTTTACATTTACCACTAATGTTGCTGAGAAGGAAAAAAAAAAGGTATCTAAAGGGATTGGGCAGCTTTAATCATTAGTATAATATGCAGATACTAAATATTTTTGAATACTCGGGGGTATTAGCTATACATTTCATAGATAGCATCACATATTGTTCTGTTTCAGCTAAGAAAGAACTTGGGTAATCGGATTTATATAGTCCATAGCGTTTCCTAAGGATGCTGCCTGGTATTTGTCTCTTTTCAAACAGTTGAGATGTCAATGTTCTTTTAAGACTATTTTTTAAATACTGAGTAACAACTTTATGAAGAGCTGTGCTGATTTCCAATTATGTAAAAATTAATTTGTTTAATCAAGCAACAAGAAGTTGAACTGGAAAAATTCCATCACATTAAGTAAAGGATTATTACTCACAAGAAATATTTTCAATGTCAGACAGACTTGCAGCCAGAAGCCAGCTATATGTCTTATAGAGAAGTCTATGTGCCTGTTTCTCCTGCCTGACTAGTTTTTTGAAAGCCCTCCACAACGACATCAAATTGAACTCTAAATACAGTGTTCACTTGCTTTATAATTTTGCTTTAATCACAGCCAAAGAAATTTCCAGGAATAAGGCTTAAATAGTTACCGTCTATAAATGTGCATTTTCTTTTACAGGGTAAAGTGCACAGGAAAAGGAAAGGAGATTCCTGACAAGTTAGTCTGCCTCTTGTCTCAGGAAATTCTAATAAATAAGGATATTAGTTCATCTGGCCCACTCTCAGCATTTGGTAATAAATGTTTCCCTTTTAAAATGTATTTGCAAACTTGTAAAAAAAAAAAAGGCTTTATGTTGTCATAATGCATGAAATCCTTTAATTTTATTATTCATGATCATTATCAAGTAAATTCTGTTGAAAAAAGGGAACAAAATTTTGGCATACTTTTGGGATGATAGCAGTACAGATGAGAATTGCTCCCATAACCTCCTTCTGAATGGTGATATATGCAAAATAATCCAAAATGAATTGCTTTCCATTCCCTTTACAGACTACTTGATATCCACTGCTCAAGTGTTTCAAACCTTCAGTTGCTGACTGTAATAGTGCACAGATGGAACAATATTTATTCTGTCAGTGGAAACTAATTAGGATGACACTAACTCTGAACATTAAACCAGAAGGAAAAAAAAAAATCACACTTTACACAGTATGGCACATGATCTGTGAGTTTACAAATAAATACTATAAATTTTAATGTATTTCTGTAACATAGGACACATGACCATCTTTGCTGTTGCTGCTGCACATGGTAGCCAGAGATGGGCTTGCAGACCCATACCTGGATTTGTGCAAACACCCCATCTCCCCTATTAACACCTTCACATCAGAAACTGCATCCCAACAACTTCCACTCTGCCAGAAAAGCAAGTCTGACTTGCACATCATTTCACATAATTTTTTCAGTCAGCCACATTTCCCCCGTCACCAAGATGTCACATCACCCCTCTCAGCCTGCAGTCCTTCAGGTCCTGGCTGTGCCAATGTCAGAAGCTGGGCAGAATCAAAGTCAGTTATGGAGGCGACCAGCACCTGCATTCTGCTTCTCCCCCTTAACTCCAGCTGCAGGCAGGCATCAGGAGGTTGGCTGCCCTTTAGAATAAAAGATCTCATTTGGTAAATCATCAGGTCTGATGCCTATATCTACATATAGATATACATCCTCCATCCCTCCATGCAATGACTGGCTCACAGCTCCTTAAGAGTCAAGATCACACAAGTGACCTCAGGACACAAACTTTTTAAAACTTCATTATGGACCTAAATCTACATCTTTTGCTCTCTTTAATAGCTTTAAGTCTCTTGATTTTTGATGTTCATGAGCTTGAATAAATTGGTTCCCAAATGTTTAATGTTTTGGAGACCTCCATGGTACAGCTCAAATTCACAAGACTATAAACACAGCTGCAGCATGATAATTTACTATTAGACCCAACTATCCAATTGTCTTGCAGCACTATTCTCTTTAAATGAATGGACATGTCAGGTTTGTTATTAGTATGCATTTGTGAAGATTCACCATTCTAACATCTTATTCTACAAAAACAAAATTTTGTAGGGGAAGAAAGAAAGACATATATGCTTTAAGCAATGTTGACTTTTGTAATTTGAAATGGCAATTTTTTAAAGACCTAAAAAAAAAAAAGGAGGAAAAAAGAATATCAACTGCCCACAGTTAAGCAAGTGTTAACATTTGGGAAGTAAGGCATGTTATAAAAATCATCCCATTAATTCTGTTAATATAACATGAACGAGGAAGAAACAGAACTGCCTGAGAAGGTGCGATCTCAAAGGCTTCTTGTCTGTGCAATGGCATGATTCCCTAGAGGTGTTTAAAAAACTAGATTTGGAAGTGACACTTTCTGTATTGGTAGTGTTCCTCACTTAGCATCTCTCAGCAACCAGCAATGTGCTGGTGCAGAATTTCATTTTGACTCCATCCATATTACATGAAAAGTAATGGTAGTAATGAATATGCCTTCTATAAAAAAGATGTTAAGCAAACACTTCTTCAACAGTTCCATCCAGAGCCACTAATCTAATAAAGATATAGTCTATATCTACAAATCTGTTTTTTCTCAAGTCAATGGGACTAATTCTGAATTTTAATTATTTTAATCTGAAAACATTTTTAAAGCATCTCCAAAACTGGGATACTGAATATGTTCCATGACCTTTGTTGATATTGATATTCATGTCACGCCTCAAAGGCTTCTAAGCTACAAACTTACATTAAAAAGAAAAAAAATTTACAAACTTAATTAAAATGCAGGGCACAACATAATAAATAAACGTGAAAAAAAATGATGAAGTGCATCTTATTTCTAACTGATGATAATATCTTCTGTGGATGCCAGATAACATCTCTACTGAAATCATACCTTGGCTTGACAATAAAACTGGAAGTTACTCAAGTGTATTGTAGCCAACTGTCAGGTTTAAAAACAGTCACAACATACTATTAGTGGCATTCAGCCAATCTCTTAAGGAACACAATGACCCGAACTTTATTTTGAAAACTCAGTTTGAAAGCAAATCTATTCCCTAAAGTAATTTTCAGCACTGCTTAAAAAGCTTGGAAAAATCAGATTAGAGTAAACCAGATTATGTAGATGTTATGAGAATGTAACTTCTAAAAATAACTTTATGGATCAATTCAAGTAAAATTCAAATACAAAGATCTCACCTTTCACACAGCCCTGCACTTCTATGTTTTATAATTCTGGCCCCAAACTATCAGATTGATATAGTCTGTACAGTTAGTACAGTGTTTAGAAAGCCTAGAATATAAAACAACTCCTGTAAATTCAAGATTTGTGCTTGAGAGGCTTATGTGAACACATTACACACAGTATCTGATAGAATCTGATGCACTGCATGCTGTATTTGAAATGACTGTGGATGCCTAAGAAAAAATTATTCTCTCAAATAAACAGGCATGCATATCTATTAGTATGATCTGTAACAAGGCACAAATTTCCTTCCATTTTTTAAATGCAATATTCCTATCACTGTTGCAAACTTCCCTGGGAAATAACACTTCATACACAAACACGTATAAAGATAAAAAAGGAGATAATGCTAACTAGAGACAATGAACGAGGTCCAACCATTGAATGCTTGCCATAATCACAGAAAATGCACCCAAGTAAATGCTTAATAGAAACTCCCATGAACTAACAGGAGTGACACATAATCAATGAAACCCCTATTAAAGCATTATTAAGATGTAACCTTGTTTATTCTAGGTAATATAAAATGTAGCCACTCACACATAAAAGCCATCCATGCACTAGCCAGCCTATCACAAAAATGGTCAGATACAGTCTAAAGGAAAAGGCTCACGGATACTTCAGGAAAAGCATACTTCAATGCATTTGGTCCAGAAAATAACTTAGATGTTATTAATGTATGATAGCATATATTGAACTTATCCTTTCCAAACAGCATTGACTAAATGTCTCTGTACTACTGATTCCAAGAGATAGCAGTTTACTACTTTGTGTATTCAAATTAAGTTACCGCTTAGCTAAAATATCACATGCGAGGAAGAAATTGAGTTAGTCTCAACATGTGGCTAAATAAGATAACTTGTTTCATGCACAGCAACTCTACAGATTTGTTTGTCTGCTGATTCATGACATCTAAATTATAACTGTAGTGTTAGGAGATTTACACAGGAAAAATACCTTGTTTAGTTTCGCTTTCACCTCACTAGTGAGAAATACAGCATCAATTCAAAGCACAGCTTACCTTACTCATACTACAGCTGAGTCTTTGAAAAGATTTTGCCAACATGGAAATTGAGGTTCACATTTCTCTGCACTCTTATCACACAGTTTACTACCAGGAAATTTTGCACACTCAGCTTCAACAAAGTAACTTATGATTTAAATGAAGCACATTTATGTGTTCAACATTTTTGGTGCCATCAAAATTAGGCCTAATGCCTAAGCATGATAATAAAAATATAGCAGTTACTTTGCCATGACAAGTACAAACTAAGGAGCAATTGCAGTTCCTAGTGGTCAGTCCTCCTCAAGATCATCACCAGAGTCCCATTGAAAATGCTGTTACTCTACTTGAAATCAGGAATTTCAGCTTTGACCAAGGTAATTGTCAGAGGTAGCTCCCAGTGAAGCAAAGATAATAGTTGTGTTGTAATCATATGTAATATAATAGAGAATGGTAAAAAAAATCTAATTGTATTTATCTGACCTCTATCTGCAGTGTTGCTAAATACATCAGAAGATGCAAAACCAGTAAACAAGACAGCAGAAAATTTTTTGCTATCAAATTAATCTCCTCAAATGCAAGAACTCAAAAGGATCCCAGAATGGGTCAGGTTGTAAGGGACCACAATAGATCACCTGGACCAACCTCCCTGCTCAAGCAAGGTCACCCCAGAGCACATGGCACAGGACTGTGTTCAGACAGCTCTTGAGTATCTTCAGTGAAGGCGACTCCAAAAGCTATTTGGGCATGAATGAAAGTTGCCATAGCATTGCATAGACTTTAAGTCCATTAGTAATTTTAAAATTTTGCTTTCCATTTCTATAGTTTTTAACTTTGGATTAGGTTATTTTCTCTTTGAAAAGAGTACCCCAAGCACAGACATAGAATTTCATCATTACTCTAATTATTTGTTGCTTTTCTGCAATTTTCTTACTAAAATTACCTGTATTAGCTCTGTAAGCATCTGAACTGTCTTTGTTAATTAGCTATACGTAAAAAAAATGTCCTCATACAAGTTTCTCTTTGCAGTATTTCTTTTTTCACCTGTGCTATGAGATAATATAGCACTGTGGCACAGAAAAACGTATAAAATCCTTTTGTGGCTAAAATTATACATATTTTTTTCTTTTGTTAGCTTTCCCTTTCTTTTTCCTCAATCCAAACTACAAGACATTTTGACTTATAATTGAATTTTTACTGACATGTTTGTTCTTAAATCTCTATCAGAACTCTGTAGAGCTGATATACACATCAGTGTCTGCTCAAAGTAACAAAAGTGCAATCCAGTGGAATTAAACGCAGCTGAGTTTTGATGCTAAAATAATCTTGTAAATACAGCTTCATTGGAAAACAGAGGTAAGAAAATCTCAGGAGGCTCAAGCAAAACCTGTTTGGTTCAGAGAAGCATCCTAATTTTTTTTTTTTTTCCTACTGAANCAGCTTCATTGGAAAACAGAGGTAAGAAAATCTCAGGGGGCTAAAGAAAACCCTTTTGGTTTCAGAAAAGCACCCAATTTTTTTTTTTTTCCTACTGAAAACTATACTCCCTTTTTCCATGCAGAAGTTGTTCATTTAGAACAGGCTAGCTTTACTTCTCAAGAGGATGGAGAAGAGTGCTTCCTGATGGTCCAGAGAGAACAGAGCATCTTTTCTCATAGTAAAGACTGTAAGGTACAAAGAGGATGATTTTGGTATGAACAATTTGTGGATAAGAATTGTGAGCATGCAGAAAGAATGAAAACCATAACAGTGTCTTTTCATCAGATATGCAGGAACAACATTCCTAGCTCTAAAGGACCCTAGTTCTCACACAGAACCTGGGACAGTGATTTCCTGTCAGAAATTCAGGAAAAAAATACTTTCCTTGCTCCTCCCCATTCAACACAATAAGTCAATGCAATCAATAGCCAAGTAGGCTGAAGGCTGGAAAACTTAACAGTTCAGACAAAAATGTTCATCCCAAACCCTTCCCACCTGCCATGATTACTAACAGTAATTCTTATTAATTAAGAATAAAACAAACATTTTTTACATCTAGCTGTGGAGGAAAGATATTTCCTGTGAGATATCCAGATAGGAACTTACTCAGCAAATATTTCTCTCCAGAAATAATTCAGCTACTAACAAATAAAGTGGGCCAGGTCCCAGTCTCCAGCCTGGAGGACAAGTGGCACAGAATGGAGGTTAGTGGTCTTGAATCCACACTTGAGTGTATGCCCTGGCTCCATTTAGTTTATATGGATGTAGCCTGGGAGACTCCAGAGGAACAGCAAAACTTTGAAGAATTTCACTGACATTAAGTCACTTAGTTACAACAATGAAATATCTATGTCAATTTCCTACATATTAGATATTATTTTTTCATGTGTAAGATACATGGTAGGTCAACTTAAAACACAATGAGACATATTCCAAGTTCTCCAGAAGTCTTCACTAGAATTTATTTTAGTTTTAAAAAAAATTAAGTCCAAAACAGAGAAAGAGCTATCAAAAAACCTGAGAAAATTTTTCAGAAGGCAAATTTTGAGTTTTACCTTTGCAATACAATTTGCATCTACACAGTGTTTCCCTAAATTTATATTGAGACCTCTCCTTTCATTAATGAGCACACATCTATGCATATATTTGTGGTAAACTAGAAAAGAAAGGAAGACTATTGGGAGAAGCACATATTTTCAACATCTGGATTTGATTCAAAGGAAGGGGAAAATCAAGAAAAGAGAGTCATGATAATGGCTTAAAGAACAGAGGGGGGAATATGAGGGACATCTAGAAGAAAATACTGATTTTGATGCAAATAATTATCAATTAGATAGCATGGTTAATGAATACACTCATTAGGGAACTGTATCCAATCAGTAAGCAATACTTTTAAGGTTTATTGTTCTGCTACTTGTGTTCTTAAACAAAACAGGAAAGTTTGGAGTGCTGCATGATGAATAAAGCTATTGCAGGAAAGCAAAATACATTGAAACAGCAAGAAGGGCTGGAACACAGATAGCAAAATGCATGTGTTCTTTAGGAAAAACAAAAATAGATGGAAAGGGGTGTCTGATGACTTTATAGACTGTGAAAACATAAAAAGGGATAGGTTGGCTAAAACCTATTCAGGTCATGTCAAAATTATAGACATGGGGGAAAAAATGAAGTGTGCTGGAGCAGTCATAGAAATTATTCATTAGATCTCCACAGTTTTATCGGGACTTGGCAGGAACTGAGGGGGAGTCACTGGTATTTAAGGAGGCAGAAGATTGATCCAAACAATAATTCTTCTATTAATTCAATGTTTAAATACTTATGTAGATATAACAGAAGAATGGGATGAAGCTTGATGTAAGGTAATCTATGCCAAGCTAATTTCTTTGATAATATGGCTGATTTTATGCAAAGGAAATTACTGAATCATCTAACTGCACATGAGCACATATATTTATATATATATATATATATATATATGCATGTATGTATGTCCCTGTGTGTTACCTTGTTACAGCTGGAAAAATAGGAAGTAGTAAAAGAACTGTAAATTAGTTAGGGAAATATTAAAAGCGATATAATGACAGTATTCAAAGAACATCTGAACTGAAGGAAGCTTGGTAATGCAACTCCTCATAGATCAGTCTGCAAAACTCCCCTAACTTCATTACTGAGTATGAATATGACATCAGTAGAAACACAACGGAAGTTTGCAGATGGCACAAAATTAGGAGATCCCACCAGTAGAAAGAGAAATCAAAATATCATACTGGTAAAATATCATGGTCCAAGTAATCAAAGGTAATGAAGAGAAACTAGTACTATCAACTATGAGATAACAGTGGAAAAAGTAGAGGTACAAGCTGAAACTTAAGCATAAAGAATAGAAAAAGTAAAAAAACTCTGAAATGTATAAACTGATTGGAAGATACACTTTCACCAACTACTTAGATGTAAACATGAAAACAAGCTATGCAGTTGCAGAATATAAACAGGATTTTTTTTTTTCCATAAAGTATTAATGCCATTTCAGAGTGAAACCTCACAAGAACAGTAATTCTGATTTTATTCAGGGAAGATTAATTTTAACTGGAAAAAGAACACAGAAGGGCTATAGGAATGACACTGGGAATGAAGAGTGTACATTCACAGAGAATAAAAGACATTGGCTTGGTCTACCCTGCTGAGGCTGAATATCACTCTTCTGTAAAATTATAATCAGCAAAGCATATACACTGGAGATGAACTATTGAAGTCAAAAAGACAACATTGGCACAAGAACAAATAAGTATAAAACAGCCATAAATATTTTTATGCTGCAAATTAGAAGATTTGTAACTCCCAGGGCAATAACATTATTGAACAGCCAACTGGAGTCCTGAAGGACAAAAATAATTAGCTCATGTTAAGACACAACTTTATCATTTTATAATATAATATATAGTGACAGTAGCAGACCAGACTTAGAGATTCCCTAGGCCCTTATGTGTTTTATGTACCCATCTCAGAAGGGTTGCAAAGCTCTTCTTAGCCTGTGGAAAGCTGGTGGGACTAGGCCAGTGATAAGAACATTAAGATAAAGACAGGAAATATTAACTTGGCACAGAGCCACACTAAAAAACAAACTATTGGTTTCAAGCTGGGCCAAGCTCCACTATATGCACCTCAGAAAATGAGCAAAATCCATTTTTGATTGTGCATGTCCATATGGGGGGTATACTTCAAGATGATTCTGGGTATGGAAAAGAGTAAATACAAATATGAACATTTTGCCTCAGTCCTTCAGCATAACTCACTTCCTTGACCCAAGTTACTTAAAGGTTAAGCTCAGAATAACATTGCAGAGCACAGCACTCCTTTCATTTGCATGGCAGAACCATTCCTTCTTAGATATACACTGCCTGTTTCACTCCTACTTAAACACTAAAGCACTTTCTTCTTTCTATTAACTTTATCATTCACTTGTGCCTTCTAGTGTTGGCACCTACACTACTGTATGGTAAAACTCTGTTGATTTACATGCAGAGACCTTCAAAATATCAATTTTGAAATATATGTTTTTCTGTTGGTTGGTTTGGGGTGGTCTTTTGGGTTTTCATTGGTTGTTTTTTTTTGTTTGGGTTTGTTTTTTGTTGTTTTTTTTTTTTTTCATTGTCTGGTTTGTTTGTTTGTTTTTAAAATAGTTATCTTCAAATACAACATAGAGATTGTGCAAAGTGGTTTTCTTTTCATGAACTTCAAGCATGTGGCAGTGATCAAATGGGTACAGCTGTCCTTTAAGGACATTGGCAATTATTGTCATCATACCTCCTGTTAGGCAGTTCAAATTGCTTAAAACTTTGATAATGATTACTTGACTGCATTTAAATGAAGGTCGTTTACCCTTCCATTCCCTACTTATATAGCATCTTTCGTGCAACACGCCTCAAGGCCCTTTCCAAAGAACACTAATCAGTACACAAAATTATATTGAAGCAAATAACCTTGTCACAAATTCCATTACACAGTAAAAGCTAAATAAAAAATAATAGCTTTCCTGTCTATATTTAAAAATATATATCCACTTAGTGTCAAGCTTTTCAAGTAGAAGAGAATGCCACAGAAGAGAACTAATCCTACTGCACAGCAAGGAAATGAAAAGTAAACTATTGCTGTAAAATTGCTACCAATACTTGTTCTACCTTACCAATATAATGGACAATTGCAAAAATGAGTATTCTTAAAATGCTGCCTCATTTTAAATTCAAAAATTTTCAATGGGAATTTCAAAGAAGCAGCTAAAACCATGTCCAAGCCGGCCAACCAGCCGGTGAACAGAAATTGCCTTGTCTTGCAATAACTGTTTTAAGATTTGCGTGAGGCAAGACTGGCGTCAATCTCATATTTACTGAAGGAGAACTGCTTAGCCTGCCAGTTTCAAATGGAAGAAGGATTTCTCCCCATAAATAAAAGTAATTTCTTCTTATCTATGTACACATACAACCTCCTACAGAGGTGTACAGAGAGTGTACTTCTCTTGCCTGCAAGTCCAGACAGGAGGAAAGATGACTGATAATGTCACTCCTGTTCCACAGTGGCCTTGTTGGCTACTTACCACAGTAAGTAGCCACACTGACACCGACTGTAAATACAGCAGACTCCACCAAATCCAGTAGGCTCTCTGAGTTACTACAAATATCAAGTAAAAGCAGCTTGGAAATTACCTTTCCTCCAAACTAAACCAGTGATTTGATCCCCTTTAGTGGCAATCTCAGCCCTTGTCACAAGTCTGGGATCACAACAGAAACTGCAGAAAAACTACACAGACAAGAAGCTGAAATAACAAAAATCTTAGTTCACTGATAGAAGTAGCATTGTATTGATAGCATTATCTCTGCTGCAGAATATCACACACACCACAGAAAACCAGGGATCATTCTTGCAGATATGTTTTGTGGTAGTTTCTCATCTGAAAAAGCAGAAACAAAATGAAAACAACTGCAACCTTTCTGAAGAGAGAAAACATCTATAAAATCAGAGGCCACGAGTTAACCCATATCCTATCCAGTTTAACTCCTTTTTTGGATGACAGAAATATAACAGAGAAGGGGAAGAAAAAGAAGATTAAATACAGAGGGTAGCAATAAAGATGTCCAGAAATAAGACCGACTCAAAGCTCTTAGACAAATATTTGTCTTATTGCTGATTTTAGATTTTGAAAAACATGAAGTTGAGAAAATAAAATACAAATTATAGAAGAGAAAAAGAACATTTGGAAAATTCATTTTGAAATTAGAGAGAAAACAACTGAAATACAAATAAATAAAATTCACACTGCACAGTAATCCACAAGATGCCTGTGCTTAAAGTGATGAAACAGTCTTTGTTCAGAGAGTCCTGTCTGCCAACATTTAAACAGAGTTTGGCATACTATGCGGTGATCTTTTCACATACAAAAACAAACAGATTTTTCTTGTGCAAGCTACAGACCTCTTCTGCATTTCCAACTGAAATGATTTATTGGCCAATTGACACTTCTTGAATTAATTCTTCTTCAAGTATAACCTAGGAAATTCCATCTCCTATCAGTTATGTCAAATTTGACAGCCTCAGGTGAAATTTCTCCTCTCTTAATTATTTTATTATCCCATTAATTCTCTGAAACCACTAGAAACATTCCCATGTCCCCCTCCAAAGAATTTCTCTGCTTCCTTGATGTCTATAGCTTTCAAGAACCTCAAATAAACAATGTCCTCCCTTGGCAATCTCTTTGCTCTACTAAATATGTTTCACTACCATCATTTCCCTTCAGAAAATAACTACTGCTTATGCATCAGTTTTTCTCCACCTTTCCATTAGTGTCAATTCCAGAAAGAACAAAGTGATCCTCTCTCAGAGGCAGAGGTGCCTGATTTTCACTACTGTGCACCATGATAGTTACATAGACATTTCCTCACCCCAGGCCAAAAGAGTGCTTTTGAAAATTGTACCTTGCAAATCATATATTACCTGCTGCCTATTGCTCCTCTATGACAATAAAAGGTAAAATGCACCAAATCTATATACTGAAAAAACTGTGTGTGTTTGGTGGCTATGCTGAAGGAAAGGGCATAGTACAGGTATCACTCTTAACATTGCTGGTCCCTGGGACAGGCTGCCCAGGGAGGCTGGGCACCTCCATTCCTGGAGAGTGTCAAATCTCAACAGGACCAGATTCTGGCTGATCTGATCTAACTTAAAATTAGTTATGTTCTGAGTAAAAGCTTGGAGTCCCTTCCAACCCAACTTGCCCTCTGTGAATCTCTCAAGGACACTTGATCACTCCAGAAATACAGCATAGTAGCTCAGATTAGCTGTGCGCTGGATTCCCCATTGGATCATACACTGTGCTATTATTTCCCTTGCATACCAGATGCAAGAAGTACAAAGACTGGATCTCTTCTCCCAGCAGTGTTGCCAGGAGATTTAGGAGACTATTCAGATTCTGTTGGACTATAGCCATTTTTACGAGTTGTGAGAACAGGAAAGTGGGCTGGATTACACTGAAGCAAGGAAACGATCTCAAGGCAATATACAAAACAGTACAGTGGCTATCACCTGAGAAATGAGATAAAACATGGAAATATCCATTGTTTTGGACAATTCCAGAAAGGTAAAGGCTAACAAAGCCACATATAATGTCACCATCTTTGCCAATGATCCAAGCTCTTACTGGAACACAGGTTTTGGTTCTTTTAGAGAAGGCATTAGGTACCTTAGGGTATATTGCTCCCTCACAACTAAGAGCAAAAATGGACCCTGCCTTGCCTCAAACGATACATAACCTAGAAATACTGCTGTAAATCTAGTGGAGATTAGGAATGACTGAATCTCCCCCACTTTATCTAAATTTTCTGTAGAATACCCTTATTTCTGCTGACTGAATTGTAAGATCATATACTTCATCTTCAAGACCTTCTGTCCTTTTGCTACTCAGTTATGACAAACCATCAAACCACTGTAACACAGTTTCCCAGTCACAAGGATCAACTCAGCGCTTTTGGGGACAGTTTCTGCTCACAACTGCATAGAGATTACTTTAGACACAACTGGAAATGGCAGAGTCCCTTTGGGGTTGGCTTTTGTCAGCCTAGTATCTAATACAGAATAAATATTCTAAGAGCTCCAAGTATAATATGCTCAAATAAAGAAGAAGAAAATAAGAAATAAATCTACTAACGGCAGCACAATGAAGAAAAGAAACACTCAAAAATTAGTAGCAAATTAATTAAGCACAAAATCTGAGAGAACAAAGAGGTGCTCAAGTCTACCAAGTGTTTAATCCTAGGGAGTTCATTCTTCAAGATATTGAACATCACACAACTGAGTTGGCAAAATAAGTATATAAATCACTGCAAAACCTTGTGTGTCTTCGGTAAGAATGTGCCTACCCTAAAGTCAAATTGGAATTTTTTTTAATTTGAGTTTAGCAATCAAGACAGCAGCTTGCCAACCTGGTTCTTTTAAAATGCTTTTCCTTAGAGAATACTCATATTGGTAAAATCTTCCACAATTGCATTTTCTCTGGAACTAATTAAAGGATAACATTTTTCATAACCATATTTTTAAAAGCTGATTTTCAAAAATTAGAGATACAATTCATTTTTAGAAATTTAGGCCAGGCTGTCAGAATAATACACCATTGGAAAATATTTTCAACACAGGATTGAATCTTATCCACTTGGGTGAAAAAAAAAAAAAAAAATCAACAACTTAATGTAAAGTTTTACGGTTGAGGTGCAGTTATTTTGATTATGTGACAATCACAAATTTTGATTATTTGGTAATTGCAGAAGTAGGGCAGGTTTATTTCTTACTTTGCTACAAATGTGTCATCTGTATTATTGTCTCTGCAAAAAGAGCTTGGACAGCCTGACTAAAGACTGTACGTAATTCCCACAATATCATCTTTATTGTTGTACAATGTTGTATGTCACCCTCATGCCTCTCAGCTGCTATCATATGATAGATACTCTGTTTTAAAGGTGGTCACCACAACGATGCCACTTCTGGAGTAGAGTGACATGTGCTATTAGCACGTGGCAGATTATGATCCCTGTGCAGAAGAATGCTGTCTACCTAAAAGTACTGCTGAAGAAATACAAGTGATCTTCAGTAAAATACAAACATGACATCTTCATGACAGAAAAACCAAACCATGTAACTCAGACCCATAAATGGTTAAGACTATTACTACTTATGATGTCACTTATTTAGAAGGTTGTATATCCAGTAGCAAGGTAACTTTACTACACTCTTTGGACAATTGGTTTATCTCAGTGGAACGTAGAGCATCCAGACATGAACCAGCTGAACTGTTAACCTGAAAGTAACCTGAAAGTATTGCCCTAGAATTAATTAGTTCCACTTTAATATGGAAAAGGGTTTCAGTGGGAAAAGTGCCAGAATAAGAACATCAAAGCAGATCACTGGTAATCACCAGAGAACAGAAGTATTAATCTATCTGATTAATCTGTTGAGCTGTAATAGTTCCTCAACGGCAGTGTGATGAGTTGGTGAACGAACCTGGTGTCATTTTTCTGGCCCATGCTTCAGAAGGACATAGGTCTGCACAAGAAAGTTTGCTGGCAACAGCAGGGATCCCATTTTCACTGGACTGAAGAAAGCAGCTGGATACATCTCCAGACCCACTTGATTCTATCTTTGCTGAAAATGTTGTAATGCTTTCACCAGATCCATAGTGTTATTGCCAACACAGAATGATAGAAAGGCTTGGGTGGGAGGTGGACTTGAAAGATCATCTAGTTCCAACCCCCCTGGCATGGGCATTCCACTAGACCAGGTTGCTCAAAGCCCCATCCAACCTGGACATGAACATTTCCAGGGATGGGGCATCCAGCCACTCTGGTCAACCTGTTCTAGTGTCTTACCACCTTCACAGTAAAGATTTTTTTTTACTATCTAAGCTACACCTGCTCTCTTTAAAGCTCTCTTTCCTCTCGTCCTGTCACTACATGCCATTGTAAAAGGTCCCTCTACAGCTTTCCTGTAGGCCCCTTTAGGTACTGGAAAGTCCTCTGAGGTCTCCCTGGAGCTCTCTCTTCTGCAGGATGAACAACTCAACTCTCTCAGCCTGTCTTCAAGAGAAGTGCTCCAGCCCACTATAATCTTCACAACTCTCCTCTGGACTTGCACCAATCTTATGTGGGGGCCCCAGATCTGAAACCACTTCTCTATGTGGGAGCCCCAGAGTAGAGGGACAGAATCACCTCCCTCAGCCTGCTGGTCACATTAAGCAGGGTCTGAAGCACTGGAGAGGAATAGTTTGTAATGACAAAATACTGGAGCTATCATAGAAGCTAATTCTAATGAAAGAATAGAATATACTGTGGTAATAAGGTTGTTCAGAAGAAGTCTCTCTGCCAAGGAAACAGCATAGAATTTTGACAATCAGAGAAGAAAAACCATAGAATAAATATGATCATAACTGACCATACAGTTACTGTCAGCCACATTAAAGCAGGTGTGCTACATTAGTACACCTTAACATTTTTGCCTTCTGCTGGATATCTGAATATTGTGAACAACTAAGTCTGGGAAGGAAATGAGATTTCACTGTATTTCAGAGAAAATTCCCTGACCACTCTTTCAAAGAGGATAAACAATTTATATCTTGCTTCTGGTCCCTAAGAGAAAACTTATTAAAGCTATCTGAAACTGAGATGCTGAAGAAAGCATGGTGGCAGAGACAGCATTATCTATCAACTTCCAATAAGAATTTTGGTGACTGAACAAAAATGTTTATGGTATCAATAAACTCCTACAAGCAATTGGACTGACACTATGGGTAAAAACTAAGACAAATGGCAGTTATTGTCAAGGATAATCAGCTATTATGAATTTTACAGACAAAATACAAGACAAATGGAATACACAGTAAATGATTATTGAATGAATAGAGAAACGGGAACAAAAATTTAACATATCAAAATATGTTAAATTTAACATTCCAATATTATATCAAATATCAAATAATATTCCAAGCAAAGACAAAATTATCCCAAGTGACTTAAAAAAAGCTGCTGATGCTGAATCATCCAGAGGTATGATTTCATCTGCTCAGATTCCTGATGTAAGAAATGCTTACACAATTTCTGTCTTTTAAAAAGAGTATTTCCTACTGGGTCAAACAGAAACCTATCCTTCCTTAGTCAGTTGATCTCCACTTGGCAGCTGCATATATGTAGAATATTTCTAAAAAGAAACCAGGCCACCAATGGAAGCATCTTTTGAGCATCTTTTCTTTTACTTATTCACTTCTTAGTTTTTGTCTGTGCATTACACACTTTTCCCCTTGCTCTGTTGGCCACCTTGGCTCTGGAATCAAACTGGCAGTCAATCATTTTGCAGTCTCTGACCCAGAATATTGATTCAATATTCTGATAGATGCCATTCAGTTATAATCAGTAACCAAGAACCTAAAACTATACTGGCTTTCACATTCTTTCATTCATTCATTCCAGTTTATGACTAAACAATCTTTAACTTCTTTCATCAACTCTGTACACAGTAACCACATCATACCAGCAAGAAAAAAAGTAAAGCAAAAAACAAACCATAAAAGTCCAAACAGGCTTCTTGGAGCATGATAAGACCATGCTTTACAACACATTTCCCTCTGCAAAATAATACTAGGTGCCCCTTTAATATCCTTCTTTGAAAGACAAATTTAGTCTTTACTTCTAATTTTCGAACAGGTCCACATGCCATTCTCTAAACCTTTCACAATAGACTCCTACTCTTTCTGGTGTCTGTATACAGATACCAGAGTCCCACAAAACATCCCATTAGACCCAATGCTAAATTCCAGTTTTGCCTGATGTCACCTTTCATTACCACAGGCAATTTAAAGCTCAGGCATTCCGCCATAGCTGAGGACACAGAAACAACTAAAAGTTACTTTAGAAAAATTATTTCTCAAAAAAAGTCTAGGAAGAATGTATAAGTCTACTCTCTCTATTCCCCCCCTCCATCCCATTAGGAATTATTCCAAAACATGTTTTTCCATTTATTTACCCTTACATTAGTAATGAAACTATTATTTTCTTAACTTTAAAAGCCTACAAGACATAAAGAATTTTGTAGATAAACATAAGGTGAAATATGATGGAGCCGATTCTTAAGCTTAAAAATGAGAAAAATACAGGTAATCAGTTCTATCTTCTCTTGCATAGCTATACCATGTCTTGTCAACCCAATACAGACAGCAACAAGTAAACCAGTATTTTCAACACAGAGGAAGGGGAAAGGAATCATCATCAGAGAGAGAAAATTTAATAAAATACTTTAAACAGAAATTACTTCAGTTACAAAACACCAAAAAAGATGGTAAAAGAAACAATCAAATAAGCTTTTCCTTTCAGAACATCATAAGAGAAGGCACTGAGAATTATTTTGCTTTCTACTGTTCAATCATTCTATGTTTGTATGATAAAAGTATGTAAAACTAGTAGGATGGACTAAATTCCAAGTCCCAGAGTCTTTACTGGACAAACTGTAGACCTGAATCAGAAATCATTCTACCAATGAGCCAACAAGTCTGAAAGGCTTGCCTCCTTGTGGAGGCTAAGCCCAGGACAATGAACAGGCCAGCAATTACTGCCTGAAACAGTCATCATCCCAAGTGCAAAAGACCATATGAAACAAAGATCTTCCTTTGGCATAATGAGCAAAAATAATATTACAAAGTTATGTCTTGAAATAAAAAACAGACATTTAACATAAAATGGTTTCTGACTGTTGTTAACTTCAAGTGAGGAAGATCTAGGATATATTCTACTTCCTTCCTACAGGAGAATTCTATTAAAAACACCAAATTCAAATCATAAGAATCTTATACATATTACAATGGGAACAGTATCTTCTAAGTGGAGAGAAATAACTCCGAAGGATAAGTTCCCTTACCCCAAGATGAATCCTTTAGTCTCCCTCAATTCCATCCTTCTTAAGATGAAGCTTGGAGGAAGAATCCATAGTTAGATGGATACAACAAGTTATGCCTAGCCATGAAAATGTATCTTTCAGCACAAGAATTTAAGGGAAGAGTAAAAAGGGTTTGAAGTTGAGCTGAAAGTTAGTTTTATAGCAGATGGTCAAGAAATAAAATCTAAACAACCTTTTCTCTCTTGCTCTTATCAAAACGTAATCTGAGAAATGTTGTAGAACACAAACAGGAATTTTGAACCCTTGATATGTCTAAATAACTTCCCATATCTAACTGAGGAGCAGCAGAGTGAAATTTTTGTAGTAACTCATACTTTGCCTAAAAATCTGTAAAGTGGTCATATTCAAATATGATGGGATAGCCCATTTAAACAAGTTCTCTGTGATCCTTAGGGTTGGATCAAAATCTAGAATGAAAGTTTTTAGCTAGTAACCACAAAGAAGTTAGTTAAAACAGGCGTTGGGAACTGAGGTTTATAAAGGAGAAATTTAAGACTTAGACACTGTATTATACCAAATCCCACATGTGAGTTGTCTCATTCTTTCCCCTGGACACCTGATTAGTCCCATTCCACTACAGTAGCAGCAAGTTGTAAGATAAGTGCACCAAGCTGTTCAGTGCTACTCAAACAAAGTAAGAATATTATCTTTGATGTGAAGTAACTACTTAGGTGAATGGCTAGATATCACTAAAATCTTGTTACACGACACAGCAGAAATCTCATTCAGACCAAGTGACAGAGATAAGGAAATCAGTAGAGGTAGAAACCAAGGAAAAAAGAAAGTGAAAAAAAAAACAGGAATAAGGGAAGGACTTAAATCCATACCATTCCTATCATTTTGATGTCAATGGCAGCAAGAGATCATCAGAGCCTGGAGAGGGATCTCAGGTCAGCAGGAAAGCAGAACAGCCTAAAAGAATTCCAGCCACTCCAGCCAGTAAGTCAGCTTCACTAGGGATCCATTTTAAATCTCCCTATGCAAATTCACATAGAATGGGGAATAAGAAGAGGAGGAATAGAAGTGCACAAGGCTGCAGGGCTAGGATCTTATTGTTAGCACAGAGGCATGGTGGGATTGCTCCTAGAACTGGAGTGCTGGAATGAAAGGATATAGGCTCTTTAGGAAGAACAGCCAAGGAAGAAGATGAGGAGGGGGTGCCACTGTCCATGTCAATGACCAGCTGGAGCATGTGGAGGCCCGCCTGGGAATGGATGAGAAGCTGACTGTCAGCTGATGGGTCAGGATTAAAGAGAGAACAAGAACAGATGACATTACAGAGGGGGTCTGATACAGGCTGTCCAATGAGGAACACCAAGCAGATGAGGCTCTCTGCAGACAGACAGAAGCCTCATGTTCCTAAGCCCTGGTCCTCAGGGGGAACTTCAACCTCATACCTGTTAGAGATACAACAAAAAAGGGCATAAGCAACCCAGGAACTTCCTGGAATGCATGGATGATAACTTCCTTCCCCAAGAGACAGAGAAGCCAACAAGGAGAGGAGCTACACTGGACCTGGTTCTCAACAACAGGTTGGGGCTGGTGGGGAATGCAAAGCTCAAGGGCAGCCTTGGCTGCAGCACCTATGAAATGGTGGAATTTAAGATCCT
This sequence comes from Urocynchramus pylzowi, assembly GCA_013397555.1. Lineage (NCBI taxonomy): Eukaryota > Metazoa > Chordata > Aves > Passeriformes > Fringillidae > Urocynchramus > Urocynchramus pylzowi. The sequence goes on from VZRH01006788.1 coordinate 134,554, forward strand.
TAGGGAAGCAAGGACAGCACACAGCAAGCTTGAGGAGAGCAGACTTTGGCCTCTTCACGGATCTTCATCAAGAGTAACATGGGATAAAGCCCTGAAGGAAAAAAGAGGATAAAAGAAGCTCCTTAATATTCAAAGATCACCTCTTCCAAACTCAGGAGAAATGTATCCCTACAAAGAAGATGTCAGGCAAAGCATGTCAGGAGGACATGGATGAAAGGAGGTATGGATGAAAGGTGGTCCTGGACAAAGTCAAAAAGTGAGACTACAGAGGATAGAAGCAAGGACAGGGGACCTGGGAGGAATACAGAGAAATTGTTCAATCAACCAAGGATCAGGTTAGGAAAGCTAAAGCCCTGATAGAATTAAGTCTGACCAGGGATGTCAAAGGCAACAAATAAACATTCCATAGGTAGGTCAGCAATAAAAGACAGACAAGGGAAAATGTAGGCCCTCTCTGGAAGGAAATGGGAAACCTGACTAGCTAGTACATGGAGGAGGCTGAGGCACTCAATGACTTTTTTGCCTCAGTTTTCCCTAGCAAATGCTCCAGCCCCACTGCCTGAGAGGCAGAAGGCAAAGGCAAGGACTGGGAAAATTAAGAACTACCTGCTATAGGAGAAGATCAGGTTCAAGAACATCTAAAGAACCTGAAGATGCCCAAGCCCAGGGTACCTGATGAGACACATCTGCAGGTCCTGAGGAAAGTGGCAGATTAAGTGGCTAAGCCACTATTCATCATATTTTACATGCCATGGAATTTTGGTGAAGTCCCTACTGTCTGGAAAAGGGGAAAAAATCCCCATTTTTACAAGAAAAAAGGAAGACTCAGGATGCTACAGGCCAGTCAGTTTACTTCTGTTCCTGGCAAGATCTTGGAGCAGATCCTCATGGACACAAGGCTAAGGCACATGGAAAATAAAAGGGTGACTGATCACCTCCAGAATGGCTTCACTAAAGGCAAATCATGTCTGACAAATTTGGTGGTCCTCTACAGGATTACAGCACTGATGGATAAGGGAAGAACAACTGTCTTCATCTACCTGGACTTGTGCAAAGCAAATGACACAGTTCCACATGACATCTTTGTCTCTAAACCGAAAAAGGCATGAATTTGACAACGGAAGACTTAGTGGATATGGAGTTAGCTGGATAGTTGCCCTCAAAGAGTTGCAGTCAACATCTCAGTCTCCGAGTGACACTGAGACTAGTGCCAGATGGTATTCCTCAGGGGGTGGAATTGGGACCATTGGAGTTTCACATATTTTTTAGCAACATGTACAATGGGATCGAGGGTATCCTCAGCAGGTTTGCTGATGACACCAAGGTGTGGGGTGTGGTTGACATGCACGAGGGAAGGGATGCCATCCAGAGGGACTTTCACAGGTTTGAGAGGTGAGATGATGTCAATCTCATGAAGTTCAGCAACTTGCAGCTGCAAGGTTCTGCATGTGGATTGGGGCAATCCCAAGCACAAATGCAACTGGGTAGAGAACGGATTGGAAACAGCCCTAAGGAGAATGACTTGAGAGTGCTGGTTGATAAGAATCACAGAATCATAGAACCATTTAGGTTGGAAAAGACCTCCAAGATTATTGAGCCCGACCTCAGCACGATCTGCCAATGTACTATGGCAGCTCAGAAACTAAACCACATCCTGGGCTGCATGCAGAGTAATGTGGCCAGCAGATTAAGGGAGGTGATTCTGTCCCTCTGCTCCACTATTGAGAGATCTCATCTGGACTACTGAGTCCAGTTTTGGGGCCCACAATATAGGAAAGATGTGAAACTCTTCCAATTTAAGTTGTGCTTTATAACAAATCTGTAATGTTTCAGAGTGCAACAGAAAGCCTTACAGAAATGCAAATCTCAGTACTGGTTAATGCAGTGTCTATAAGCAGCAGACATAATAAAAAATTGAAGTCATGTATACTGCTGCTTCTCAGTGGAAGGAAAAAGCCCAACTGCACAGAGCTGACAGAACAACAGATACTGCTGAATACAGGAACATTACACATTACTATTGAGACTTACAATGCTGTCAACTGAAGACCAAATCCTAGCTAGCTAGAAAAGAACAGTATTTTTTTTTTATAGCTCAGATGTATCTGAGAATTCAGGATATTATACTATAATCCAGCAAATAATATATTAAAAAAATATTATTCAAAAGCATTAGCTTTTCTGAAGACTCATACCAACGTGCTGTCCTTATTTGTGTTCTACAGGTATTGCAACAGCTCTGTACTGGAAGCTCATTACATAGATGTTTTAGCCAAAGGTCTCAATATTATGATTATAACTCTTCCATAGCAGTCTGAAATATTACTGGTTATTTGCCAAGGCCCTGTTGACAATGCTCAACTCTGGGAATACTTTCAAACAGTTTTGCACTTTCAGGACTCATTAAGGGAGGGGGTGGAAAAAGTTGTTTTATTTCACCTGCACTATTGTTGCAAAACCAGCTCTTTTTGGTTGTTAAAACACTGAACTTTCTGAAAACATACCAAAAAACCCAAAAGATGCTGTCTCTTTGCAAACACACATACACAAAAATCAGTTCTGTTTGCAGAAAATAATGAGAGATTAATTACATATTTTTAATAGACTATTATCTAGTAATACAATTGTTAAAATGAGGGGATGGGGGAGCCGGTTCTCTAAATTCAATGGAATAACAATCTTTCCCTTGGACCCTGAGCTTATGCCTTCAAGTTACAAAAACAAAAACCCTGGAGAACTAGCAAAAAAATTATCACATTATTGTTGGCACCAAAACAAAGGAACTTTTAATCTATTTCAACTGAAATCATATGATCCAGTAGCCTGGGGGAAGGGCTATTAATAGCAATCAGAGCAAAGCAGAGAAGACAGCAGCTTTCCTCAGATGAGAGCAAGGCAGCAGGTTCTCTGCAGCTCTTCCACTCTCTCCACCCAAGTGCATCAGGCCAGTGGGCTGGGAAGCCCAGCAGCAGTGGGCTTGCAGAGGCAGAACTGGGCACCTGGGCTTGGCAGCTTCTGACAGCCACCCCCAACTACAGCTACAGCCTCACACTACAGTCCTCTTAATGCCAGCTGACCCCACTTTTGATCATAGCACATTTGAAGAGCTTTTAGGCTACTTCTGCAACACACCGTGTGTTATTGTACTCACAACTGGAAAAGACAACAGAGACAGCACTGTAAAAATTAAATTGGCTATGAGTAAGTCCCTATCTCCTACTTGGTATCAATAACATATTCCTTTAATGAGGGACAGGAGAGAAGGAAAAAAAAAGGCCACAAAACAACAAGGAAGATGGAGAAACAGCTTTCATCAACAGAAATGCATATATCGGCCAACAAGCTGAATAATCACAAAATGGGGGAAAACCCTGATCCAAGCATTAATAATTCAATTAGTATTCATTGAAATAACATTGATTTTAATTAATCTATTTCACATCACTGTTCATATCCTATGTGCTTTCTATTACAGCTTAAAAATCATTAGTGTATGAGCCTGCTAAGTACTCATACCTTTAAAAATAACAAAAAGGAGACATTAACTTGCTGAATGAATATTTTAAAGCCTCATATAGTCAATAAAGAAAAATGAAATGTAATTGCTTGTTGCTGTGCATTACTAATATGGAAAACACGAATATGTTGCCAGTTGTACTACATACATAATCTGATTCATTGGAAGTTCAGTATATTAAAATATTGGTAAAAACTGCATTAGCTACCAAAGAATATTCTTACCAACTTGTATTTGCACAATACAATAGCTGGCACTGTTCAATGACTCACTGAAGCAAAACACTTCATTTATTCTATTGCTCTGCTCTGAGCTCATCCAAAACACACAGGAACAAAAAAAGTACATGTTTCTGCCTGAAGTAGGCCCAGCAGATTAATAGAGAATATCTATGTCCATGACAGAGCTCTGCTGGAGATGATGTGGAACAAGGCACATTTCTACAGGAAACTCCAAGAATCACTGTAATTCCTAAAGCTCTTCGCACCACAGCAAGCCAGAGTCAGCAAGAACAAACTTCACTTCCCTACTTTAGGACACAGTTTCTCTTTTTTGTGTTGGGCAATGCTGACACTCTGGCCTTGGCCCTTTGGCAGAGTACCTTACCAGTGAGTCCCCACCAAGCTGGATAAAAAAATGAAGAAGAGAGATGCATAGGCAAATGTAATTTAATAGAGAGCAGCAAGACCAGTCTGGGCTATCTGGTGTTTTAAAATTATTTTATACAGAGATAAAAATAAATATGCTTTCCTTTACATTCCCTTGCCATTATGTTTTATGTCACAATGATAACAGTGAATCCACAATTATTGTTACATTTTATTTTGGTTTATTTTAGTTTATTTATTTTTGCAATATATTAAGGAAAATTCTGACTTTGGATGCAGTCTGATGTTTTTCTATCTGGCTGGGTAACTACAGAGATATGACAGTTCAAGTGCTTGGTTTCTAAACAAGGCTTTTTGCTACCTATAGGTCTCTAATTAAACTCAGTCAATTTTTATTAGTTTCCACAGGTTCAGATTTCATTGCAAGGCAATAGAAATACTTTAAATCTTTTCACTGTCAGTCATCTGTCTTTGCCTAAGAGAGTCTTTCACATCACAGCTTTTACCTCATTCTCGAACAATGCTTATACTTGTTCTCTTAATTGATACTTGTTTACATTAACGATTTCTGCTATGTGTGAAATACTTTCATGTGTAAAATAAACTGTAAGTAGCATTTCTCCATCTCCACCCCAAACTCATTATCTAAATGCTACAGGTTATTCCACATTTCTATATACACAGAACACAGAAGTGCTGATTTTCTTATTTAGTAACAGTTGTGGTCACCTTAGGTGTGCCAACAGTTCAGCAAGGGGCACAGGCTGCCACTGCACATTATCACAGGATAATAGGACAGAAGAATTTACATTCCAGATATCTTTCCAAAAATACCATAATTAGTTTATCAACAGTACTCAACCAAGTTCAACATAAAGCTCAGGCACAAGCTTATTTTATATATGCATACATATCAAATATATATGCATATAGATAGCTATCTACATCTTTTTTTTTTCCACATCATGTGCAATACTGAAATACATTATGTTTTCCATTGGCATTACACACCTTGCATCAGCCTGCAGCATGTAGATACAGTAAACTCTATCACTAAAGCACAGAAATCTTTGCAGACCACCCTGTAAACAACCTCAGTACACTTCAGTTTCCACACAAGTATGTATTTGTTAAAGCTCTTTTACTGAAAAAAGAAAACCACTAATAGCACCATGGGAGTTTCAAGAAAGGCAGGCAAATTATGATCACATTTACCATCTAATTTGCTCTCTGAGGCTTGTTCAAACAGTGCAAACATTGTGCTCCTCTTCTTCATTTGTTCTGACAAGCAGGATGACAACTAATCACCATCAAGAGCTTTCCCACTCTCCAGGCCCCCGTTTTCTGTTTATTCAATTTGATGCCTTCCAGCCAAGGAAGCTGTTAGCCCTCCCTGCCACCCCAACTGAGAAGGCCAGCTCTCCAAGGCCAGATTTCAACTAGAACTCTTTGTAGGGTGTGAATCCAGTGCTAAGCAGGAATAAGACAGGCTATTTCTGCTGTGTAGTGTGTGATACCACCAGCAGTGGGTTCTGTATAGGTTGACAAAAACACCTAAGGGAGGCAAATAAGGTTTTAGACTGGCACAGAAAAAGGAGACAGGGGAGACATCCTCTATCCTATTCCTTCTTTTTCCCCAAATGACAGTTCTGTGATCTACCAAAGCACTGCCATGCATGCCTTAAAATATAATGCAAAAAATTAAAAAAAAAAAGCTTGGAAAGTTACTTCAGGAATGTCTGTCCTTTGATAGATCTTGTCTTGACAACTGTTGCACTGATTTGCCTTGATAATACTCAGCCACACAATCAAATTACCTTGACTTTATGAGTTAAGCCAGGGTCATTGTCCACATGCCCCTGCTTCACCAAGAGCTTAAGCAAGACAAGACAAACTGAAAAGAAAAAGTCCTAAGCCATAGTACCTCGCATGCCCATTGGGCTATAATAGTATACAGTAGCAGATGCATAAGCCACAAAGACGAGCCCTTGTAATAAACCAAAAAGTGAAAATTATGTTGAAATTTTGATATTTAAAGATCTAGAAAGTAGGTATGTGTATGCAAATAAGGACTCACTGCAATTCAACCTTATTGATCAGAGGTCATATCAAAATGGAGCAATACGTTAACATATATGGCATAAACAATTCTAAAAAAATGTCACTGCTTCAGCTGTCTGATGTTCTATTATTTCTAATAACACAAATAACATTAACAGGCTAACTTCAGACTCAATTTTAAGAGATCTTGAGCTTTGCATTGACCAAACCCATAGCAAAAATTCTTTCTTTTGCTTTATAAGCACTTGAAAAAATGCAGCCAGGCATTAATTGATAAAAAGTACACCCCCTTACCATGAATCCTATCCCTTTACCTTCAGGTAACAGCCCATAACCCCACCAATGTCACCAGTATCACTAACCAGCACCACTGCATTAGAGTCAGCTATCACAAAAAAGTGACATCAGGAAGCTGCCTGGCTCAAACATTAAAAAGTTTTTAAATGTTTTCCTGGATCTCGCCAGCCTTCTGCTTACATACATAATTAAACTATCTGCACTAGAATACATTTGAGGTGATTGTTCATGAAATATTGTGAAAACTTGTCCTAATACAAAGTGCATACATAGCTCTAGTATTTCTTTCTAAAAATTCACTCTTTTTATAAATGCCTGCTCAGGTAAAGATCTAGAAATATAGTATCACATGCAAATATGTTTAGAGCCTCACACATGGCAAAGGGATACAATAGGTCATGTATACTCCACCACTTCTTAGAAAAACTATTTGAAACAGAGAGGAATTTTGCAAATGAAAGACGGCAAAGGTTTCTGTAAAAGGCACAATAAAATTCTTCTCCAAGTGGTTGGTATATTCTTGGGAGGGACAAAGACGGGGGGAAAAGCCATTGCCCTTGTTCCTGCTGCTTCCAAAAGCATTTGCAATCTCTTTTTCTTGGAAAATTTTAGGGGACAGGAACATTAAGAATGTTGTCTCTGCTGCATGTTACATACATACTTCAGTATTTTCTCTATTACAATGATAAATATCTTCATGGCAGTGAGAGGTTCCCCCACATCACTCTGCCAACGATGCATTACACCAGTCTATGGACCAAAGAGGTGTATTTCCTGATTTAATGATAAATCTGGCAGCCTAATGGATTTTAGATTAGGCCAGTCCACTCTCATGTCAGTACATAGTCTTCAATAACCGTCTGAGTCTGAAGATGTTCAGTGCTGAGCTACTGTCTTCAGATACTTCATACGTAATTTCTGTAGACTCTGATACTTATATGGTCCATAATGAATTCAGAGGTGCCTTTTCCTTTAACCATTACTGCTGTTTTCCAGTGGGCTCATTTGTGGTTTTAATTTGTAAAGCTCAATTAAGCTGCCATCCCCAAAGTTCCATGACACTGCAGAGCTGCAAAAGATGAGTTACAGATTTCTTTCATCTCATCAGCTTCACAGCATTAACTTCAAGGATCTGAAATTTTGAGCTTTTACATCAGACACAGTAACTTGCAGAAAGAAATTGAGCCCAAAGTAACTTTCTTTAACAATTAATATCCTGTGCAACTTCAGTGACGGCAACAGAATCAAGAGGGAGGTAAATCAGTGTGTGTTTTTGGCAGCTTTCCCTTTTCTGCCAATTAGAACAATTAGACTCTAAATTTCACATTGAGCTTAAAGAAATTAGCAGTGTTGTCTTGGTCAAACATTCAAGTAAATGGCACTTGCAGCATTAATAATAATTGCAGTTTTTCAGGGTATCAATATCACATTCCCATTGCCTCATTTTCCTATGCTTACTAAAGTATGTAGAATGTTTTTTGATGAGTGACATCTGCTTTCTCTGTGTTAAAGGAGAGAGTTGGGTTTCAGCTGGTAAAGCAGCAGGCTGCCAAAGCAGTTGGATTCACCTTCCCTAGAGAAGATTTCAAGTGCTTCTGGGAGACACTTGGGTACAGAGGAGTAGAGCAGGTAGGAGGAAATAGTAAGAAGACAACTGATTTCAGGCATTCTTCTCCAAGTGGTGGAGAGAAGAGAGCAGAGTAGCGAGGGGGGTAAAAGGTAGACTTGGGCTACTAAGGAACAAAACACATCTGAACCCTTTGTTTATTCTTAAATGGCTCATAGGGAGTACATTTTAAAAAGTATTATAGCCACGACAAGGCTCTTTGTAAGGAAACAAAGACTTTCTTGATGAGGAGGCAGGCTGTGCTTTAATAATGGTACTCTAACTAATTTCTAACTACAGCCACTATAAACAAGCACAGACCCCAAGATTTCTCATGTTCTTTAGAGCAAGCTGAAGGTGACATGATAGCTGAAATTCAATTAAAAACTTAAGCAGTATATTTTGATGTGCAATAATTTCCCCTTAAAATAGTTTGAGAGAGAGGCTTTTTCAATCCTGTAGATGTGCAGATGATACTGTCAAACATCTGGTCTGTCCACTCCTAGCTCTGCTGATCTCTTTAAGACCAGCTCAGACTAAATCCAGGTGTTTCCAGCAAATGTCTTTCTGTGCTGCATGGGAATCATGAGTAGTGGAAAGCCAGAGATACAGTGGCAGCACACGGGAAAGGAAGCAGCTCTGAGCAGCCACAGACTGAGAGCCATTCTTTGAGAGGAGTTAAACTTACTGTCCACTGAAGTCAATGGGAATTTTGCTACCAACATAGACAAGACTTTAATTGTCTCTAAAATTTTGTCAAATAAGCAAAGCCAGTTGACTTCAAAAGAGCTTCAGCATTATGCTTCAGATGCAACAATCCTAGATGGGGCTTGAAATAATTTTAGATTATAATTTCAGGTGGAAGTCCTGTCAACTCTTTTTTCCACTTAAGGGCAGATTTCCTTATATAAATTATGCTCTTCCATTTGAACATTGCATGAAAACCCATATTTCCAACACACCATAGTAAGTTTTTTACAGCTCAATAGGTTTCTAGGAATTAAACATCCCACATCCTTGCAGTGACTTAAGCACCATGAATAAGGACATGTAAGAATAGACTGAAGGAAAAAGGAGTAAGAAAACCAGGAAATGCAAACATTTTACTTTGTCTTACTATCAGCAGATTGCTTTCAGAGAAACCACAAGCTACACAAATACAAAACAAAGTATAAATACTAATTGTTCTTATCTTTTGTCTGTACTCAACATGCCTGAGGTAATATTTAAGCAAACATTAACCAGTGATCTTAAATAAAATGACGTCTTGTTTTTCGATCTTCTAAAATGCCACATGAAATTCTTATACAGTGGACCAGTCACAAGAAGCCACATCACATAAAACAGGAAGGATTAGCTTTCTGTTCAGCTACTTGCACAGCCTATCTCAAAAGCAAAAATAACACCCCAAGTATATCTGAAGATAGCACATTTCTGAAGAAGAGACTATTTCTGTCTTCGAAGGAAGCACTACTGTAAGTCCCCTACCAAAGTACATAGGTTGTCAGTAAAGTCAGTGCAACAGCAGCATGTCCACTCTAAGGACCCTGGCTGCAGAGCCACTAGCCCTGCCCGTATGAACGCTGCTGCATGCACATGTTGGTCCAGGGCATTGTGCACCAGCCTGGTCAGTCCAAAGGACAGTCTCACCATTCTTCCATTTTTAAGTTAAAAAGCTAACTAAATCTATATTGCACAAAAAAAGTCCTCTGTAGTACAATTTTTTTCCCTAAGTTCAATAAGAAAAGTATTGTATCAAGTGGCAGTAGCTAGGTAGTCTTTATTGGGCTCATAAAAGATTATGATTTTGCCCTATTCTCTATATAAGTGAATTTCTTAAAATATCATTTTTAAAACGGCACTTCTTCTTCTCAAGATAGTGTTTCTTTAATATATTAACTTTCCCACATCCCATACTTTGATGGTTCGGCAATTTTCTAGTTCATTTTAAATCATTTTTTGACAAAACAATACCAACAGTTCAGTAAGTGTCCCATTGCATTTTGCAATTTACGTTTCTTTTTGAAATACCCTCTCACTGAATAGCTTTAGCAACTAATAAAATTCTTCAATTTCAAAGCCAAAAGAATCCCATTAAGCACTAAACTCCTGAGGAAGGGGGAAGGACTAGTGATACTGACTGTTGATGGTAGATTTTGGTTTTAACACTTGTAAAGCTTTTTTTAAAACCAGTAATACATTGCAATTAGCAGGTTTCATGCATAACCTGCTGTATGGATTTTTGTGCATTTGGTGCTTTGACATACAGATGTGTACAAATACTTGTAGATATGTGCATACAGGCGTGTAAATATCTAACTGTGGAGATATATATAAGTATATAGTGACACAAATACACAGGCACATATATACATGCATATCAGCCACCACTGTTAATTTTCTCTGTCTGGCTAAACTGTAATAAACAAGGAAATACAGTGGAAAGTCACCACTATGAAATTAAATATATTCTTATGTGATTGATAAGATGCAATAACTAAGCTGAGTAGAAACCTGGTGAAGGCACATAAACCTTGCTAACATAAATTCTGTCTGTTAACAGTGAAGTGAACCCCTAATAGGATCACTCCCAGTCTGTGATTTATGGTAACTTTGCATCAGTAATAGTATGATAACTAACTTTTATAAATGATGAACTCCTATTGCACTCTCACTTTGGAAGAAAATTTACACCCTTATAAAGAGCACTTGTCTAAAACTAGGGACATAAGCAAAGCTGCAGATCCAACTTTTTAAAAAAAACTCACCCCATTTAACTCCTAATACTGGTCCATCCATTGGAGACAACCTTTTCCACTTGAGATGGGAGCAATTTCACTTTGCTTCAGTATGAAGCAGAATACCTTAGGTTAATATTTTCTTTAGTTTGGCTGTGGTACTTTTCTTCAACTTCCATTTGAGAAAAAAATCTAATGGTTGAGGACTGCACCTTTTCCAAAATGTAACTTGACTTTTGCAAGAAACAAGCACTGCAAAATCAAGTTCTGTGAACCTTTAAAATAATAAGTTTTGATTCTAGCATGGACAAAGAATGTTCAAACTCTCTCTAGCCTTATAATTTAATAGCAAATACACCTCCTTTACAGTCCATATGAGATTATTTTCTTTAAACATGAACTAATTGTTATATTAAATACTTCTGTTAAAGACAATTCAGCTTCAGAATTCCTAGGAAAGGGCACTAGAACAAGCCACCTAAAGAATGATACCAAGAGAAGAGCATGATAGCCATCAGATTTGAGAGAGGAAGGTAGGCATGTTTAAATTTGCTTCAGTCTCTTACATTGGTAGTATTTTGGTGAGTGGAAATAACAGCTACAGTGTGTTTGTTATTTCACTACCATTTATAAGATGTTTTGGTTGTATGAACTACATAAATATATGAACATGTATTTTCATAAGCAATACATATGACAGAGCCTTAAGTTTAATTTATTTCACAAACAGAAATGTTTGTCCCTTTACTCTAATCCCAAGTATCCCAAAGACAACTAAATTAATAATTTCAGTTTGGTTATTGTCCTGGTAAATGACAGCATTACAGAAGGGGTAGGTTTGTAAGGATTCAGAGTAAGATACCACAATATTTATATTACTTATGGTAATTTATGTTACTTATGGTAACATAAATATTGTCATCATTTCTATTTCTCGAGACAAGATAAAATACTTGGCTACAATAACAAAGATGTTTCCAATTCCTCTCATCATTTGAAGTAATCAATGTAAAAGAGAAAAAATTCAAGAACTAAAATAAATCCTGTGAAGAGTCTGCCTTAGTGGCACTCATTTTAGAACTGTCTGTCTTCGCACTTGGATTTATAAATGCTAATTATCAAGGTCATCTCAGATTTGTGTGGTATTTCAGGTTTTTTCTTTGCTTTTCTATTAACCTGAGAAATAGAAGTGTTCTTTCTAAAATTATTATTCTAAAATTCTAGAATATCTTAGAACTATACTAGAGCTGCCTACACACTCTTTTCATCAATTTCCCCATTCTTAATTTTCAGAGGTTACAAGAATCACTGCTGTAGCTACTGCATTGAGAGATTAAAATGCTGTTCCCCACAACTAATACATCCCTCCATTGCAACACTTGCTTTCCAAAGTATTAGTATCTTTGGAAAACACCCACATTTGTTTTCCTATTCATTTGCAAAAAAAGATAGAGTAATTCTCCTGCAAAAAATATCCCTGAAGCAACTTTAATATAACTAATAAATCTAGCTTCGACCTAGATCTGGGCATTCTTCAAGCCCACATTTTACCAGATAATTCTGGCTTGAGGTCTCTAGAATCAGTGACAAGTGGATCATCTAACTCAAATACCTTTGGGTAAAGCTAAGCCAGCAAAATGACTTTTGCTGCTACCACAGTGGGTTACCATTAGGGTAAGAGAGACACTAACGAAAACTTTCCCTCACATGCCAGGATTGTCACTGACACAATGATAATTGGCTTACAAGAGGTGATAAGACTACAGACAAATGGTAATACCATGGCCTTCACCTTTGTGCTGTCCTCCTTGTGTCCTGGATATGTCCCTCCAAACAGGTTATCTGCAGGAGTGATGAGGAGGTCTCATTTTGGAGAAAAATAGAGAATAAAGTGGAGATCTCATGTGCATGTCAGGTGATTAAGTCTCACTGCATACACTGTCATACAGTGAGTGGAAGATAAGTAAAACATCCCTCCAAAAATAAACAGAGCAAATATGGTGCTCAACCAACTCTGACTTGCCAAAATAACAAATAAGCAACTGAAATTCTACATCTGCAGGACAAAGGTGCCAGCAAAACAGAAAGGTAGTCAGGTGCTTTAGATATCAACTGTGCACAGGATACACATATCAGTTTTTAATAAATTCAGTTGAAGGTGGGTATGAAATTATTCCAGGATTTAAAGAATGCTGTTCTCTACACATGTGTGATATAGCAAAACACGTGACAGCTGTTCAAATTGAAACCAGGGGGAAGTAGAATTTAGAATGTTCTTGGATTGAAAAAGGCAACCAGGCAATTTAGTGGACATTAGTGAAGGTAAAAAAAGTCTGATGGAAAGGATGGTCACTTACAGAAGCCAATAGACTTTTAGAATTCTTTCTAATAGTAAATACTACTAGAAATGTTACAAGCAGCATAGATCAGTATAGAAGTTACAAGCTAAAATTTAATAAATACACATCTTTGAATTGTACCTGCTTTGACAACTATCATGTAGAAACACACAGGTTAACATGCAGGGGAAAAAGGCAACAATTGCATGATTTTGCAGACAATCAGTAAAAACCCACAGAGCATGTACAGTAGGAACAAAAGTACCACTAGCAAAGAAAAATTATTCAAAGAAGTAGTAAACACCTTCATAAAAGAATATTTTTGGCACTATCTTCAACCAGACAACTTTGATGATATAAAAGATACAAAGATTTTTATTTGAGTGATAATATTTTGAACAGGAGTGGGATGAAAAGCAAGAGAGCATGGCCAGAAATTTCTGAGCAAGAACCTATACTTTCAAAGGCTGAAGGTAAGCAAACATGTTACATTCTAGAGAGCAGAAACAACAAACCTAGGCAAGAAGCTAACTGGAGGAGCTGATTTCACAATGAGGCTGTCACTGACCAGCTCTACCAGATACACAATGGGTATTTTGATGCTATGGAATGAGCTGTGGAATGAGGAAAACACGTAAAGAACTGGTGATTTACAGATAAACGAACTGTTTCTAATGAGAATTTTGGACAACACAACCAGTGTTCTATCTCTTTGCTAGTATTTGCATCAGAAAATCTTCATATTTTCTAAGGGAACTTGAGAGAATATTTCTGGCATAATAACCCTACAATGGTATTACCTAAACATAGAAGTAATAAAGCTAAAAAGTATCTACCGAATTTACAACTTTTTAGTACTGAAAGGAACCCAGAATTGACTAAAATGGGTCTTAAGCTGTCTCCATCTTTTGCTAAAAATTCTCAGCAAACTCTCCTTCTTTCCCAGGTAGATATTTCCTTTTTTTCTCTTCCAGCAGTGAAAGATCTGCAAGCTAAGGTCAAAGCTCAAAAAGCTTCAGCAGTTGTAGACACTCTCTAGAATACTGGACAAAATTTAATTGCTAAAGCTTTTGTTCAGAATGAAACAAACTTAGAGGAGTGCCTACTCCCCACATCACCAAGGAGTCCATGTTCAGTGCAACATTGGGTATTTCAGCATGTACATTTATTATATGTGAAAACTACTCAGGGGCTGAAAAAATATCTCAGATAAGGACCAGAAATACCCTGAACTGGCCTAAAAGGAAAGGCCAGAGTTGGAATCTTCAGTTATCCCATCTGCCAAAAACTACAATGAATAAGTCAACAGAGGCAGTATAAAATATTGACACTGCAGCTCTAAGTAGAATAGATTTGTTTATGTTGCTTGGAAAAAAAAATACACTCCTTTTAGATTAATATTCTCATTCTGCTGAGGCAGCAAATCCTAATAAAATGACATCTAAGCTTGTGATGGTGTATATGCAGTATTTTTACTAGATACAGCATGGCTGACAGTAATATCCAACAAAAGACAACTTATTAAGCAAAATTATAACTCCTAAGTAATCGAGCAATATAATCAATGCAGGTAACTGGTGGCAATTTTTAAAGTGCTACCAGAAAACACATATAGAATGAAATTAATAGATAACAATAATTAACAATGTTATTAATATTATAAATTATTTAATGGGAGGTTAATATTATAATTTATTTAAGGGGGTTTCTTTCCCATTGCCACTCTATATAATGCTGTCTGTGTCTTCATAGTAGGAAACATTAGTTGCAAGCCTTAAAAAATGCAAGTGAAAATCCTGGAATTGCTGTGTTTTGTAACATGGGAGGAATAGGGCACCCTATTTCAGTTTCAGAAAGGAAAAAAGATAAGAGGCATCAAATTTAGGTATTTGCTTAATGAGACTGAGGGAAAACAATAATAATGCAATATCTGGACAACTGAACATCAAAACACAATGCAGTAAAAGAAAATGGGTTTTCTGGCTTTGCTCAATACTCAATTCAACTTCTCAAGTCTAAGTAACAGCACCAAACATCTCAAACTCTAACTGGATTAGAATCATGATTAGGTTGGTTGTTTATAACTTGAAATTGTGTTGAATGCTAACTTGTTTATTTAGCAGAACTGTTACAGAAACTAGGAAAGAAATGGCATTGTGGACCAAATGTCCAAGTTTCTAAACCAAAGAACCAGCACTATAAAAGCTCTTCTATTCAAAGAAGGAACTATCAGATAAGACGTAATTTTTGAAAGCAACTGATCAGGGATAAACTCATTTTCCAGACTGCTGTGCACTCTTCATCCATAGTCAAGGATGTGGCATTGGACTCTGTCTTCTGTCAGAGGAACAACACTCCTAAAATTATAATTTACACTCATTCAGAATTGAAATGCAGGGTTTATTACTCAAGAGCCTGGCAGCTGAACAGCAATATGCAGATCTACCCTGTGAACAGTATGTACTGTAGGCAGAATTGTTAGAATGAAGGAAGACTAAAGATAAAGCCAAGACTCCTGGTGAGATCTATCAGATGCTTATTAGCGCAAGAGATTTCAAAAGCTACATGACAGAAGGGATAAAACAGCTGAAAATAATCTCATATAGTGTACAGTCAAGGAGGAGACACAGAAATACCAGTGCTATGTGTGAATATAAGCTAAACATTTGTAAAAGCAGTTCAGCCGAACAACTGATGTAAAAAGAAGACAAAAGTACTGACCTACTTCACAGCTCTTCGTGTTCCGACTACCTCATACAAGCTTTAAGGCTAACAGGTCATCTTCATCCTCATTCATTCAAAATCATCCTCCAACTTTCCCTTTCTCTTCATCTGCCAAGAAACCTGCAAGGCGATTATTAATGTAATGCAATGTGGAAAAGCAGTTGAATGAAACAGTGTCACTGCATTCCAAGCATGGTGGAAATTTCTTCCAAGAATCTCTATCAAGTCACCTTTGATATTTATAGTAGATTTGCAGCTCCTTCCCCCCCTGTTAGCAAACTTCTGTGCATATCTACTGAAGAAGAAAGAAAGGGAAAAAAGTGCCTTTGCCTCAGGATAAATGAAAAGCTATTTCAGTTATGGTTGCTCTTGACAGTGTCTGGTGTGATAGGAACTTGCTGAAGACCAAGTTCTCGGCAACATACACAGGGAGAGTGACCTTTTAGCGTAACAACAGTTTTGTTAGGATGTCAATTAAAATCCATATTGATCCACAGAGGAAGGTATACAATAGAAAATTGGGATATACTATGTCTGGTGCTGGAAAGTCATTCATAAGAGTACTCAGGCTCCACGCAAAACACAGTGCTATCACTGACACAATAAAGGGCCCAAAAACTAAGTTTCATGGCCATGACAGTACTATGGTCATTTGAAAGATAAGGTGGGGAACTATGATTCTATTCTAACTCAATGGCATAAAGCAGAGAGTAGATAAAAAATGGGGCATGTACTACTTGTTTATAAAGACTTTAAGGGAGAATTGACTTAAGAAAAATCCTTTAATGGAATATTCAATAAAAGCAATATGGCAACAACTTTGTCTAAAACCTCCTGCAAAAAATTGTCAGAATCAGATATATTTGCCCTATGTTGTTTTGTATTTTGTTTTCTTTTTATGTAATATATCACCACAAAGATTGATGTATTTCAATTATACACTATGAACTATTTTAATCTCTGCTGGAGACAGCAAGTACCTTTCCAAAAACAAAACACAATCCATCCCAATATTTAAATGGGAAGATAACAAATTCCTGTGTCACAGGGATTCAGACTTTCATGTGAATGTAAAGATATTTCTCAGTTTAACTATGTAATTTTCAAGTACCTATAAGTGAACTATACATATAATGCACAGAATTTACATTATTTCCCCTTCTCTGAATAGCTGGAAAAGACAGAAGGTTTCAAAGTAATTTTGTTAGAGGATGCTCTTATATAACCATGACTATATACAGTAAAGAATCAAAACATATGGTAGAAACTGCAAGGTCCAAATTGTTAATCCAACAAATGGATGACCAGAAAATGCAGCATGTATTTACGGTGTTGATTAGGGCAAGAGAATTGAGAACATCCTGAAACACATGGAGCCCAACAATGCAATATACCCAACCAATATTTATTGCTGCCTCTCTAGAAGCAATTTCCATTTTGATGTGTTCTCTCACACATGATGTTCTGAAACAGTTAAGTAACATGAAAAATACAGGTTCAAGACTATATCTGTCACAGATGAAAATACAGCATTTATGCAGCATTACATAATAAAGCCTCTGGCTGACGGACCCAAGGTCCTCTCAGGACTGCCACAAATCTACATATTGTCATATGTGAGAGATTTTTACATTTGCTTATGAGAATTAAAAAGAATACACATTAATAACCAACACAAAACCCACATTGTTTTTGCAGTTTTGTAGGTGTTTAGACTCAATAACATTGTAGTTATTAAGTCTAAAGAGCTGAGAAAATTTAACAGTGACATTTGGTTGTGGCAAAGGTCACCTATTAGCTCACAAAAATCTGCCTGAAAAGCCACCTATTTTAGCCAATGTTTTATAGAGAAATCAAGGACAGTGTTAAAACCATGGGGGGTGGGCAATACTGAGGGTAGATCTGTATCTGTTCTGAACTTAAATGACAGCAGAATTGTGAGGAGGGAAAAAAAAATTGCAGCAGTTCTTTGCACACTTATTTTAGAAACTAGGGATGAATTAATCCTATCAAACTGTTTACCTAACTAGTATATCTAGCTAAATTTTCTACTATGCTAATGTAAGTGAAATTAACACTGATTTTTGCCAAATAAAAAAAAAATTTTGTGGAGATAATCACTGGTAAGCATGAAGCCCCATTAATTTATGGAACCCAACAAATTTAGGGAAGAAATCATATGGCATGCTATCTGCAGCAACAGATGAATGGACTGATGATCCTAGACATCTCTCCCACTCTTGTTTTCCCAAACTACTACATATAAATTAGATACCAATTTTCACTGGTAGCTAAATCAAATTTTGGACATGTGTATTTAGAGTTGAAACACGAATGCATCCGCTCAGTACATGATCCAGACTATAAAATGATTATTTCTGCTCAAGTCCTGCACACCACCATAGCCATCCCTTTCTCTAATGCTTTAATCTAATGGCACAATTAGTTCAATTAAGGATTAGACATTATATTCAGAATTTTACAAGAGGTCTCCTACCCCTAAGTATCAGAGAATGCAAAAAATACATCATCCTCACATGTCTTAGCAGGTAAGCATTAAGTATTTTCTACCACATATAAAAATTAGCATGAAGAGATACTGCTACAAAAAGCTGTACCTAACCCAACATTTTGATACATCTGAATAAATTTCTGATGTATAACATAAAAAAAGTATAAATCTACACATAACTATTCACATCTGTATATATTGCCACGTGATTCTGGTATAGTACATTTGACAAACACACAAAAAAAAGGAGGCAAATACTCCATAATTTACTAGTAGTACACACATTTTTAGAATGCTTTGTCAGGTCCTGATTTAACCTACCTGACATCCCTATAGAGCTGGAAAGTATAAACTAATTTTTAAGGCACTGAAAGTGAAGTAAACAAAAACAAAATTCAAAAGGGCAACAAATCCCAGGTCTTCCAGTTTTTCATGGAAATCTCTCAATCCCCCCATCCCATGAAGAAAACAATATATTCAATCTAAGGAAGCCACTTGTGCTTTTTAATAGCCTTACCTGACAAAGAACAGGTCTTGTAAAAGATGAGATACATAAATGGAAAACCATTCAACATTTGAGAAAGGTGACTATATTCACTACCCTAGTGTCAATTTTTACTTCCTAGGTTTGTTTTTTGAGGGTTTTTTTAAAAGGCCATTCATGAAATATTAGAGATGCCTGTCTTATATTAATGTTGTGTCCTCTGACATCCACTCAGTGAAAGATAAAAAGATGGCATTAAGTTTTAGCAGTGAAGTGAAATGTTGCATGGTGCAAGGTGACCCAGTCTCATTTAACAGATTACCAAAATATAATCAAATAAAACCTATGATCTTTACACTGGCAAAAACAGTGCAGCAAGAGGACAAATGTGATTTTAAAAACTTAAAAGACCAATTGAAATGAATCATGTATATTTTTACAATGTAAGTGAGTCCTCTGCAGCTATCCAGTCCTTGTAAGAGCATCCATATTGAGGGCAAATTTTAGTACAGGCAGGTTCAGCTTTCCCTATAATTTTTCCTGCCACTGTATCTAACTCAAAGCAAATATCCTAAACTCAATTAAGCTGTTTGATTACACTAAAAATAGTCCTTGCTCTTCATCTTATTCTCAGTATCTGCTGACAGATAACTCATAGTTCACAGGGAATGTATTGTCTAACTGCATTAATCCACAGCTGGGGGAAAAAATGGGAAAAGAAAACTCATACCAGTCTGGTGATGTGTGTACAATTCAATTATACCACAATAAACTGTCGTGGCTTAAGATTACCAACAGAAATCTTTAGGAAGCACAGATTCTGTGATACAGATCTAGACTGAATTGACAGAATTCTTTTCACACAGCTTGATTTTGATTGCTACCATGATTTCCATACACCTTTCTCTAATGTGTTTTCTGATAGCAACTGACAAACTTGAGATATTTTCATGACGGACTTTGGCTATAATCCACGACGGCAATTCCTCCTTTCCAAACCCTCACATTTAGTCCTTCAAATCCATTCACTGAGAGCTGCCTCACCTGCCACTCTGATTGCAATGCCTCCCAGACCCTCATCAGCTCACCTCATCTATCCACTGTCACACAAACTTGGGCTGGATTTGTTGAAATGGAGGAAACTTCTCCTAGGGTCGAATGATGTAATTTGGGGCTGAAATTAAGTGAAGCTAGCGGGTTTGGATAGAGTGTTAGGTGAAATACTGTCAAACAAATCCTGAAAAATAAACCAAAACAAAACTATGAATTCATGCCCGTATTTTGCAGGGAACAGCTCCTGGCAAAATAATTTGGTGTTTTAAATTAATCACAGGAGACCTTTAAAAGCACAAAAGAGATTATATTATTTTTTTTAAATTTTTAGATTAATTTTTAAAATTCATTTTAAATATCCTTTTGCAAAGAAGATAAGGCAGAAGAAGAGTTAGTGAGGGGAGAGGTGACTGAAGCTGCAGAGTTAAAACACCCACGAACATCCAAAATTTCAAAAATGTACTATTAATACACTGGGAGATCTCTGCCCAGATTCATGCCACTAAACACAGGGCTTAAGAGCCTGAAAAAAATATCCAAACACGTGAAAGTGAAAAAACCCCTCTGTATAACAAAACAGCAGTAAAAATCCCTTACCAATTATTCTACTGTGTTCTCAAAATAGGACCAGTGTCTCTCACGCCCTAATTTTATCATTTCCTTTGCCCCAAGTTAAAACGCCAGTGTAATTATCCTTTATAAAGGTTGACTGAGGTCCCTGCGCAAATCTGCTCAGGGTGATAATTTAGCTGGCTTTTTTATTTGTGGAATTTAGGCAAGAATGTTTCAAGCTCTTTGTCAAAATAACTGCTTGATCTGCCTTAGTATTTTTTAATTGTTAAAAAATAGCATTTTCTAATAAAGTGAGGAAGAGTAAGGTTAAATACTCCAATTACTAACCTGCAAGAAGAGTGAAACATAAAATTTGTGCAAAGTGACTCCTACCTAATATTGATGTACTTGGAGTCAATTCTTAATATTTAATGATATCTGGAAATTTAAGTCTCAGTAGCATGATATTAGGCAATATTCTTTGACTTTTCCACAATGCATTCAAGTGCTACTGAAAATGTTTTGTTTGTCATTAGAAATGAATACATTCATTACTTCACATTCTAACGACTGTCAAAGTGCCAGACTTCAGTTTAAGAAGAGAGATTTCAAGTAACTTGACCAAAAGGAAGATCTGCAGTGCCAAAAACTGCAGATCTTAACTGCTTTTTCCTAGTCACATTTCCTGGCCTAACAAGTAAAAAAAACCATAAACTGAACCCAAAACAAAACACCAAAAACCCCCTTCCAACCAACCAATGCCTCCCCAAGTACTCTACACCAGAGATGCTGAATGGGAATTATTAACAGGCCTACACTCCCTCTAGGGGGTGAAATCCCACTTTCAAAAAGTTGAAGCTTCTATATCTACTTATTTAAACCCTACTGAAACATGGTTTTCCTGAATGAGGCTTTTATTGTATAAGCAACACAAAGACTGCTCCTAATTTGCATCCTGCAAACGATGAAAAGCAACTGAAATGATACAAAAGCAACTTAAATTCATGATGGTTTCTTCCAGTCATACATTTGTTCTAGTTCTCTCTCCAAAAGTGATTGCCTTAGCAGAAGTACAACTCTTACAAATATAACACAACTCCACTTCCTGCCTCTCTGTCTCTGACATCAACCACAAACACCACCATGAGACAGGAAAAGCCCAGAGTAGGTGAGAGAGTGAGGACAGTGCAAAGGTGACCCTCAAAAGATGCAGACAACCACAATGTCCCACAAACACTCTCCCTGTCAAGCACCCCATGAGCAGGACCACAGGATCTTTCAGACAAAGGACAACCATAGCAAAACCCCCACCTGCATTCCTCAGCCATTCCCAGTGGTCACAAAATATTATCAGGATACAGCAGGTCTCTCTCTTTCCACCATACCAGTTGTACTTTTGAGCCTTTCAAAAAAAAACTCCAACCAAACAAAAAAAACACCACACCTTTTTCTTTCTCCCTAGTCTACCATTCTCTTAATCTCTGTCTTAAATACAATTTTTTCTTCTGGCAGAACATTTTTCAAGGTACCATAAGCAAGACTCTTTCCACTGAGTGATTCCATGAAGACTGTGTCTTAGAAGGCTCTACTTTAATATTTTTTTCCTTTTAAAAACTTTATAAATGAGTACTTGTAGCAATATATGCATTCCTATGAAAAAGTCTACATAAATTTATTGGAAATTACAATTTTAAGACATTTCCAATCTATGAAATTTGACAGTGGAAAAATATTACTTCTCTAGAAGTTGACAGTGATTAAAAAAACTACAGAAGGATTATCACTGCCTATTAAATGTGATAGTTTGAACCATTTCTATGGAATCCTTTTTTATTTCATTCCTATTAGATCCATTAGCATATTTCCAGCTAATAGCTAACAATTGTCCACTGAATTAAAAAAAGGCTCTCCCTAAACCTGCTTCAATGGCTAGCTATTATGGCAATCAGTTAAAACTTTCCTATTTCTCATCCAATGGCTTTACACACTGCAAACAGTTACATCTCTTTGGAAACTAAGCACCCAGCTGAGCACTGCAGCCTGTCCTGCAGAGCTGTGGCAGTGTGGGTGTACCCTGCTCCTGCCTCAGTCTGCAGCTCCCTGCAGAGTTCCACACTTGGGGCATTTCACACTCTGCCATCCACTACTGACCTATGCCAAGAGACAGATAGACAGGTCTTCAATCTAAGCTTGCATGGCTCTTGTTACAGTCATGTTTGCAAACGTGCATTTTTATTTTAGACATATCTTCCTGCCTCACTGAGCTCCTCCAGATCTGTGCTTGATGCACCCACTGTTTAGGTACCTGCAATGGGCAACAGGCCTCAACTGCCCAATGCTTTAATGAGCAGTCTACTAGGGCTGCTTAGTGGCAGCTGCAGTGCTATTTAAGAACTCAGATAACTTACTTAGACTCACTTCATATTCCTCTAGGACAATAAATTAGTTTGGGATTCTTCTATTATTTTGTATTCTTTTAGTGGAAGGCAAAATATTTTTCCACATGAACAACTATATTGCAGTACTGTGTGGTCACTTACTAATCTGTAAACCAATATTTACCATCAGCCATTTTGTCATAAGATTGTGCAAAGGCTTTCCTTGCTCCACAGTGACAGTCAACTCTCTCTTAAGAGAGAGTTCTTAATTAGAGCTCTCTCTTCTTAAAAGAGCTCTCTCTTAATAAGAAGGACACTGGCTTGGTATAGTTACATCACTTTTTTCCTCTGATTTTCATTTCTGTGAATACTGCCACAACACATAAGTTACTCTTAATGTTCTTCTGAGTGTTGGTAAATGCTATTTAAAGTTTATATGGCAAGCCTGTAATTCTTAATGCATTGGATTTTCTACTTTAGTGGTTGTTCATCTGCTATGATTTCTTAATAGACTCTTTCAAAAAGATTGTAATTAACTGCACTCCATGATTATATACATGAAAAGGATTGGTTTGAACTTTTACCCTTGACATACACCAAGGTGAAAGAAAAGATGCAGGTTATGGCTTAATAGTTTTACTTAGATAAACGGTGACATTTCTTAATAGAACCAAACAATTCCACATTTTGTTCAGCCAACTCTTTCTTCTTCTTTTATTATACTGTGTCAAGCAGGTACCAGAACTGAGATGGACTCACGCCACTCAACGGAAATACGCCAGCATGGAATAGTCTTCTACATTGAAAAATTTGACAGGATGCAATTGTTAAAGAGCTTTAAAATATTTATTTAGATTGGGTGTCACCCTTTATCATAATTTTTTTTTTCTCCCAGTTACTAACCTTCACCTTCTCAGAGCAGGCTGAAATGCCATGTAGTTGGTCTGTCCATGGGAGAGTTTTCCAGAACATAAAAAATCAAACCCTACACTTCTGCTGTTCATTTCGTTCTGTTTGCATGGGGACTCTCTACAAAGCATTTTCACACATATATTTCTACCAAAGTGCTCACCATGAACAATTTTAAACCAGTGGCTAGTTTTTAAAATATCTGAGAGTAAAGAACCAGCATAATTAAAGGACCTGAGCTCAAATTTTTCAGATTCTTGTCATGTATTCACAGGAGGGCTGTTTTGAACTTGTCAAACTAAGTCTTGGAACAAGAGACTTGGAAAACAATGGGTTCTTCTTATCATGACACTCATTTTTCCAGTCTAAGTTTTTCAGCTGTAATGATCTGGAGGTTTGTGGACAGATTTCCAACAGATTCTACCAGAGAATATGAACATGCTTGAGAGGTCTAGATTCAGGGTAAAAAAGAAAGCTGCTGCTATGTCATCAAACTTCTACTGTCTGAAGAGAAAACAATTTCAAATATACTAATAAATCCTTTCTGGTTTTCCCAGTACCTTCTCAAAATTTAACCCTTTTACAAGATCACCTTGTAATCTCATCTGACTACCACAAGAGTCACTGTCTGCTAGATCACAATACTACTCCAGCAACTTTCCTCAGCCTCTATTTTAGCACCAGAAAAATAGGGCAAGACTTTTGGAAATGTGTGTACAAATGTCTGAATTTGAATGACTGACATTTTTATATTGCTTCGTGTGTATCAGCTATATTATGAAAAGAACACAGTTTTACAGGAAAGTCCAACTACAGCACCGCCTGAGGCATAATTTCTATAGTTTAATCAGTGAATCACTTAGCATCGCACAGTTCCCTTTTCCTTGCTCAGTATGCCAAAATTGTTCATCTCTCCAGAATCATTCAGCTAAACTTATTTCATCATAGTACGAATATTAAAAAATAGCTAGGCTTGTTGTGTCTATTCATCAGAACCAGAAATACTGTAAATGTTGAAGTTTCAATTTATTGCTGTGCTGTTCCTGTTTCAAGAGTAAAACTGAAAGACATATGGTTAAAAAAACAACCTGTAACTGCTTTGAATGCTATCTCAGAGCCCGTGAACATACATCAGTGTTTTTATTCCCATCTAGCAGGGGCCTTTATCCTTAACAGCAACAGATCACGAGCAAACTCAAAAAAGAAAAAAAAACAGAAAGGAAGTTGGATTTCCCATTTATTATTTAAAATGTGCTCTCCATAACTGACAAATTAAAGGAGAGCTTTATGAGCATCTGGAGAGAAAGGAACAGGAGCTCAGCAGCCACTGTGCCAGCCCCATGTGGCACCATGTGCAATATGGTCCTGAGCTGCCCATGCAGGGCTCCATTTGTAGAGCTGGACAGAAACCAATTCTGGCAGCTCAGGATAGGGGATGGAATGAAATCAATCCCAGCTCCCTGCATAACCTGAGTGTAGCCCCCAGAGCCTGCAGTCTGTGCCCAAGAGTGTACTGGAGCACAAGGCTGCAAGGGAGCCCATGAGCTGCCCTCAGGGACATTTTGGCTTGCCTAGAGCAGTGGGAAATTCACCTCCAGCCAGGCAGGAGGAAGAGCACATTGTCCCCTTTCATGGCTGGGTGAGGTGCCACAGCCATGGTTAGCAAAGAAAGTTGCAAAAAAACAAACAAACAAACAAACAAACAACAACAAAAAACATACACAGAAAAAAAAAAGGCAAGAGAACTGTTTCTCCCAACATCCCCCCTGTTGGATTTAATTGCATCCTCTTCACACATGCTCTTACAGAGAAGTGGGGCACCCAAGACAGACACCTGAATCTCAGCTAAGGACCTTATGTGTTATAACTATACAGAACATAGCTCAATACAAAATTTGCATTCAAAAACAGTAACAAAAAAGTAAAATAAAACATGTGATCCACACTAACATCAAAACTGAAGTGAATTCACAGCAAAAACACACATGACTGTCAGCAACCTTCACTGGAAATATGAGAGCTAAGAATTTTGCTATTTTATCTAAAGTAATCATTGTAGTACTTAATAAAAAGAATTGTAAGTTTATTTGAAAGTGGTGTGCTGAAGTATGAACAAGCTAGAATCAAGCATCCCAGACCCAAAACATAGCTTTGACATGGAAATCTTCTGCTCACTTAGAAAATTAGCTCAAAACATATTTCCTTAACTTTGCTGAAAAAGGCTCTTCCAGTTAAACACATAGGTCTGCCTACAGTTTCAGAGCTAAACACATGCACACTTATCAGTGTGATCGAGGCTTTAATCCTTCCTCTGGTGGGCTCAGTAATAAAGTGGGGATAACCATGCTTACCTACTTTGTAGGGTGTTGTCAAAATTAATGCTCACAGAGCCGTCAGTAGGTGAAGATCATTATAGCTCCCATCCTGCAATTGCTAATGCATGGGCTGCCTGCTGCACACACACTGAGCCTGGCAAAAGCTAATTGAGTCCTCTGAAGGTGCAGCAGTTTGTTCAGGCCCCATCAATAAACTGTTAAGAGTTTAAAAAACAAAACAAAACACCATCATGCTAAATGTGAACACAGCACAATTTTCGAATGGTCTTGCAGATCAGAGCCTCTGGGGCTAAGCATGGCACAGGAAAAGCTTTCATAACAGAATACAATACTGGGAGGTATATATATAGCTATAGATGTATGTACAGGGATATAAAAATACAGCTATTAAGCCAGCTATTTGGTATTACTCTGTGGACACACTCCCAAACACACACTCCCAGGCAAACACAAGCCAAAGTGCAGACAGCACCTGAGCTACAATAAATCAATGATTGTATGCAAACAGATGAAAATATAGACACAGTACTGATGCACATTACTACCTTCCCTGAACTTAACTCTGATCTGGAAGACAAGTCTGGAAAAAAAACTCTACTTGATTGTTCATTTTGAAGGATGTAAATGAAATTAAGGAAAGATCTGAGCCAAACCAGTTTGCTCATCAATATATCCTACAAAACCAATTTAACTGATGTCAAATTCAAATAACCCACCTGACGTCACACTGGAGAAGCCAACCAAGAACACCTCACAAATTATTATTTTGATTCAATTGTTAGACCCAAATTACAGCAAAAACTGCACTTTCTACAGCTGTTAAAGCAGTGACCCTGGCAGAGCATGCTTTTGTGCTGAACTTTTTATACCACCAAGCCTATTAATCAGGTGGCAGTTCAAATTGATGCACTTTATATAGGTGACTCTGGCCAGTGCTTTAATTACTTGGTATTAAATGGTAATTAAGACTTTTCACATTCAGGTTAAATCCAAAAAAATTTAGTGTAAAATCCACTAATTTAATAAAGAGTTGTGTTCTTTACTGTGCTTCAGCCTGGACACTAAGGATGCAGCAATTTACTATTGACAAGCACTAAAGGAGCAGGTCATTTCACAAGTATAGTGTGGACAAAGGTGAACCGGGCAACTGATGAAATCTCTGGCCAAGGCGAAATAGCAATCTCTGAGCCAAATGGTAATAAAGTTACTGAAATGAAGCAGTGTAGCTTCTGAAGTGAACTGTCATAAGGAGGATACAGGCTTCAGGACAGCTTGGCCAAAGTAATTAAAACTTTATTCCCTGAGAGCCAATCAAAGTGGCTAGCCCTACATCTTGATTTTACATAAAGCAAAAATAGGTATGTAAGTCAGCAAGAAACACCAGCAGCTGTAGCTAGCACTCTATGAAACAGCATCCACCTCTCCAGAAGTATCTCCAAAATTTGCATGCTTTTAATGTCCTTTGCCGTATTATTGAATTGTATCTCTAGATTTTCTATGACAAGCAAAAACCAAGAAGAATGCAGACAAATATCACTGTCCAAAATTCCCTGCTAAATCAAAGACAATTACTTCCCTCAATAGCTATTAAAGGCAGATAGTTTAATCATTGGAGAAGCAATCTAGTGCATAGGAGTCCAGAGATGTAGGCTTAACTCACAGCTCTGCTACTGACCTGCTATATGACCTTGGGCAAGTCTCTTCACATTTCAGCGCCTCTTTGTGTCCCTATTAACCTTTGTGCGTCTCAGCTATTTAGAATGTAACCCCTCTGACGCAGAACAGTCTCTCACTACATGTTTTTACAATACCAGCACAACAAGGTCACCATCTTGGTTGAGACCTCTAAGTGCTACAGTAATCCAAATAAATAAGAACAATATATTCAATTATTCAGAATCCCACTTAGATTTATTCAATTTTCCCATAACATCTGGATAGCTGAGACATCACCACAGATTAAAATGTGCATCCTACATCCTTTTAATTTTAATGTCTCACCTGCTGTTTGTGTAATTGAAATTTGTATTGATTTTAATAAAGCGAAGAACACCTAACTCACTGCCTAAAACATAAACAATGGGATGAGCCATTGGTTTCCAAGTTATTCAGTACACATAGGAAATAAATCATTTGTCTGAAAGAGAAACAAGAAGGTCCACCCAGTATAAAGTTTTGACTCAGCAAAGCACTTAAGCATGTCCTTAAGTTTAAGCATGAGTAGTCCCACTGAAGCTCTTAAGTGAGCTTAAAAAAAGGAATTTGAGCTTTTCAGAGTTCAGGGAATATTCTGTGAAAGATGTGAAACAATTATAACACAATCATGAATACAAGTACACTAATACACATTTTGTGAAACTGCAATATAAACAGATTCCTAAAGAAGGGAACAAAAATATGTCTTCCTTTGAAAACTGGTGATTAAACAATGGATGTTTCTTGATACTAACCATGTTCCCCAACAAGCACACACCACTCCTTCCTATGCAACTCAATGAGTATTTAAAATAAATGTATTTTCTTTCTCTACTTAACTTGTACTTTGAAAGCGTTTAGGTGCAGGAAAAATTTAGCAGAGATATTACCATCCGCAACATGCTTTCTTCAAAAATATTTCTCAGTCACGGTACATTTTTCACAAATTCTGTCTGTATTTTTAAGAAATATTCAACCTGAGCTAAATGAGGTAAAATATAGGCTACAAGCAGAACCTAGAAATAAAATTAAAGAAGAAGAATAACTAGGAATTGTACACTAAGGATGTTATCCAATTTATTTACTAGAAGCTTGAAGCCAACGAACAACAAATATCATAAGATTTGGTTACTTAAGCAAGCTTGTAAAATAGAATGCACATTGACAGGAATCATTCTTCTTTTCTCGATTCAGATATAGATACTAGAGTATGCTCACCTTCAATTCATGCTGTTTAATTTTGACTCTTTGGAAACAAAAGCAAACAAAATATGAAAACATTAAACACTCCCAACCGAAAATTGTTACACAAGCACCAGTAGTAGAAAAGAATTGTCATTAAAAATGTACTGACCACAAAGGAAGAAATAAACAATCATTCTGGCAAAGCAACTTCTGTAAATCCACTAAAATTCTACCCAAAGGAAATACTCAAGCCTATACAGGTATTGATATACCAAAAACATGTCATGAATAACAGTATAATAACAACCATTACTAAAATAAAATAAAGTAAGTAAAAGAAAAACCCATATGTGGCTTAATAGCTACCTTCTCAAGAAAACTGAGAGTTCTAGGAAAAATAGCAAAAGTCTTCTGTCTTCCCAGCCTCATAAATTTTTACTGTCCAAACTCAAGCTTGGGGTACATAATTTTTATTTTTCACAAAAGGTATCTTGTCTATAAATATGGCATGAAGGTAGGATGAGACAATGGTAAAATTGTTGAGTAGGTTGGAATCTTTACAACTTATTACCACTATAAAGGGACTATTAACTGAAAAAATATTACATAAACCATTTGTCTTGAATATGTAAAGATTGGAGCAAGCATAAATGCTAGGGAAAAACAAGAAAAAAAACCATCAAGAGCTCATGCAATAAAAGGAATGTCCTTAAAGATCTTTTTTCCTCCTGGGAATTTAAACATAGTGAAAATTTGGAAGATGCAGTTTCTTCAGCAAGGAGCTCAGTTACCATAACTGATACACATTACCAGCTTTAGAATTCTAATTGTGTTTAATACAGTTTCATGTTGCATCAAAGTACAAAATCAATACCATTTGTCCAGCAAACAGGAAAAATGGAATCTATAAACCGCTCTTATTGAGTAATTAAACACCTATTATTGTCATGAGTGGTGAAACAATGAATTTGATAAGACAAATTTTTGCGACAAAACACTGCAGTGATTAATACCTCCCTACGTATTAAATAAAAATGACTGCCTTTTGTGCAGAACTGCTGGCAGAAGAACAGGAATGAGAGAAGTAGTTGCCAGTGCCACAATAACAGGCTAACCTTGAACTGAACTCCTTTCCTCAAGAAATTAAATGCTGTAGCAGGACTTTAAATCCCTCCACTTAGAGCTCATTTGTGTTTCACGTAACCTGCAGTTCCTGAAGAGAACTCATTATCTTCAAAAGGAGAATCCTTTTATAATTTCTTTACAAATGTGTATATTGTTTCTGCAAAAAGTATTTCATATCAGAAAAGGGATAAGAGTATTAGCAGTGTAAGCGAGGCAAAAAGGCTCGTATCATTAAGACACCATTTCTGCTTCCTGGGAATTCAAACGCCAACTACAGTGGTAGGGGAAAACGAATGAGAATGAGGTTAAAGAAAATGTACCTTTACAGCAAAATTTTAATCTGTTAGATTGATGCTAAACTGCCTTGGTCTTTCTGCTGCTATATGCTGTATTTCTATGTATAGACCTCCCTCCCCCCAATGCCCCTCCTGTAGCTTTGGCTTCCTATTTTTCTTTTCACTTAGAATGATGCACTAGGAACAACTATAGAGTACAAAAGATGAATCTATGGATGTGACACTTGTAAAGGGTAACCCTATTTCACAAGTGAGATGGGACAAAAAAGAAAGAAAAAAGGCCACAGAAGCAATAACTGCTCACTGAATTACCATTAAATTGTAAGATTTACAATCCAATGTACAGTAAGTGCATATCTAATGGAGTTTGTCCTCTAAAAGAATATAAAGTAGATCTTTGCAGCATATGATGTATGCAGGTTATTTTTTTTTTAAATGGGACACACAAAAAACAGATGTGCACATAAATTCCAGAATTTTTATACATATTAGAACTGAGCCAAAGCCAACATTAAATATGATAAACACAATATGATTAGTAGGATCTAGCTTTGTACTTTCAAAACATCCTCACATTCTACAAAGAGAGATAAAAGATGACTCTAACACAGCCAGTCAATACTGCTTTCACAGATATCATTGGTAAAAGCAGATCACATATTATAAATTCAGTTTATTGCTCTGATCTACTGGAATTCAATTAAATGACTTTTTGTAGAGGGTGGCAAAGCAGCTGCTGACCATTTCCAACATCTTCTAAACAAAATATCTGGACAGAAGTTTCAGATCATTATTTATTACAGCCTTAAATTACTGACAATATTTATTTTCATATAATGAATGTAGTATGAATAAGGCTCATTCACAGCACTATTATTTGTAACATGTTTGTCAGTAATTTCACTGCTCCTATTCATATGAGCATAACTGTTGAGTGATTTAAGTTTAGAAAGAAGCAAGGCATGTCAAACAATTATTTAAATAGAAGCAAACTTTTACATGAAATACCAGGCATATTGCTATTATGCAATATTACAAGGGTATCAATAATCACATATTTTACAGGATTACTCTGGAAAATTCTAGCCTGTAATAAAATCCAAAACTATCAAAGAGACAAAGGAACTTTTGGCTGTATAAGCCATTCAAATAGCAACAAGGCATGAAATGTTGTGCTCTCTTAATTTAAGTTTTATTTTTCTTAGATAGAAACTTAAATTTTCCACAAATGGCATTAAAACCTTCATTCTCCTACCAAAAAGGAAGTTTGCCTACCACACAAATTTTACCATTATCTTGCATTTATTTCAGAGGATTAAAAAGCAGCGCAGAAGATCAGCAACGATAGCCTTGTTCTCTTCAACCTTAGTGAATCAAGTTCACTGGAGGTGAAGCAGTGGAATTATCAGTACAAGTGGCTGTGTCATCAAAGCTTTCTGAGTGGTAGTGTATGGAAATACCTAAACAAACAGAAGCATAAAAGCTGTCTGTATATGAAAGGGCTCTCCCAAGGCTTTTCATTAAAACAATTCCAATTGTAGTTTCACGATGCAGCATTATATTATGTGAGAAATATAAAATCTTGACATTTTTCTAAATGTGAATGGGTTAAAGAACCTCTCCACGCTACAGTGAGCCTGAGAATTTCCAGCAGCTGATGAAGACCAGTTGACCACCTGATACTTTTTCAGCAGGGTGATAAAATTAAAGGATTGCTTTGATTTGCTTGAAGGATTACTTTCTATAGTTAATTGTTTAAAGTGCACAGTCTTACGAAAGGGAAAAATATCAAGAAGGTTAATGTAGAGTGAGCTAATTGCAAGCTGATTACATTGTGCAAAGCAAGAGATATTACCTGTGTTACATACCATCACAAGGACGAGCCTATTCTACCCTGCTGCTGCAGCAAACAAGCTGATTTGCTAACAAAGTGGTCAGCTCAGGCACTTGCACAGCATCTCGGTAGGTCCACAGGCGACTGCTTCACATGCAGAGAATCTCAAGCTCCATTTTCCAATCTGATTACACGGCTCCTTATTCCAGCAGCCTTAAACCTTCATGGCAGTTTACCAACATTTTCATCACTTTTTCTTTTACAAATCAAAAGAACTGATAAGCTCTCAGGTACCCGGGATTTCATAGTCGATGGCTGGCAGGCAGCCAGCTTCCCTCACAGCACAACTGTTCCGTGCCACAATGCAAAAAGCACGCTGAATTTAACAGATAGCACAAAACTATTAGAATTTTGCAGTACGTACAAGCAGGCAGCATGTTTCTGTCTCTGCAGATGTTAACAGTTCTGTTCAGTCACATTTATAACATGTCTAGACCCAAAGAGATGTGTTTAAAAAGAAAAAAAAAAAAAAAAAGAAGAAAAACCAGAACAAATGAAGACATAGCATTGTCACTAAGTCAATCGCACTACCAAGTGTACACCCAAGTTACTTCATTGCAGTGCTTCTAAATTACCACAAATTAGAGACAATGCTAAAATCATTTGAAAAAAAATTAAGAAAAAGGAAAACAAATCTTTGCATCAAATGAAACTGTTTGACGTAAACTGAAACATTATTTTAACAGTAAAACAAATGCAAAAAAAGAGACACTATTGTGGTTTTTTGGCATGCAAAATGCTTACATAAAGCATTAAAATAGCCACAAGGCATACCTGGGTTTACTTATTCTGTGGCTCAAAAACACCACTTGAATGATGAAGTAACAAAAATGTGATTCATACTGGTAAATGCAAAACATCTTTATAAAATGCTTATTCTGAGACATATCATGTCTCATCTAAAAAATCTGAGGTAGGAAAAAATATAAATAGGAAAAAATATAAACATATACATGTAAATTCATATATATAAAGAAAATAACAGAATGCAGTGACAATTAGAGGAAGATTGTCTTACAAATCTTAAGGATTCCAACAAAAAGAAATCCAATAAAAAAGCAATGGAGAAGGAAACTTCCTTATTTTTGGTTGAAGAAATAAACCCATTAATATTAAACCATCAAGTTTTTACTTATTGTTACTGAGGCTTGCTCTCCCATTCCAAAAAAAAAAATTACTATCCATGTATTATTCGCATAATGTCCAAAACAGCCGATACGGAACTAACGTAACACAAAGTTAATAGTGTAGAAAACAATTCTCCCATGTCCCCCCCAAACAAAACATTTTTTTTTTTAATCAAATGATCAAATTGAAATCAGAAGAAATATGACCCATTAAGTATTCTTAAAAGGAGAAACACAATTTTGCTTATCATCACTTTTATCGTAAGGGAATGGGGGTGGAAATGTGGAGAGTAAGACAGTAAGTTATGGAAGGAGGGGGGAAAAAAAAAAGTACAACTAAGCTGGTGCAATGGCTCAGTACTCCAGATCACCAGTGCATTGACCCTCTGTATCTCTGAGTCATTAGCTGGAATCCCAGCTCTGCCTTCAGGAGTAGGGATTTGAACTCGCACACCGACGCGGTGCGATTCGGGATCTGGAGCGCGCCAGACAGAGGGGTCATTCTCCTTGGTGCGGAGGAGGCCGGCGGCCCCCGGGGAGGGCAGGGCTGCATGAGTGACTGTCGCCCGGCACAGGCAGTGGACATGCTGCTGACTCAGGCAGGGACACTGACAGGCACCGCTGCTTCTCCCCATCACTCCTGGATGGAATGGTTTTAGGCCACTGGTGCTGACAGGTACATGCAAAATTCGGGGGCAAATTATCCACATCTCCTTACTTGCCTCTGTGCACGCACACACGTGTATTTGTATGTGTGCATCTCTATGTGCAGCTATACTCGTGTTTACATGTATTTATGGAGACATACTAAACTGGCTGCTCTGCAGCCATACGTAGTGCTCAGCGCTGCCAAAATATTCCTACACCAATTCTTCTCCTTAATGTAGCTACAATGTACATATTTATGTACGCACAGAAGATACCTATGTGTATCCTACACACACCCCAATCACATACATGTAACACTGAGTGCACTTATCATTACCTTTAAAATAATAGTCTCTAATTTACATAAAAATTTACTCTCCGATAAAATACAAGCCATATTTTAACCAGCTTCTAATATCAACACATTATTCCCATGAATGATTCCTAGTAAACTGTTTATTACAACTGTAAGGTTTGAGAGGGTTTGCTGCTTGCAGATGCAGGTTGTAGGGTTGCCTTCTTTTCTCCCAGCCCCCTCCTTTTTTTCCCCTCTGATTTATTGGATGGTGAGCAAACCCACTTAAACTATAGTTGTCCATATGAATCACTAATTTTCATGTTTCTAATTAAAATGTAAACAGTGTAATGAAGACATCAAGTTTTTAGGCAAATGTCTCTTCCAGTGCCACTTGGGGTATGGTAATTACTGAAGCAGATCTATGGATGCTCCCGAATCCTCTACAAGTCCAGATTAAAAGCATTACTGCTAAACCTTGCTTTTTACACCAGGGAATTGTGTTCTCTAACCTATTCCCAGTTTGCTTACAGATGCATATCTGTACAAGCCTTTATAACTAGTCATTAAATAAATAAATAAATAATAGAAATTTATCACATAAATGGAACGGTTTGTGGGAGAAAAACTGTGATTTCATTTAAAATGAAATTTGATTTCACTTCTCAGACTCCACATAACTAGCATAGTAAAAGCTGTGCTGAAAACTTATCATCTTAGTGCTTCCTTCAGAAAAAAGAAAAATATATTAAGCATTACTAAAAGAATTTTTTAAAAAGCAAAATTATATTTTGAGCTTGTATTAAAATTCCTATTGTCCCAAAATGCTTGTTTCACAGTCAATTAATTTAAGAACATATTATTCAGGAAAACATTAATAAAAAAGAAATCTATTCACTGAGAAAAAATGTAAATGGCCATTGCAAATACAAAATGCTTGATCTGCAACTGAAAATCTTTTGTCATATTTATTCCAGCCTTTATGTCTATATCTGAAATTTGTCAGATTTTATCCTAAAGCAAATGACCTCTCCTGCATTTACCGAAGGAATACAAGTCCTCTCCTGCTTACAATTGTTAATTGAGCCTGTCTGCTACAGCTTCTCTTTCCTTTCCAAATAAGCCAGGATACTTGTTTTACATATTTACTGCCAAGCACTTGAACAGTCCTCTATTTTATTATAATACTAGTTTTCCCCCTCACCCCCCACAACTCCTTCTGGAAGATTTTTTTTTTTTTTTTTTTTAATGTACAGCAAACAGTTAAAGCTGCAATTCAATAAAACATCTAAAATGCCTAGTAGAAGAAGAGGTTTTCCCCCTCTCTTCACGGACTCAAGTCCATATTCTGAGTGGTATAGCCAATTTTCATATTATTTTTACATAAATGCTAGACAAGCATGTCTGCATTGGTAACCTGGATCATGAAGATGAGAGTGCACAGAATGCACGTATGCATACGTGCATGTGCACGTGCATAAACATTTTAGTGGGTGGTCCACCATTTCAGTTCTATTTTACTAGTAAAGTACTGTAGACAAATATGCAAATACTTTCCAGTAGAAAAAAATATATATAGGATTTCAGATTACACCAAATCATAAAGCATCTTGTCTCTCAAATCATAAATGTGTTAGCAGAATAAAACAAAACAATGCTCTATTTAGGCATTTCCTTTAAATGTATTGTTCCAGCAAAACCAGATTTAATTAGAGAAACAACATTTTAAAAGCTACTGCTTTATAACACAGTACTCTTGAAAATGATGGGGGTTGCAAGTGAAAACACTACTCTCATTTAGCTCTGTGGTTTAAAAAAAAAAAAAAGATTACCCTTATACATGCTAAACATTTTTTCTTTTTTTTCTTTATTATGGATTGAGACAATGGGGAAATCTTATATCTTCACTGCAGTTCCAAGGCCATACTAATCAGGTGTAATTTTTAATAAACACTGACTGTTTGGTGCTCATTCAAGGTATTTCATTAGGAGGTTATTCATTTAAAATAAAATGTTTCAACCACATCAAGCTGTAACCTTTCTTGAAATGTAAATGAATGGTTTAAATGAGAAGATTAATAAAGAAGGGATGTTCCAATTCCAAGCATGGCATGCTATGTATTTTTAAATTTGTCTATGCCAGATGCTGTCAGTCAGAACAAAAAACTGTCCAAGCAGACAATCTGTGCGTCTGAATGTTGATCATGTTGGAAAGTAAAGGGGGAGGGGGGAGAGAGTGTGTCAAGGATTCATGGTCCTTCATCTTTGCAGTAGAGCAAACACGTCTCTCAGTATAACGACAGACAGCTGCTTCCACTTTCTAATGTGCCCTAACTTAGATCACTGAAAGAATTGTCAGCACTCAGAGAAACACACAAAGATAACACAGCCAGCTGCCATGAAGGGGGAAACAGCACAGCTCAGAAGAAATGGGATTTGTTCCATTTGCATGATGCTGGCTCCCTTGGGCCCCTTTCTTTCAAATCCAAAGCACAAAAGACAACACTTAACATATTTGCTTAAAGATGACAACCTCATGTTGATTTCATTTGGATGTAACAGTGTCAGGATTACAGATATAAGAATATATTATATCTGTAACGGAGACTGACAAATGTATCCATCAGTGAAACTGTCTGATTCATCTGCTTATACAGCCATTTTACCATCCCAAGGGTGCCATCTAAGTAGTAACTTTAGAAGACTGAAGGTCTAATTTTATTACACCACATTTCAACCTACTAAACAATATTATTTCTAAAATAGATCATTTTTATTGGAAGTCTCCCTGATGAAAAATCCAGTAGACACCAGAGAATTTATGAACTGTATGGGTCCTTTGAACTCAATATACTGCCCATTTTAAGCAACTTTCTTTACACACAATCAAAACCTAAACTCAAATAATTGAAATTGAATTAAAAACACAGATAATAACAGTGCTTATTTTAATACTGCATCATAGTCTGTAGTTATTTGAATGTCTGCTGATTGGCAGTCCATCACTTTTTAGAGAGCTTCTTGTTATAGTTCTGTATCTATAAAAGTTTCTCCAATAGATAACCTACAATTAATTATTTTTCTTCAATATACTTTGACCAGCTACACAACCTAATTTTTGGTTGAGGTTTTCAATGGGCACTCCAAAAGTCACATGGAAATGACTGAAAGCCAAACACATTCCTCATAGTATTGTGCTCAGCTGCAGAAACAGAAAACCAAACTAAAGGGTACAGATTTGCAAGATCGCCTGTCAGCACAGTTTTATGGACCAGCCTCTTTTTTAATCAGATGAAACAATTAGGCCGTGGTCAGACTCCCTCTAGTTTCAAATGCATTACACTGAACTGTCTGATGGCACAAGTATCCCCCCACCAGCCCAACACCACCAAATGACTCTGCATAATGCTCCCTTCGTTAACTGCTTTGTCTAGAGGAACTCTAAACTGCTTGTTGCTATCTGCTGCCACCAAGAACTGCACTGTAATTCACTAGATTGAAGTTGTTTTGTAAAATGGAGTTAACTGCTGTACGTGGAATTTCAGCACAGCAGATGGTTACCAATCATTATTTTCAATTTGTTTAGTTTCAAGCATTGGGCTGTTTGGGAGGAGGAGTAAGCAGGACAGGAATGGAGACAGCAGCGAGGTTAGATGTACCGGCTTGCAATGCAAGTCATGCTAGATGGCATAGCATTAAAAGGAGGGGAAAAAAGTCTCTGCTCAGAACTGCAGCAAAGCTAAAGAAAAAAAAAAATATTTAAAACCAGAAATGGATAAAACCAGATTTTATATACAATAATAGACAAAAAAAAAATGAAGAAGACAGTATTTGAAAGGGGCCAATCTATCATTCTCTGTTCAAGAGTTACCTTACATTTTAAATATTAGAAATGGACTTGAAAGTTTCCAAAGGTAAATTGACTCTATCCACAATTTGCCATCATTCAAATTTGAATTATGCTCTACTATAAGTTTTTGAGTTGTTGAACTGGAAATGGAAAAGGAACCATTTATGGACAAGTGCACATGACCAGAAATTAAGCTGTAAATATCTGGGCTGGGCCATTATTGTAGTCAAGAAACATCTGGGGCTGAAGCTGAGGCTAGGCCCCACTCCTTCTGTGTTCATGTAATTGCTCGGATGATTTATAACTTTGTGTCTATTAAAAATGATTTAAAGAGAGATTTGGAGCCTGAATTTTAAAATCAAGGTGGCTTTGCTCATGCTTTCATTTGTTTAGGAGTGAAAAAAAAAATCCTTTGCTATCCTTCTCCGCTGCTCTATGTTTAAGGGGTACAATGTTCCACCACAAGGACAAAATTCACATTTTTCTAAATTCAGACAAAAGACATGACACATACACTTCCAGCAGCCAAAGACAACGACCTGTCATTTAGCTTACATGGGACTTGCCTGGTGCTTTAATATTCCCCGTGAAAGTTTTATTGGGAAAATAATTGAAAGTCAATTTTCTTTTTTTGTTTTAAATCCTATAAACTGTATCAATACATTCATATCATATTTGTTTGTTCCTGCTATTTTGACCCATCCAAGACTCAGTTAGCTCTGCTCGCCACCACAATGCCACAGGTGATGTGGGCAGAGCTTCTCCATCAGGAATCCCACTGGCACCCAGGCACTGTGTCCCTTATGGGGACATTTGTGGCTCTAGGACTTGCTTGCTTCCCCCCACTAACTTCAATACAGCCTGATTTTGTTTTGGCTTTTAGAACAAGTAAAAGCTATGGATTTGACAGGGTGGAAAAGAAAGGCCAAGGATATTTGTGTTTGGAGGACAAAAGTAAGGGATATACTTGGATGATACCAATCTTCTATCAGCAGTTAGCAAAAAAAGAATGCCTACTCTCAGGCAGAACAGCAGGGCCAATGTCTGACACTAAACAACTATGTCATCAAAAAACTTGGTTATTTAAGACTGAACAGATACCCTAACTATATTTCCAACCTATTTCCATGACAGTGGAAGTTTATTCTAAGAGTACACCTAACCCTGAAGAGATCAGGTTTGTAAAGGAGTTGACCATGACACCCTCCAAGTGTTAGGCCTCCTTTTTCCCTTGAGGTTTCAGTATGTTGGGCAGTTTTACTGCAGAGCTCCACCCCACAGCATGGAATGAAGAACCGAGTTTGCAAACCTGGGTGCGTGCCAAGGCTGAAGTGACACACTAGTGACTGTCTCAGCCCCCTGGGAAAAAGTGGATTAGATGAATCACAAAACAATGTCACAGTTATTTCTCCAGTAAGTTAACTGTCTGTTGGTCACAGGTGATGAAGACATAAAAGTTTGACGTAGCACTTCCACAGATTGTACTCTGTCTTGGAAATTTTTCCCCTGCACAACCATAAACTGCCATTATTCTCAGACAAACAAAAACTCTTTGACATTTTAAAGCAATGAAAAACTCTGGAAATGGGATTGCTTCAATATGGCAACATACTACCTAAATTTTCCAAACTGTTCAAAGGATGTTGTCAAACTTCCCCAATAAAATTTGGTCTAGTACCAACCATAAAGCAGATAATATACATTTCATAAACCAAACAACTTTTATTTTAATTATTTTTGAAGAAAAGGTTAGGAAATGGGAACTGAGCATAGCAAGGTGACCTACAAAATAAACAAGACCACAACCTTCCTCCATTTTTATGTTGCACAGAAACATAGAAACCCAACAATGACGTAAAGCTTTATTGCTCATCATTAAATATGTAGATAAAATGCTGTATTCATGCAATTTCTCAAGCAGAAATTGCCCAGCTTATACCACTACTAAGAAAAGTTGTCTATGTGGTTAATGACACTCTGCGACGAATTTTTCTTCAATATGCATTTCTCCCTAAACATTAAGTCTTAGAACAAAACTAAACTACAGATTGGACCATGTCTTTATTCCTGGTGTCAAATCCAGGAACACTTGTTTTTTTTTTTGTTCTACATGAGGACATCTAAGGAAAATTCAAAGCAGACCATCAGATTAATTTGAATTATTGAAAATTTGATTGCTAATAGTGATATACTAAAATAGAGAATCACAGTGAACTGGAGAACAAGTATGACTTCAAATAAATATCAACATCAGTAACATTAATCTATAGGAGAATAAAAGGCTGTAATATGGCATGTCACAAAAGAAAAGGGTTGAGCAATTGAACCTATGTGACCGGAGTAGAATTAACTGGGTTTAATCCCACCTGGATTATTTATTATCCAGATTTTAGTACATAAAGAATTTTAATATATAATTGTGGAAGTCTCAAATGCTCTGCACTGGCTTCTGTAGTCTTTACTACAGCAAAGAGTGGCGTATACCTAAAGAAATGTTTGTACCAGGTGAAGAAATATCTGCAAGTCAGCAATATAATGGATTTGAGTCTACTTTAATAAAGATCACTACCAGGAAAAAAAAAAAAAAAAAAAAA